>CM067481.1:9305557-9362249 GCA_034552555.1 Semaprochilodus insignis | reverse complement strand
TATATATATAGTTATATATATATATATATAACTATATATATAGTTATTTAAAGTTCAATAACCTCTTAAAACAAATTCTATTCTAAAATTTTAAAGATTCTGTGTCACTAAATTGTTATGCCAATAATATATTTCACAATGGAAAATTTTGTTTAATTTTACCAGTGGTCTGTATATCATCACTGTCAGAAACCTTATTCTCCAAAAGAGTAACTTTAATGGAGAAGAAAAAAACATTCTAACTTTCAAAGCTTCTTCATGTGGCAAGATAGTAGTTGTTCTTGACTATATCTATTGATCTGCTCATCATGAAATTTCAGCACAATATAAATGATAATTGGTGTCTTTAAATGATGTGAATAAATTAAAAAAACAAACAAAGCTTCTGGCAGAAACTGCAGTTTCCCAAGCTGTTCCTTAGGGGCCCCCAGGTGGTCCATCTCAGCTGACACACCTGAACCAAGTTGTGCTGGCAGCTGATTCAGAGCACAAATATGCACACTATGGGAATCCCCAAGGACTTGTTGGAGTTGGTGGTCTCTGGGAATTTTGCATTGTATTTTTTGTAGGATCAAAACCACAAACTTCAAAATAGTAACAAGCGTAATGAATGTTGATGAGACTTTATTTCAATTGGTACATTTATCATGAAATGAACAGCTGGTGTTTTCTGGATGTCAGGCTTATACAATGAAACTTTGAAACTATTTGTCAAAACAAACTAAATACTTTATATTCCATATTTTCTATGTACATAAGTAGATCTTTCACCAAGATAATTTTCTTATGCATGCCAGCAGTATTACAAATTACTTATGCTAATGCTTGTTGATGAAAGGTAGCATTTTTCTAATGATGAAATGACAATAACACTATAAAAATAGTTTTTAATGTATTTCTGCCTTATTCAAATAATCTAATCACAGACTCAATTATTACCTGTAGGTCAGAGACCATTTATTTAATTCTGAGGTAAAACAGTGAATAAGTACAGTTTTGCTAATTTCTCAGGAGATTTTGATGAGGATATTTGATATAAGATGATCAATTTGTGTATGGAAAAGACAAATCAAAGGAAAATACGTGCAAAAAAAAAACAGGATTAAAATAAATATACTAAATTAAAGAACCACCTGCTAGACAAGGCAAAGAATCACTTGGTAGACCAACAAAACCGTCCCCATCAGACCAACAGTACTTCATCTTTGAGAGAGAGAGGAGAAAATCAAGCTCCACTCCTGCTTCAGATCTGAGAACATCCACAGGTGTTCCTGTCCATCCTTCCACCGTGAGAAGACTCCTCAACAATACAGAGGTCAGAAAGGATGTGTAGTTGTTCAAGAAGCTCCTCACTGAGAAAAGGAGACACACATATCCAACAAAGAAGCTGCTGGTGTTCTCAGAACAATGACCAGAACTCACTGAGTCACTGAATCACTGAATGCAACCAACTTCTAAGACTGAACTTTGGAGAACTTTGGAGGTGTGGAAAAACATCCATGTAGATTTCTCTGGGCAAAACTCCTGAAGGGAGAGGAAGCTGCACTAAAGTAAATGGGTGGACAGACTAAATACTGAACAATTCTTCATTAAATTTAGTTTTTCAGGTTGTTCAGGTCTCTGTCATCTTCTTTCTTCCCGACACTCAAATATACTTTTCCTCAGCGGCTGCTTGACTAGCAGTTGAGTACTAATGCCACTTACTGCGAGTGCAGCTTAAACACACAGACTTCTGATGACTATAACAGTATTTCAGTCTGCTAAAATCATTAGTCATTTTAGTCGGAATACAACGAATCAGTGTTATATGACTAAAAACAGGCAGCATTTTAAACTTTCAACGAAAGAATTAAATTATATCTAAATTAAATAGATGTGAAAATAGCACAGCAAGCAAGTGTACTTGGCCAGTAAAGTAATTCGGATTCAGTTATGTTGGCTGGGGTTGGGAAACACTGCTATACTGTATGTTCGTCATGCTTTTCAGCTTGCGGTCACCTATGCGAGTTCATCATGCCTCTGGGATAAATGGCCAGACTACAGAACGTGGTGCCTCTTTTCAACAGCTTATCATAAAAATTGCCCACTTGTTAAAACATACAAACCAGCTGCGCTGAGAAACACTCTGCAGAAAGAGTATTCCACTAAGACGTATTCCGCCAACATCCCCAGACTCTGTGCTTATGTAAGCACCTCTGAAACATGTTCGGTGAATGTGTGAGTGTGTATGGAACGTGGACGAATAAAACAGAGGGGTTTCTGTAATTATATGGTGTGTGATGGCCTGACGTGAAGCCTTGGCACGAGCTCGCCTGTCTCGAACCTAAATACTCCTTTAATGGAAGCCCCAGCTGGGAGCTCCGCTTTAGGAAGCACTCTCTCCGCCAGGGCTGCCCATAATTGACCCCTGTGATGCACTTCTGTGTGAAAGGGTCCGGACAAAGGACGTGCGCTTTCGGACAGGGGGCTACCGACTTAACTCCGAAAGGGGCTGATGAAAAACAAAGGAACAACAAGGAACCGTATCACCCGGTCACAGCATGAAAAACACCCCCACATGCAGATCCCAAACTCCACCCATCCACCCCCTCCCCGAAAAACACCACTCCCTAGGTTCCAAGCCGAGTGCTCGGGACATATGTGCTGCACATGTGCTGTGTATTTCCTTCTTATCCTGTTGTACTGGGAGAATGAGGACGATAGCCTATGGAATATTCCACTGGGGGGAAGGCGGCCAGCTCCAGAGACGTGCTATTTGCTAGGACGAAATAAGGAGAGGAGCTCACTAAGGCTTTGTTTAGACTGATTGATTCAATGCAAAGTAATGTACAAGTTACATTTATTATGATTACTTGAGTAGCTGAACTTAACAAACACAGTACACGTAAATTCAAGTTTCAGAGCTCCTGCAGTTAAAACTGTGCATTTTTTGTTCCTCAGTAACGTTGATCAAATACAGTCACATGCAAAACTCTGGGTGACCCTGGTCAAATTGCACATTTTGTTGAACAAAATTTAAAATTATTTCACACACACTCTACAGGGAACACATGCATGCACATTATAATGCACAATTACTATTTATTTGCTCAATTTAACATGAAACATGTGGAGTGTGCAAAAGTAAGGCACATTTTGTATCTTATGTTGCACTAAAACTAGCCATATTAGCATAAAATACACAATATAATAATGCCATATTTAAGTAGGTTTGTCCCTGTACTGCAAAACATGTAACTGATGGTGTCCCCTTCCCACCCTTATTGCTCACTAGCAGCTCAACACAGAGTCAGAGCATCTACATTAAGAGTCAACACAGTCCTGGGTTATCTGACATCAGTGTTAAAAGGCAAATATTTGAATTTAATTACAATTATTACAAATATTCAAACTGATTTCCATTTTTTCCTGCACAGCTAGAGGCCTGCAGAAAAGGTGCAGTTTAGGCAGGATTAGTTTCCAGTGCAGAGGCTGGGTGATGCCAGTTGACCACAGGCTGTCTGTAATGTTTATAACTGATTCCCATCAGGATGAGAAATCTCATTAGAAATGACAGAGTTGGGAGTGGATCGCCTTGACTCCAGCAAAGAGTCAGAAACATGTCAAAACATTAAATTTAAACTTTATTTTGTTTACCCTAACCAGCTGGCCTGCTTTTTACAAGTAAATGCAGTGCGTCATTAGCATCGTCATTCAGAATTTACAGCAACAGTAAACATCACTGCATTAAATCTAACTTCTTTCTGTCTTATATGTTTTACGGTCAGAGTGCAACACATGAGGCAGGACAGTATAAACTGTGGCTCCATACTTCATGCTCCATACTTAAAACCACTTTCACACAGAATTTGACAGTCTTTTCACCCAGGATGACCAGAACCTGGGGTCATTTCTACAGCTGGTTTTATAGAAGGTAAATGATGCCAGACTCCAATAATGCTGGAGTGCACAGCCTGTAAAAATGACTGACATGGCGCATTCAGACTTTTTACGCTGGTAAAAATGACATTACCCACCTCCTTATGTAAAACAAGAGCCCAAACAGAGCTTTTGAAAAACAGCCCAAACAGAGCTTTAGAAAAACAGCCCAAACAGAGCTTTAGAAGCCATTAAAAAGGTGGCGATAAAAACACAATGCAGAAAATGTGTTGACCTGTATAAGCCAGGTTGTTTCTTACTGTGTGACAGAGCAGCAGAATATAGGATTTACATCACTCTCAAACTAACTGGCAGCTAATCAGGTTTAGTAAAGTAAAATAGATTGTTTTAAATCTAAATGTGAAAGGAAGAAAACTGCCCTGGACCTTGGCATTCCACCCAGGCGTAAAGGACAGCTGGTGTATTCAAATTGTGATGCCGGAAGGACTAAGTGGACGCTCAAAGATCTAAAAGTTATATCAGATTTATTGCGCAAGGTTGGTGATGGAATGAAGCAAAACAACGTTACTAGATAGACACTTGCGTGGACGAACATAACTGACAGGGGAGAGACAAAGCCAAAACCAAAAGAGTAATCCAAAGTCAAAGACCAAAAGAGACAAACGAAACCAAAGACAAAAGCAGCAACCACTAAGTAAGCAAACGAGTTAACAATACCTTGCAAAGACTGATAACAAACAAAGCAATATATATACAGACATGTAATAAGCTATATGTGAATGGAACCAGTGCTCTGGAGAAGAGGATCGGGAAGGCAGTTCATGATTGGTGGATTGTGAGCATGTGGTAATGACATCATGACAAAAGATGCATGGTGGAAAATGTAGTCCATGCAGTTGACAGAAGCAGGAGGAGAGCGCGGAAGCGTGACACAAATTACGTAGAAGGCATGTCCATTAATGAAATTTCTTCCCTCCTAAATATTCCACGATTAACAGTGAGTGCTATTATTGAAAACCGGACACATTTATGAAACACAGCAATTGCTGACTCAAGTTCTAAACCTTCTCTGGCTTTAACATCAACACAAAAACTGTGCATCAGGAGCTTCGTGGCCTGGATTTCCGTGAAGCCTTCCATCACCAAGCACAATGCCAAGCGTCAGAGAGAGTGGTGTAAAGTGCTGCCGCTAGACTCTGGAGCTGTGGAACCATGTTCTATGGAGTGACGATTCTATATCTGACAGTCTGATGGACAAGTCTGGGTTTGGCCAAAGTACAAAAGTTCCCTATTGCATTGTGCAGACTGTAAAGTTTGGTGGAGGAGGGATAATCCCATCCGATTGGCCTAGACCCCTTAGTTCCAGTGAAGGGAAATCCTAATGCATACCAAGACATTTAGGACAGCTCTATGCCTCCAAGTTTGTTGGAACAGTTTCCTGCTACAGCATGATTCCACTGCACAAAGCAATGAAATGTTTGGGTGAGTTTGGTGTTGAAGAACTGGAACGGGCATTGTGAGACGGGCCCTCTCTTCCAACATCATTGTCTGAGCTCACAAACGCTCTCCTGGATGAATGGGCAAAAATTTCCACAAACAAATTCCAAAATCCTGCAGAAAGCCTTCCCAGAGGAGTGAAAGCTGTTATGGCTGCAGAGGGGGACTAAAGGAAATGCAAGTCCTCACAGGGATATTTCCATCTTTGATTTTCAACACCATGTGAAAGAACTTCCAAACTGTTTTCTCTCCTCCTGTAAAGTTACCATTTCTGAGATATAAGGTTTTCATATGACAGAAACACTTGGACCACACAGAGGAAATATGCACATAGGAAACTAGGTCACATGTACACATGCTGGCAGAAAGGTGCACATCCACACACATTCCAGTCATGAAAGTTAAAATGGAAAGTGGTCTGGTTTGATTGTAATGAGGAAAACTGGATCAGATGGCTTTAGGCGCCAGACTTGACCCACTTCAACGAATGTGTTCCCATAACGCACCACTATAGCCTTCCATGACACACTCAAGCTGTTTGACCACCCCACTGGAAAAAAAGACCTCATGCCGCGGAAGAACGCAAAGACCACGAAACAGGTGTAGAAGTGTTACTGAGGCCTTCCACCCTCAAGCTATAGAGGCTTCCTAATGACTCCATTCAAACGCTCATACGGCACCTTCAGAGTGCACTTTCAGAAAACACCTGAAATCCTTTACATGAACTTTAGTGGAACGGTGAATGGACTGCGAGTCTTCTGCAAACACAGCAGACTCAAACCAATGACCAAAAATATTAAGCTAGCAAATATTACTCCACCTTAGTAATTCATGGAAACAGTTGATAGACTGCATCGTAGTTGACTTATGTCCAGACAAAAAAGGCCGTCGGTAGCTCCAGATGTTCACATGTAGTGAAGCTGAGGTCTGTCCAAGTGCTGACAATGGATTTCTCTTTTTCTAGGAAGCATGTTTGCTTGTATTTGTGAGTGTCTTAAAGTGTCGGTGTTGCCAGCAATGTCGTTAGGATCACACAGACCAGCTTTCTTGGTGCAGGTTTAGCGCTAACAGTCAAGAATCAGTGAATCAGTATTATACTAGTTACCAACAACAAGTTGGCACATGGTCCATCTATGAAAAGACAATCATCAGTGTCATCAGCAGTATTGTGCTGGTAAGCTGTAGCTTTAGCTTATTACCTGATGTGAAGGGAATCTTGCTAGCAGATCCTCAAATATCCAAATTAGTATTAATATTAGTATTAATACTAATTATCAAAATAGTCCATACAAACCAGCAAAGGAAGTAAAAAAACAAATTATATATGTTTTTGTTTGGCTTATTTTAAACACAGTATAAAGAAATGATGTATACTGTACACATAATTACCAGCAAAATTAAAGAAAACTAAAAACAAAATGAAAATAAATAAATTAATAGAATAAAACTTGAAAGTAACACTTAATACAGTGCTTACAATTAGGCACAGATTTCAGCACAGTAGGGTCAGCAGAGTTTTCCCTCCTCTGTGTGATCCAGTATTGATTGCCATATTATATATATATAAAACAGCTAGAACATCTTAAATGCACATCTAAGGGGAGCACATTCCCATTTCCATGTTTCAAATGATGGTGTAACTTCTGATTTCCAGGTTTGTAATATTACAAAGAGAGCACCAAGAGAAATTGAGTGATACTTAGTCATGCAGAGAACAGAGTCTCTTGTTCAAATAGAACAACTAAATGAATCTGACTATCATAGCTATACAACAATCTAGAGTCAACTCTCATAGCAATGGGATAATCAAATCTATTCTATCAATTAATGTGATAACACAGAGTCAACATGCACACATTACCAATAGTGACATAAGTGTGAAAGAAAGAAAGAAAGAAAGAAAGAAAGAAAGAAAGAAACAAACAAACAAACAAACAAACAAACAAACAAACAAACGAGAGAGAGGCAGATGAAGCGAGAGAAAGATAAATAGACAGAGATATAGGGGAAGAGAAAGAGGGAAGAGAAAGAGGGGAAGAGAAAGACAGAAAGAAACAGAAAAGAGAGAAAGAGAGAGAAAAAAGGAAAGATAAAGAAAGAAAAAGAGGGAAGAGCAAGAAACAGAAATAGAAAGAAGAGAAAGAAAGAAAGAAAGAAAGAAAGAAAGAAAGAAAGAAAGAAAGAAAACAGTGAGAAATAGACAATATGTGGCAGACAGTACATTTTACTGAAAGAGAAAGGAGAGAGAGAGAGAGAGAGAGAGAGAGAGAGAGAGAGAGAGAGAGAGAAAGAGAGCTCTTTTAAGACATTCAAACAACACAAACAACATGAGCCGTAATAAACATTACACAACCATGTAAAGTAATTCATCAGTTCACACTAAAATACATTTAGTACTGAGACAAATCAGTGTTACACCCACAACACACACCGCATGGAAACTTCTGTGTAGCTGGAGAACAGAAAGGTCAGTGACACACTTGGCTGAGTTCATTAGGACTGTGTGATGGGTGAGCAGCACAATAAACTCACTGCCCTCAGCTCTACTGCTCACCACTAACATACCACCACACACACTACATAAAACACCCAGAGTGCAACATACTGCCTCACACCTCTGAAATAGTGACTTTACAGGAGAAGGAAATCACATTCTTACAGGGGAATTCACTGACCTCTGAGAAGATCTGCACACATCAACACTAGAGGTCTAAACAAACTCAGAGTGGTCTGATGTGTAACGGTGCATTGTAGAGAAACAGACACGCCCTTTACAGTGGTGCTGATAGGAATCAGGAGTTTCAGCAATGCATACACAAATACTGCGACTGTATATGTCCTCAGAAATGAGCGGTGAACCTTTATGTGTACATGCAGGGTTGATGGTAAATGGTGATGGTTGATAGGAAAGCAAATAGAGATGTGTCCAAAAAAACCTTTTCTGTGGATTACCTGGATACAACTCCCTGCATGTACCCCTCTAATGATGCATTTTAAGCCCTCTCGAAATCACTGTAAAGCAATGTCTCAGGAATCAGGCTACATATTAATTACAGTAATATTTATTGCAATAACTGTGTGAGGTAGCTTTCAGAGGCACTTCTGTGACGGCAGGCCTTCATCAAATATTGAACCTGTTGGCTCCTAAGCAAGTTTTCGGTCAGCAGTAGTGACAGCAGAACAACTAAACAACTAACACTGGAATTAGACTGGATGGAACAAAACAACATTCAGGTTAGTCTGGCAAAGGACTGAACAACGACACGTTTGATGCAAAGCGATCCTGTTATGACACATCCATATACTTTTAAGTCAGTTCAGTGAGGTACTTCACATCTAAAAAGTTGAGCCAAACTTGATGTTTTGAACAGGGTCGGCTTTAAACCTGGAATAATCAGAGTCTGAGCATCAAAACCTGGATTAATCAGAGTCTGAGTATCAAAACCTGAATTAATCACAGTCCGAGTGTCTAAATCCTAATTAATCACAGTCTGAGTATCTAAACCTGAATTAATCACAGTCTGAGTATCTAAATCTGAATTAATCGCGCACTAAGTATTCTAAACCTAGATTAATCACAGTCTGAGAATCGAAATTTAGACTAATCACAGTCTGAGTATCTAAAGTTAGATTAATCACTGCTTGAGTATCTAAGCCTATATTAATCACAGTCTGAGTATCTAAGACTAGATTAATCACAGTCTGAGCATCTAAACCTGGATTAATCAGGGTCTGAGTATCTAAACTTAGATTAATCATAGTCTGAGTATCTAAATTTAGATTAATCACAGCCTAAGTATCTAAACTTAGATTAATCACAGTCTGAGTATCTAAACTTAGATTAATCACAGCCTGAGTATCTAAACTTAGATTAATCACAGCCTGAGTATCTAAGACTGGATTAAACACAGTCCAATTATTCTAAACCTGGATTAAACAAAATCTGAGCATCTAAACCTGGATTAATCAAACTCTGAGCATTCAAACCTGGATTAATCACAGGTTGTACTCTATGCAAATGCCTATGTCACAAGAT
Organism: Semaprochilodus insignis; assembly: GCA_034552555.1. NCBI lineage: Eukaryota > Metazoa > Chordata > Actinopteri > Characiformes > Prochilodontidae > Semaprochilodus > Semaprochilodus insignis. The sequence continues at coordinate 9,352,837 of CM067481.1, read as the reverse complement.
CCGGCACTGACTATGTCAATTTCATGGCTCTGAGTTTATATTCAGCCATTGTCTTGGATGGAATATTCTATGCTTCCTATTGTCCCCTCTCTGTACTCTGCAGAATTGCTGTATAAGTGCAATACAACATTAGAAGTTTTGTAGTGTTACAAGTAACATCACTCTCCCCTGACGACTGAATGACAGCCCTGGTGTTCCTACTGTAAGTCCCTCTTGTGTTCTACGGCTTATCTCTGGAAACGTCACCAGTGTGACAAACAAGCAGAGCGAACACACATCTGTTACAGCCTGTACTGCCTCAGGGGATTATCAGATACGTGTTACTAGTCACTTTCTTCTTCAGAAAGACACAATGCTGAATTCTTACTGAACTCTACACACCACAGTGCCTCCTAGATGCTGAATCAGCAGTATGGAAGCCCACTGAGCCCAAAAAAATATGCTGAACCCTCCACCATCTGTCACCGTGCACTGCAGAGAAAGCAGAACAGGAAAACAGGGCTTGACTCAATGCTGTGTTGAATCATGACTTACATCATCTATCTGTCTTTCTATCTGTGTGTGTGTGTGTGTGTGTGTGTGTTGGGGTGGGGAGCAGGTGAACACTGAGGTCCTTCCTGTTACTCAGCAGTGAATGTTTTAGTCACACAAGAACATGTGGGGAAATTACAACAGGTGCTTTATAATAGTACTGCAATGAACACAGAAACACACACACACACACACACACACACACACACACAATATGATACATTCAATTGCAACCATCTTTCATTATGGTCTAGATTCAACAACCAGCCACAGCCACAGCCACAGCCTGCCTTCCTCAGTTATTCATTCAACAGAGAGATATATAGAGATAGGGAGAGGGTAGGCTGGGAGAGAGGGGGAGAGAGAGAGAAGGAGAGGGAAGAATAGCTAGACAAACAGACAGACAGTCAAACAGTCAGGCAGGCAGGCAGGCGGATAGACGGAGTGGGAGAGAAGGAGAGGGGAGAGAGAGTGAGAGAGAAAGGGAAAGGGAAAAGGGGAGAAACAGACAGAGTTAGAGAAAAGGACATATAGAGAGATATAGAGTGAAAGAGACGGAAGGAGAGAGGGACACGGAGGCAAATAGAGATGCTCAGTCACTGTTCACCATTTAAATGCAGCTATTAGCTTTCATGACCTCACTGACACATTTTAATCCCTCTTGCCTTACAAAAACAGACACATCTATCACTTGCTCTGTAATGGGGCCTCAGATGCCAGAGGGGTTTACCTGCGCTGCGGCCCACGCTCTGCATTCATGTCTGCATGTCTGAAGTGGGAAAAGTCAAGCCCCAGGCAGCTTTCCTCCGACCCCTAATCCACCATAAAGCTGCTGCGGTCAGCCCCAATTCGTTTTAAAACCAGCAAAGGGCTTCCGGTCAGCTCAGCTCATACGCTTGCTCTACTGAATCTATAAGGCATTATATGCTGAGTTAATGACCTCTGTGTGGTCAGAAAACTAATACATTTACACTATAGGGCTGAATCTAACATGTTTTATGGTTAAAGATTTATTTATTTTTTTATTTTATTTATTAATTTTTTTGTTTTCATTTAGAATATGAAGGGCATGAAATGGCCAAAGGGCCATAAAGCCATCAAAAAGTAAATAAATAAATAAATATAAAAAAAGAAAAGCACTTCAGCACTCCCTGCAGCCTCAAAATACAAGCAGCGTAGATGATGGGTAAGTGAGCGAGTGAGTGAGTGAGTGAGTGAGTGAGTGAGTAAGTGAGTGAGTGAAAAAAATAAAAGTGAACGCTGGTATTTTGTGTGCATGAGTAATCTGTATTATTCAGACTAGTAATTCTTCATGTTGGTTGGGTTACATACAGTATACCATATTCATAGAAACACACTGAAACCCTCAGCTGGACTAACAGCACACAGAAACACTGTCATTGGTCAGCAGACGATTTGGTTATCGATGCCTTCTACAACATTAGTATTGCAAAGGCCAATGTCATGACATCATCATGGTATCATTTATTATAAACCAACATCCGACTAGCTGAACTGGGTTATAGGCTGTTGTAAAATACACCACATACAGTAGTATCATAACAACCAGAACTAGGCCGATCACCTCTGCAGATCGATTACACTTTGAATATAAGTGTTTACTAAACAGAAACATATACAGCTGTAACGAATGGTCACTGTGGGCAAATGCTCTCGTGGAGAGAGATGCAACCGGTGGATAGCTACCTGCCCCATCCTCCATAGAGGAAACCATGCAGAAGACAGCCAGTGTAGTGTACTGGAGACCTTTTTTTGGGCAGCATCCACACCTCATTCATCACAATCCAGGAGAGCAGCAGTGGGATAGAACATAGCGACTACAACCTGGAGCAACCACTTTGTGTGCATACCTGTTCATGCCTCTCTCGCTCTCTCTCTTTCTCTCTCTCTAAACACTCTGGAGCGCATGCGCCTAATCCAAGGCATTTAAAGTGACCGTTACACAGTACAGAATATGTGTTTTGCAGGATATAAATGGATGTGTTTTTAGTTAGATCTGCTACAGGTAAACCTAGAGTGAGAAAATGCATGCCAGTGTTAGCTTGACCCTAAACAGAAAGCTATACAGAGCTAGCGGACATTAGCATTACCTGTGGTTGTTAGATAGATAGATAGATAGATAGATAGATGGATGGATGGAGGGATGGATGGATAGATAGATAGATAGATAGATAGATAGATAGATAGACAGAAATTTGCTAGTGTAAGGGCCGTCTCTTCTAATTAAGCAGAATCAGACTTTATTGGCTGAGCGTGATCACACTTACAAGGAATTACACTTATCTCACAGCAGCTCATGGTGCACAGTGCCTGAAAACATTTCACAAAGTACAATACACACATTCCTATCTCACACACACACACATACATATACACACACACACAAACTGCACACACACACACATACCTGTAAACCTTACATTGTGTGGAGTTGTATCTCTATGTTAAAGTGCTGAGTGCAGCAGTCAGGATGTAGTAACAGATTAGACGACTTATGAAAGTGTACAATAAGTACAGGAAGGAACACTAATCTGAGACATAAAGTCCAGAGGATGGAGTGCTGTGTGATACTATTACCAAGATAAATAAGAAGAGTGTGGATTTGTAACGCGCATTGTAGTGTTCAGCTGTTTATCAGTGTGATGGCGTGTGGGAAGAAGCTTCTCTGTAGCCCGATCGCTTTGATCCATCCTAGGGGTGGAGGTGGAGTGACACCAGGCCTTCTGGACGTGTGACGTGTGACAACAAACCGTTCATCTTGGTGCTGTCAGGTACAGAGATAAGGCCCATCCTTGCTTACGCCGAGCGTGAAATTTGTATCATTTGCATGTCTCACAATGTCAAACCTACCCACCAAGTTTCATTCCTGTCGGCTGACTCCTTCTGGGTGCAGCTATTTGTGCTACTATTCTTGTGATGACGAGCATATAATGTGGATCTGAGAGGGAAATTAAAGGCTGAATTACATTTCCCTATAGAACGCTAATGACTCCATGTAAAACAGAAAAGGTCTGACCACATGTCAGGGTCCACTCTGTGGGAGTGTTCATCTTTGAGCAGACTGCATGCTGCTGCCAGGAATGCCTGGAATGGTTTCAGGAAGCACATATTCTGCTTAACACAGATCTAACACTGGAACAAGTCAGACGCACAAACACGCACACATTCCATCTCAGATACATCTAAGAACAAATGCTGAAATACACACATATATATCCACAAACACATACATGCAATGTTCACTAACCCCCTCATTTGGGTCGGGTGGTGAGGGGTATAAATAGTGGAGTAACGTTTCAGCGTGGGGCAGGAGGCCACAGAACTGCTCCACCCAACCAGACCTTTAAATACACCCATCTCTCCCTTGGTTTGTCTCTCTCCCTCCTTCTCCTTCAAGCTCCCTCTGTCAAGCTCTCTCCCTGTTTCTTTCTGATGCTCTCTCTCTCCCTCTCTCCTTCTCTTGCTCTCTGCTTCAAGCTCCCCCTCTCAAAAGGAAATGATTTTCTGCCTGTCTGTCCAGAAATGGGACATGAACTGGTTTTCATGTTCTACCGCATTTACGTCATTTAAAACTTCAGTAACACCAATGTTTTAAACAATAATAAAAGAATAAATTAATAAATTAATAAGATAAATAACCTACTGCTACCCCCCACTGTTCACTGCATTTAATGCATTTAAACAAGATAAGCATTATTGATAATATAATACTAGTAATGATACACCATATTGCCAAATGTATTCGCTCGTCTGCCTTCACACACATATGAACTTGAGTGACATCCCATTCTTAATCCATAGGGTTTAATATGATGTCGGCTCACCCTCTGCAGCTATAACAGCTTCAACTCTTCTGGGAAGGCTTTCCACAAGGTTTAGGAATGTGTTTATGGGAATTTTTGACCATTCTTCCAGAAGCACATTTGTGAAGTCAAACACTGATGTTGGATGAGAAGGCCTGGCTCGCAGTCTCCGCTCTAATTCACCCCAAAGGTGTTCTGTCGGGTTGAGGTCAGGACTCTGTGCAGGCCAGTCAAGTTCTTCCACACCAAACTCGCTCATCTATGTCTTTATGGACCTCACTTTGTGAACTGGTGAGCAGTCATGTTGGAACAGGAAGGGGCCATCCCCAAACTGTTCCCACAAAGTTGGGAGCATGAAAATGTCCAGAGTCTCTTGGTCTGCTGAAGCATTAAGAATTCCTTTCACTGGAACTAAGGGGACGAGCCCAACTCCCGAAAAACAACCCCAGACCATAATCCCCCCTCCACCAAACTTTACACTTGGCACAACGGAGTCAGACAAGTATCGTTCTCCTGGCAACCGTCAAACCCAGACTCGCCCATCGGATTACCAGACAGAGTTTGTTTATAAAGCAGTTTTCATTTGAGTTAAAAAAAAAATTATAAAAGGTGCAATAAAAGCTCATATTTACATACATTATAGTGGACTGTTTGGGTTTTATAAGGATGTCTTATAAATAAAACTATTTCCTTTATACAGTGATTACTATTCTTCCATAATTCTCTACTCCTCGCATATACCACATGGACCAGAACACTCTGGCAAATAGAGCAGCTCTGAAAATGTCAGGAACATTATGTCTGTTTACTGTTGAACATCACTGTTATGTTCGTTTCATTGAGAAGATACATGTACATTTTCATTTCTTCACTCATCTGCTTCGTCAAATCATCAGGCTAAGTTTGCTCGCGTGCTCAGATTGTCCTTTCCATCATGTCATTTTATACGATATGTCAAAATAAACATCCAGACATGTGGATGGTCACCTCCCCACTCATATCATAAACAGGAAATGTTCATATCATCCCATCCCTATGTCTGCCATCCACCTTTTTGCACACCTCCTACTGTCTGCCTACTTTCCTTTTCTGACCTCTTCCCCTCTTCCTCTCCTCCTCTTCAGTCTCACCTGCATCCTGTTCCACTTTCAGATCACTGCTCTAACTGTGTGTTAGTCAGGACTGTCATCTGTCAACAGGACAGTCACCATGTTTTACACTGCATTTCTAAAGTGAGCGTATTACAGTGAATTACAGCCTTGCTAAAACAAAACAAGTGTCTGCCAAACGGGTGCAGACAGATGCCTCTTATCCGGACCGAAGTTCTGAAAAAGACAACTAATAATATGCCAGGAAGAAAATTCCAGGTCTGAAGCTAACGTACATGTCTATTTCTCATTTGCAGGACAGGAAACTGAAAGGGTTACAAGGTTTTAGGATTAACTGAAGCTTCCTGAGAATAGTTTACAGAGTTAGCACCGCAGCAGCTCAGTCACGATATGGCCAAAAAAACAACTGAGTTTTTATTGGTCAATCAGACTGAAACGTTCACAGAGGGCCATGTATCGTGAGCTGCGTTTTCATTCTCATTCTCATTCTTGGAGAAAAGGCTGACATGTGAAAAGGATCATTGTTTATTAACCAAGACTATCAGCTACCACATTTCGTTTTTCTCTAAAATGGGTTTCTTGATTGATTTGAACTGTCGTAATTGCTATGACATCTAAGCAGCCGTCCACAAATTACACCACAAGTGGCAATCATCAGGGTCCCAGTACCGTGTGTCATGTTACAGCCAGTAGAATACAAATAATGGGCTCTATTAGCAGCAGATGTGGGGCTTCAAAAGAAGATGTCTGGCAAATTTCATCCACTCTGACCTTCTGACCTCACTATGGCAAGCAGCAGATTTTTAATGAATAAGACAAAATACTTTCAAACTGTTTATCATATACAGGGTGAGTAAAAAGTCTCAGGACACCCTTTTGTTTCAGAAACGAAAGGGAAAATGACATATAATAAAAGTCGAGTGGCGTGAGGTCATCTCAAACAAATTGTGTATGCTGAGAAAATCTGTAACAAACAGCACCTTTAGACCCGCATTGCGGAGGCTTGTAACAGCATTTCTCCAGAGATTCTCATGCGGGTTAATTACGATTGGATCCAGCGCCTTCAGCTCTGTGTTCAACACCAGGGACAACACATTGAACATGTCACATAGCTGTGCATCACAGGGAACGTTCCTGGTTGTTGTGGCAACTTTCTATCTAGAACCACAAGAGATATTGCAAATCTGATTACGGCAATCGATTTCTGAGAAGATTCTGGTCTTCGTTGATATGCTACATGACCACCTTCCCATTGGAAAAATCTGCCCTTGACATAGCCTAAAAGATAGGCCCCCTCACCCATTACTTGCTGGGGTATACAGATATGTCATTTTCCCTTTCGTTTCTGAAATAAAAGGGTGTCCTGAGACTTTTGATTCACCCTTGTATAAGCACAGCTGTTGAACTCAAGTAAATGACTCAATCAAATAACTTATTTTGGAGCAGATATCTCTGATAAACCTGATGTCATCTATGTCATCTAGTCCAACCCAACTCAAATCGAACTGAAGAAAGCTGTCACGCTTCCGGGTTTTCCCGGCTCCGCCGCTCTTCCGGACTCAACTTCCCAGAGGGCATCACTCTATGACGTCACACCCACCCGTTCCCTGTCACCCAATCAGTCCCACTCTAGCTCTCCAGAATATTAGGTCCACCTGGTGTCCATATACTCTGCCTGTATATAAACCCCATTCAAACACTTCCTCATCGCGAAGTTTTGCCAAACCCTTAGTTTGCAATCCTGAGTGTTCATCCTGTTATTTCCACTCTGGTTCTGACCCCCTTTTGTTCTCTGACTTTCGATCTCTCTTTGTCCCCTTTGACTTTTATCTCCTGGCTTTCTGATCTCCGTTCATCCTCTGACTATTCTCTCAGTCTCGTCCCTGTATTCTGGTAGCTCCGCTGACTGTCTCTTCTGGTTCTGACCTTTGCTTGTTTCTTGACTCTGATCTCACTCTTCCCTTCATGTTTGATCGTGTTTTGCTGCTTCTTTCAACTGTCCGATTGTTTAATAAAGCCTGTTTGACTTTTAGCTCTGCATGCGTCTGTACGGGTCCTTTGTCCTTGACAAAAGCAGGAGAAAAAAGTAACTCAAACAAAACAAAACAAACAAACAAACAAACAAACAAAAACTATTAACAGACAAGAGAGCATTATTGATCTGCAAGTAAAAACACCACAAAACAAACAATAATTAAAAGTAAACCATGAAAATGAGTGGATGGGATAAATATGGGCTTTTGAGTTACCCAACATTCTCTGCATATTTAGCTTCTATTAAATCCTTCATATTTTTCATTAGTTCCCATCTTCTGACTTTTAGCTATGACAGCATGCACCAGTGAGTGGAGAAAAAAATAATAATCATCATCATTATCTCTTACCTGTCCTTCCCATCAACCCCACCCATCATCCAGATATCCAGCAAGCTCAGACTCTCCTTTTGTGTCTTGATTCAGAAATAAGTAACAGTACAGAAGGAAAACGCATTATGATTTCCAGTTCACGCTGACTTTAACTCAGCTCACTCAGAGTCATTCAGCCAACACAGCGTGGCTCAGTAGAGGTCTGGGGCTGGACGTGTTAACAAGTGGACTGGAGTTAAAGGAATTTAACCCTTTTTAACCCACAGTGGCGCTGAATAAACAAGGAAGTGACTGTAAGAGGTTTACAGGGTCTGTAATTGTTATTTTGCCTCTCTTACCGCAATCAACATTTTAACACTACAATGAGTCTTGGCAGGTAAAGGGATGAAGCTTGATGCTGAACTCGTAGTGATTGTTCTGAGATGGTAAGTAAACAGTAGTTAATGCTAACACTGATGTACGTAATGGGCCGGACACCATAACTTTCTGGTGATATGTTTCCTCCATTCATTTGGAGCTGGAATTGGAAGTTGCATCACCTTACAAACTGCTCCTTTAAACAAGTGAAAGCTCTCCCAGGCTCAGTTACTGTATATAGATTTTTAAATCATTTGTTGCTTAATGTTTTGCCATTTTTGGCTATTTTTTGGCAGGGGTGTGGGTGGGGGCGTGCTGTCTCTCATAATACATAATCTAAAACCTAAATATTATTATACTATCAGTTGCAGGAATTTATTTAATGTTTTGCTTCACGACTCAGTAAAATAATGACTCACTAAAGACACAGACGGGCCAGATATCCTCCCATACCCTGCACAAGCAATTTTCATTTCAGATAACACAAACGTGACTAATTAACCCTATGAGGCTTTGGAAAAGTGGCTGAAAGGCAAAAAAGCCCTGGATGTCCAGCAGGTCACTGAACTTGATGCACGCTCTCTCAGTATTTCCGTATGGTCTCTCAGTGGAGAAAGGGAAAGTGATTCAGAGCAAATTCCAGGGCAAGAGGAGCAACATAAGAGGTTTCTTACTAGACTGCAGCAAGTCAAACTTTATTATTTTTGATTTCTGAAAACAAGGATCTGTATTTTGATGCTGGACAAAGAGAAGCACGCGTCTCCAACACTGTAAAACAATTTAATTCCAAGCATTTTTCCAGAATTTTAACATTATAGGCTGATTTTACACAATGTCATTTTTGGACAGCAAATTAAAAAAAAAAATTCTCTCTCTCTCTCTCTCTATATATATATACATATATGAAATACAATTACACATATATATTAAATATATTTAAATATACTCTAACATTAGTGAAATGGAATTATCCCATACTTGTCTGTCACTGAATAGAGAGCCAGGCCACTACACAATCAGAGTGCATGGCTACAGAACACCGCTTTGAATCCCTGTTCAACTTTAGCTTAATGTATTTTGACAGAACATTCAAATGCCTTAAATAACATCACCCTTTCATGACACCCAGAGTCAGCTGCCAGAGCAGGAAAAAATGATTTTCCGAGCGCTTACAACAAAATGCAACCTTCTTGCCCAAAAATCTGGTACTTTCCAGTTCAGCTGATTATCTTTCTCCCTGTGGAGGACAACTCTCCAACTGTGTGTTTATACAATCCACTTCAGCTAATATGCTAGCACACAATAAATGACAGCAAAGAAAAGACTAAAAAAACAAAGGATAAAACTGAAATCCAGGACATTACACTGGCCTTAAACAAGAATAAAGAATGATACTGATGATGACGTTTCCTCACATCGCTCTTCTGGAACACCAATGAGTCAGAAATATTTCAGCAAGCAGGAACACTTCTTCATCCAAAGCATTCTATCCATGTGTGTGTGTTTGGGTGACCTCAGATTCAGGAGAACTTGGGAAAAAAAAAACCTAAACTCTAATGACATTTCAAGCATTTTCTCTCTCAGCCAAAATATGTCCCTTTTGGAATGAACGGTGCACGGGCATTTCTAAAATTGTACTGACTTTTATGAATGAACTATGCTTCAGATGCAAGCATATCTTTTCAGTTGTGAATAACTGTCCCTGTACTGTAGTCTCCACCAAAGCCACGCTGCGTTCTCAGGAAAGTTGGGTGAACTCCTGATGGATCATTTTGGGCTGCTTACTGCAAGCTAATGAAGAAAGTTGTGCATAACAATGCAAAACTCCTCAGTCAAGCTTTACAGGTTACACTCAAGTGTAGCTATTTTGGGGTTAAGCCAGTGACCAGGCCAGGTTTGCTGATTGTAACTCATACACTAGATATAGATCAGATGAAGCTGAGGTGGTCTTCTTAATGGTATTTCCCCTTCCACCTTAAATAATGTAGCATTTACATTAATCCACCTTAACAGGTGCTAGCATGTAACTGCACAAATTTCATTAATAAAACTATTTGCACTTTTCACTTGTGAATTATGTGAAGACAGACAGCAGTGGCAAGAACTGCACCCCCCAAACAAACAAACAAAAACAATGTATAAAAAGCTAGTTAAGGAGGATGAGGAGATCTGAGCAGGTGGACACCGAAACATGACGTTATTCAGCTAAACTAATCAGCTAGCGTTAGCATTGTTTGGGGCATATTAAGTGTCATGGCTGTCACATTTGAGAAACTTTAATCGTTTTTCTAGCCACCTTGTTTACCTCAGGAAAGCATGTGTATCTAATAGTATAGAAGAGATAAGTGAAAGAAAAGTAGAAATGCACAGGTCTTAGAAAAAGTTTAGAAAAAGTCCAAACATATTGCCACCGAGCAAACTGTATTTAAATATAGATAATACTGTACATTCTATTTCTACACAAACGTTTGCAGAATCACAAACTATTCATTCATCAAAAATAATTCTAGTTTTGTTGTGTCTTTGGAACAATTAATTCTGTCCAATACATACATGGCAAAAATATTGACTCCCTCGAAACAGGGAGTGTGTGACTTTGGGGAAAACTGTTTTTTGATTTTGCTTTTAGTGTATGAGCATTTCCTTTTTCACTGGGGGTGTAAATATGAGGAAACACACAGGTAAAATCTCTTTGTCTTCCATCAACATGGGTAAAAACCCAACAGCTCTCAGCTTAAATGAGAAACAAAGCTGTTGAGCTGCAGATCGGGGAATGGCCACAAAAATAGGTCAGCAGTTGCACAATCAAGCACAATCAGGGCCAGTAAAGAAGTTTCAGAAGCATGGAACTGAGGAAAATCTGCCAGGAAGGGGACGCATTAGTATATTTCCCTCCCGCACAGTGAGGAGGATGCTAAGAGATGCAAAAGAAAGGCCCAAAGACCAGTTTTACAAAATACTTGTTGCATCTTTTGGAGACAACATTTCTATGAGCAAGAGCTTTTTAGACAAGTTCCACAAACAAGCCCTTTCTGACACCAAGACACATATTCCAGCGTCTGAACTTTGCCAAGCAACACTGGAATCATGTGTGGCGGTCAGATGAGACAGAAATCGAGCTTTTTGGCCATGCACAAGGTAAAATATGGTGGATGCTTTGGGACTGGTTTGCTGCTGGTGGTCCTGGGCCTCTTGTTAAGGTCAGTAATAAATTCCAGTTAAAACCAGAACATTTTAGCTAAAGCCAGAAAGCTAAAACTGAGCCGTCAAGGTTTTGCAATGGCCTCTCAGTCTCAAGACTTCAATTGAAAATATGTGGTCTCAACTGAAGAGGTAATTTCACAAGAGAAAACCCAAGAATCTGAATGAGTCTGAAATGTTCTGCCTGGAAGAGTGGCCCAAGAGTGGCCCTGTCATGCTGCCATTCTTGCCAGGGGACACGTAGAGTGTGTTTAGAGTGTTTAGGCACAGTTGTTTAAATGACTTGTCAAGGAGGAAGCTTGCAACAGGCATTAACAGAGATTGGACCTTATGCTGACTATCAAAAAAAAGCCCTAGAATGCCTGAATGTTTTCAGTATAAGACACCTGACAGAAACCCTTCCGTATTCACAATCAGTGTTGTTAAATAAGAGCATTTACAGTGCTGTGAAAAAGTACATGCCCCCTTACAGATTTCTTTTGTTTTTGCACATTTGTCACACTTAAATTTTGGTAGGTCTGCCACTCCTGGGAAGATTCACCACTGTTCCATGTTTTCTCCAATTGTGGATAATAGCTCTCACTGTGGCTCGCTGAAGTCCCAAAGCCTTAGAAATTACTCTGTAACCTTTTCCAGGCTGATAGATGTCAATGACTTCTCATCTGTTCTTGAATTTCTTCAGATCAGGGTATAATGTGTTGCTTTTTGAGATCTTTTAGGCTACTTCATGTTGTCAGACAGGTTCTATTTAAGTGATTTCTTGACTCTACAGGTCTGGCAGTCATCAGGCCTTGGTGTGGCTAGCGAAATTGAACTCAGCTTTCCAAAAATGACTTTTTCACATAGGGCCAGGTTGGTTTGGATAGCTTTTTTCCCTTAATAGATGAAACAGATTGAAAAACTGCATTTTGTATTTACTCAGGTTATCCTTGTCTGATATTCAAATTTGTTTGATCATCTGAAACATCTTTGATAATCTGAAAGTGACAAATGCGCAAAAACAAAAGAAATACTTTTTCACAGCACTGTATACTTGCACAATTAAATGGTCCCGAATTAGAAGGTCCCGAAGTTTACCTTGTGCGGTTGGCTACATCGTATTAGGGAGACGTTGATTGGGTGGGATCTGGCAAGGATTAACATTGGAAGAAAATACACAATGACAAAACAAAAAACAAACATATTTTTCCTCTAATGCTAGCGTTCCAAGTATTACCCAATTTGAGATAACATTCCATATGCATCTGAGCAACTGGGCCACAAAAACAAAACCCTACCCATTGAAGGACTATGTTATTAATGGCAGTTCTCACAGCGTAGCATGAAAATAATTGCCTATTATTTTAAATCTATCTTTTCTAGTCACTGATTTTACACGCCTTTAATGGAGAAATCTAACAAGCACAGCTCATCATTCTGACTCAGGCCAATTCACATTAATCAGCAACAGCTGTAGCCCACTGTTAGCAGTTGTTGTCAACTTAAGTCGACCTAGCAGCGCCTAACTGTGACCGTTGGATTCGGCTCACCAGAGGTTCCTTCACCTCAACAAGAGTTCATTATGCTCCGCTGAGGCACACTCTGACCCTTCTAATAACATCCTACTGATCTTGAACTCGGGTCAGCTGGACAGTGAGGGGAGTCTTTTTCCACCAGTTCAGTCAAAATCCCTGTCCCGAACCCAGTGGACAGCCTCCAGGGCAGAGAACACCCTCAGAATCAAATCTCTCTTTTTCTTGGAGAGAGGAACGCAGCTCTGTTTTCCCTCTCTATGGCTTCACTTTGTACTGGAATGCATGTCCCAGTTCAACATCTGGATGAAGCACGTCTGTAGTGGGTATAAAAGGAGGATTATGCAGTAATGGTCACTGGCCTACTGCAGGAGCCAGTTTAATGGCACTGTATTTACCCAGCTCTCCACACACGTAATGCCTACATTTATTATAATAATCATAATTAAGTGCATGTAATTCAGGGAGACAAACAACGTAAACTTGTAAGAGCTGAACCTTGTACTCAATTTGATACGGAGGAAATTTTATTCTAATTCTAAAAAAAAATTCATCCTAATTTAATAATGTATAAATAATTGACTGGTCATGAACGCATGAATAACTCTTTCTGTGAGATGAAGTTTGAGACATATCACAGTCATATATGAGGTATGTTTTTCTGACCAATGTGGGATATTATGTTTAGTTTGCTTTCCACAGATAAGGGCTACATTCCACTCTAGGAGCCCATGTGTTTGAGAAATAGCTCTTGAACAAATTCACATCTTATGCTGTGGTCCACGTAGACAAAGTACGCTTAAAGAGGAATTCCATCAATACTGTGACATTTTGCATAATTCAGACTCCTTCACAGAATTAATCCAGAATTTCTTTACCATGGTGGTGATGGGAACCAGGAGTCTCAGTCCCAGTACCACAAAATAGCTATTTCATTTCTCCTTTTCCCATTTTACCTTACTTATTCTTACTATATGTATCTTACTTTAATTTTATTAGGAACTAGAATTATATTTATTACTGTATTGTTTTATATTATATTTAATAATAAATATATTTAATATACATATTTAATACATAAGAAAAGTAAAAATTTGTTGCCTTAAACTTTTCTGCAGAGCTAGACGCAGTAAATTACGTCTTCATCAGTTGAATGATACAGCAAATGAATATACATGATGTCATATGAATGAAATGAATGATGTAGTATTTTAGAGTATATTTTGTTAATATTGCCATGTCACAATTAGTCAAGTCATGTCACAAAATGTACGTCCAGTCTGTACGACCTAAAGTTGGGTTGAAACATGACTAACCCATTGGGAACTCAATACCAAATAGAGCTGCACGATTAATTGCAGTCCTACCATTATCACGATATAATTGTTTGCAATAAAATTAATACTTCAAAATGAGCTGTGATAATGCCCTCTGAAAGTTGTGAACCCCAGCAACTTCAAATTGCATTCTTCATGTGTAGCAACAGAAAGACCTCTTCACGCTGGCTAAAGGCAGAGCGAGGTAGAGGTCTACAGTGACCACCAAACACGCTAGATCATAGCCTGTGAATTATGAGTGGCCAGGCCAAGTGCCAAAAACCTTCTACAGCAAAGACGTTATGTGAGGAGGAATTTGTAGCCAAAGAAGGGAGTAGGGATGCACCGATCCAACTTTTCCAGTTCCAATACCAGCACCGATACATAAACTTTGCATACGGGTCGATACCCGATATCGATCTGAAACCATTTTGATTAATAAACCATATACTTCACCATGTTGGAGACACTTAAGGTATCAGGATTGACGTAAACATTACTTTACTAAGCCTGCAAACTGTATTGTTGTTCCTGTTCATAAGTCAAGCCTACAGACATCCTGCAAATATGCTACTGACGTCATTTTACGTCTCTGTCATGTTGCTGTCGTTCCCAGTTGTTTCCACTGTGTTATAATCCCACTGACAGTTGACTGTGGAATATTTAGTAGTGAGGAAATTTCACGACTGGACTTGTTGCACAGGTGGCATCCTATCATGGTACCACACTGGAATTCACTGAGCTCCTGAGAGCGACCCATTGTTTCACTAATGTTTGTAGAAGTAGTCTGCATGCCTAGGTGCTTGGTTTTATATACCTGTGGCCATGGAAATGATGGAAAACCTGAATTCAATGATTTGGATGGGTGAGTGAATACTTTTGGCAATATGGTGTATGATATGAGACTACTCTGGACAATACTTGCAGGAGAACTGCAGATAAAATATCACAACATAACGTAGCTGTATGAGAGCAAGAGGCTACAATCACTGAGAACCTGGAATATAAGGTAAATAATGTACTCAGATTGCTGAAAGAAATAAATACACCCTGATGAAGTTTATTTTATCTACACCTATAACTATAACTAAATGACCTGCTGTTTAAATACATAAAAAATTACTTAAGGGTGAAATTTTAGCAAATAAGACAAATGATTTTAATTAGTATTAAACACACAACATTATGCTCTTGTAATTGTTTGACAGCGCTAATTATATGAATTACAGTCCATTAATTATAATAAAACAGAGTTCAGCTTTTAGGCTACTGACTGCCCCCGTGCTTGCTGCTTGCACACTGTTACATGTCTATTTTGGCAAATTACTCACAGCCCAGTACCGACACCAGGTGGTTGGGAATTTCTGCCTCAGGGTCCTAAAAACATTTTAGTCCAGTCATTCTAAGAGGCTCGTACATTTGCCTCTCTTTCAACGGGATTCAATCCACCTCAATAAGAAAAGGCTTCAGAAGTAGCTGATAAGTTCAATCATTAGTTAGAAGAACAGTGGGTCCCCTGGACCTCCCACCAGATAGCTCAGTATACAGTCCCTATATCCTGGCCAAACCCTAATCTGGAAGTGTCCATACCGCTTCCCACAGAGGACCAAATAGGCATCGCAAGAAAGCACAGAAGGCATGCTAGACAGAGGCATTGAGTTTATTATTATTTAACCTGGACCTGCCACTGATATGAGCCCTGAAATGTAATAACCATCAGTAATCTTATTAATACTGAGACACTGTCCATTACTAACTGCCTGCCAGTGAAACAAACAGAAAAATGTATTTATTGCAATTTAACTTATATACTTTATTGCATTATTCACTGTGATAAAATGCAAATATGTAACTGCATTTAAACAGCACAGCAAAATGAGAGTAATAACCGGAAGACTTCTGAGTTAACTAAGTGGTTAACTTTCACACACGTCCATGCCACCTGACTGTGTCAACAGCACCTCAGAAAACATCATGAAAAGGTCAGCGGAGACAGGAGGGCAGTGTGAATGGAGAAGGTGACAGTTTTTTGACTCACTGGAGCATATGCATGTGTTGGTGTAAGGACATCTACAGCGCCTCTCCAAAACTGCTCCTAGCCGCTGGATAACCAGATTCAGTCCTAAAAAGCAACTTTACCTAATTATTTACTGAGTGGACAAGAGCAGGAAGTCAGGTTTCCTTTCCCCTAACCGAATCTCCCCCAGTTCCTCAGTAAGTCAACCAGTATAACGACATTTCCTCAAATCTAAAGAGACTTGTGTTTCATTACAGGCAGACATGAAGGGGTTCATTAATAGTTACATATACAGGAATGTGACTGAATCTAGGCCTTTAAGCCAAATACAGTCTTATGACTTAAACACACACACACACACACACACACATGCATCTGACTCTAATCAGATCCGATAGCGTTCAGTCAAGCAAGCCAGGCTGGGGCCTCCTCTGATTCTCAGAGGAAGTCTGTATATACTGGCATTGCTCAGATACACATGTCACACACTGATATTTAGCAACTGTTCCTGGTGTGCGTGAAGTCTGCAGGGATCTGTCCCTTCTGCTCACTTAAAGGAAAACTACAAATATACCTTTTATTTGTTTGATGTACACACCAAAACGTAGGGGGGTTGCTGAGGATTTTGAACATACTGTATAAGAAGAATTTATCTATGCTCAGTGCCCATGAGAAAAGGAGCACACTGAAACAGTGTTTATTAGATTCTTCTTTATTTTCAGATCCAGGCTAAATACAGTACAAAGCCAATGTTAACTCATTTAAAACCATATTTCAAGCACCTTAATCTTAATTATTAATTATTGCATTTTAAGCACATTCTTGTGCAAACATTGATTAAACAAGCAGTATTAGGTACGTTCACGCTTGGTTGGAATGGAAAGTCCTGTAGAAACATCCTCCCCGAATCAGACAGCCCTACCTAAAGTACTCAAATGTTCTTAGTTACCTACATGCCATGACTGTGTGAACATTTCACAATGAGTCGAGGAGCAGCAACAGTGTTAAATGACTAATTATACAATCCTGTCAGGTTAATGTAGAGGCGGGGAACATAGCAAAAATGCAATCGTGATACTTCACACAACATCGTTTTATGACATCAAATAAGTTGGAACAGACAAAGTAGTGCCATGTGTTAAAAAAAGCACTATGGACAATTATGCAATAGTTACTATAATGAAGTTGGTGTTATTCAAATTTTCACTATATCTAATTAATTATGACCAATTCAGCCATCTTCATAATAAAAAAAAGGCACCTGGTAAGTGTATTTAAATAAGGACAATATCCAAAATATGCTCAGAAAAGCATCAAGACAATGATAAAAAGTGATATTGCCCAGCTCTATGTTTATGTAGATTAAAAATGCTGACGATTTTTTTCCCTATAAAAAGTTACCATTGTTAAGATGCAAGGTTTGGTTGGAACAGCAGAAATAGTGATGATGATGGTGCATGGTGATGGTGCATGGTGATGGTGTTTTCAGATACCAAACACTTTCTTTAATTAGGGGTCTCCAAGAAAGTCCACAACACGTGTTATTTTCATCGCCTTCAATCCAGAGTACATTACATGTGTGCACACTGATGTCCTTCTGGAGTATGTATGTAAAATAACCATTTTATAGCGCGAATATTCTGAACGTTTGCACGACAGTTTGATTTTTAATCAGTCTTGACTTGTGAGTGAAAAACACCATGTTTTTAGAGTCCAGGAGTGTTATAAGTGTTTCTGGTGGCATGTTTCTTGAGATCATTGGCCCAACATTAGACCCAATGCATTCTCACGTTTAGATGTTTACATGAAAGGCTTTTAGTCTGAAGATGGCTGAGACACCGGCAGTGCAGATATTACACACTTTCATTCACATTCTTCTTTCCGTTTAACAACAGTGCTGTAAATAGTAGGGATGCAGCAAAAAAAAAAATTTGGCTGAAGCCGAACAAAATGAAATATTTTTAAATCGATCACGATTTTTTCACCATTGCATAAATGAAATAAGCTAAATCCCAGATAGCAAGTGGATGTGGGCCACATCTGACAAAGACATGGTACTGCTGGCCCACTGTCGGCACTGGCAATGTGCAGTGAGCCAAAGGTGGCCCATATATTTACAACATACATTTGTCCCACTTGTCCCAAAATAGATCTGGTCCACTTCTGGCACAGGTACAGCAGATTAGCCTTACTTCTGGCTGAGGCATCGTTCTAATCTCGTGTGTATGTGGCCCACATCTTGGTACTGGGAGCAGTCCACCCAAGTGGACTGACAGGTGGGCCAGATATAAATGGGGAATGGGGGCCAGATTTGGGCCAGAACAGTTTTGCTGTCTGGGATGTATTTTTGTCTCGTAATGTTTGTGTCGTATGCTTTCGAGGAATTAGCCCCTGAACAGTTTTAGTGAGTGTAAATCACTGGGCCTGGTAAAGTGCTGTGTTTGCAGTTGGTAGCCACTGCATTTCCCATTGGCAGCCGTAGAGTAGGTTTATAACTATGCCAGCCTTTAACCACAAAGCACAACACTCAGTCTCGTTCCTATCACTTCAGATTCAACACGAGTTTCCATATTGACCACTAAGCATCCACTCCAAACCACAGCAGGCATCCTGTAAGAATTCCGCTTCCTGAGCAGAAAGCATACACCTTCACCCTGGGCAAGATCGGATACGTGTGACCAGTTGGGGGTGGAGGGTGGTTGCAGGAGCTGAACTGGCTCATCTCCATAATAACACTCACAAATAGTGTCCTCCTGCCAAGGCTCTGGACTAGCAAGCTTATGATATTGCTGAAAGTCTGGATATAGCAAAACCAGGCTTTTAAATGCTTGAGCCAAGGTACAGTCATGTGAGGCCTATTCGGAATAGGACAGGCATCCGGTGATGAGACTGACACCATTTCTAAGCATGGTGAGCATGCTTTAACTATATAATACGTGATCCTGGAGTGTAAGGTCATCCTACTTTTTCACCTTACTTTACTTACATAATAAACCAACATTTTAAACATGTTCAAAATCTATCCAGTAACAACATATTAGCAGTCAGTCTGAAGCCCAGGAGCCAGGTATGTGTATTTGTACCCTCTTATGAACCGAACTTCATCATAGCTGACCTACAGAGAGTTGAACAATGGAGGACTGAGGAGCTACAGACCCATCTGAATTCAAGAAGGACCACCCTAGAAGCAGCTCAGCAGGTACCTCAGTCAGCTGGAGACCAAAGCAACGGGAACCTCTGAAACTGTGATCATGTCCACTTAGGTTGGCCACCTGGTTTTAGGCTGGACCGTCCCGTTTTAGGCTGGATCGTCTGGTTTTTCAACTCCCAGTCCTCTTTTCGGGATGAACAATTTAAAATGTTCACTCGCCAACAATATGTCTGCCATTGGCTCTCGTCCGTGTCAAAAGAAATGCCTTGCATTTCATGTGACCTTGTACCCGCAGGTCAGTCCTCTAAATGCTAGTCAATAAGTAAGTTCCATTCTGACTCACGAATGTCATCCATTCCACCCAATTAGGTGAGTAAGGCAATCATTTATATGTTATATAGGTCAGGATATGATTTTAATTCTGTTCTAGTATCGTGCCTGACAACCCCCCCTTTTGTCCTCCTTTTTGGGGTTATGAAAGTGGCCACCCTATGTCCACTCCATGGACAGCTCTCAGGCCCTTTATCCACCTAGGTTACTCTTGTTCTTGCAGGGAAACACTAAACATGCACTAAGGATTACCTCTGAGTAATGCTCCAGTGACCAATAAATTCCCATTTTTCTCATAGACTGGATGACACACGAGGTTGATGTTTCTTGTCCCACTCACACACAACAGTTTCAGAGTCAGAGTAACACGGCGAGCTAAACGGCCTATACAATATTATCATGATCCTTAAGACATGATACAATATATTGCGATTAAATATATATAAACAATATATTTTGTGACTGTGAATGTTATTGTTGTATAGGAATCCACTATCCTTGATCATGCAACACAAGTTAATGCAGTCCGTATTTCTCAGTTTTAACAAGGGTGAAAAAAGCCTTAAGCCTTCAGTCAGCATCAAAGCGCAGATTTACACCCCTCTTGAACTTTTGTGCTTTCTGTAGTGGCGGCGTTGTTTGGTGCTGATTTCTGCTCAATGATTATGCTCCTGAGGACTTGATTAGCGAAAAAGGAGCATGAATTTGAGGGAAAACCGAACTTCATACATTAAATAGGTCCTCACTCTTTCACAATGGATTGCAAAAAAGGGAGAGGTGAATTTGGTGGGAACTGGATTTGATGCAACACCACCATCGGTTAAGGCTATCTCTGGATGGTGGCCCTCTCTAAAAGATGTTGAATTAAGAAACACAGATATCCGAGTGTATTTGACGCCGAGTCTCGAGCACAAATTGGAAAGCAGTTAAACATGTTAAACAGGCAGCAGAAATGAGACGGGAAAAAAGTGCAGGTCATCTATGTCTTGTTCTCTCTCAGATAAGCCCTGAGATGTTTTCTCAACCTCTGATAAGCGAAGAGTTCCTTTAAAAGCGGGGCAGATCTCTGAAGGTTTCGTAAAACTACTGTATCATGAGGTCAACAGCTATTCTTGCTTCATATGCATGAACTTCTGAAATGCAATGGAAGACATGAATTAATAGCTCCTCACCCTTTCACACTGGATTGCTAAAAAACAATCAATCAATCAATACCATACTGTACTATAAAAACCAGCCTACTTCAACCCATAAACCTATTTAAAGTGTATGAGGCCTACTGCACTTGTCTATCAGCACCTTGGGGCCAGTCATGGGCCGGCGGTTAGGGAACCAGCTTTGTGACTGGGGGTTGCCGGTTTGATTCCCTAAACTGCAAGTAACAACTGAACTGACCTTGAGCAAGGCCCCTAACTGCTCCCTGGGCACCATGAATAGGGCTACCCACTGCTCTGGACAAGGGTGCTCGTTGCCCCCTAGTGTGTGTGGGTGTTGCACTTCATGGATGGGTTAACTGCAGAAGACAAACTTCTCTGTGTGCAGCACAAATGGCCAAAAAATGGCCCTAAAACTCTCTACTGAATGTTTGATTTAAAACAGTATCGACAGAAGTTACGACTGCGAAACTTGCATTTTCAACCATATGGTTTACATCCCCGACTGAAGGCGTTCAGTAGAAGCTGTTGACCCAGTCTGGCTCACAGAAGAGAACTTACTGCTACGGCTGGATTAAATGATCGCTAATGTGAGCTGGCAGCGAGACACCGAGGAAAACAGTGGCCGGCGGGCACGTCTCACACAGCCTGTCCAATATAGAACATGAAAGTGCTGTGCCATGTGCGCACGCACATACACACTCCCTAAAAGCGTTGTGCAGTGGTTGCACACCAAAGGGCATGGCTGCCCTATCAGAGGAGTGTATATTGAAGGTTGCTATTTTGAAGCGAATATTTCTGTTCTTTCATGAGCAGCAAAAGAGAGTAGCAGAGATGGGCTGCAGTTTGCATGCCTGTTACCAAAGCAGCCGCACCACAACAAGGTACAGTGGTGCCCACTAGGCATAACCACCCCCACCCCCAACCCCAACCACACCCGTTTACCCCACTTTTAATGAGCGATTACTGCTTCTGTGAAGAAGACGGACCTTCTCAGCCACCCCTGCCTCAATCCCGGACTTCCAAGAACATGTTTTTTTTTGTTTTGCCTTTCCAGTGGGCATTTCTACTTCCAAACACCACCAACACAGCATGGCAGGAAAGGACTTTGGTGATTATAACCTCATACTTGGGTACGGAAGTGCTGACATTAAAGGTATTTCTGCTGCCTCCTCCAGCTTGACGCATACGTTTCTGTGAAGACACTTCCAGTTATTGTTACAGTTATGAAATTGCTCCATGCATGCTGAAAGAGAATTCAAGGAGAACTTGAACCTGAGGATGTGTTTTATGGAGAGTGAGCTATCTACTATTGTCATCATATCTTCATATGCCGCTGGTGTTGATGGATGCCACTTAATTTTAACCAGCAGCACCAGCAAAACAATCCTAAATGTATTTCGCAGCACTATCACAGCTCAGACAGGATAATTAGCCACATGACACAGTGCTAAGGTGGGCTACAACAGACTCTTTTTTTAATGCCATGTTGCTTCTGTTCAGCATAGCTTTAAAGGCAAATGGAAACAGTAAAATGAGCTAAATGGGTGCCCTTGTGTGTTTAAGGTGGTAGTAACTTCAGGCTCCTGCAGATGGTGCTGCACGAAGATGATGGGGCTATAAATCCCTGCGTGGTGTGAGTAACGGGATCCATAGATTGGGAAGAGGTGGTACAGTGCAGTGAATCTCTCGTTCCATGTGTGGAAAATGGCTCCAAAGCAGATGTTAATGATGTTAATGTTAATGTTAATGGCTAAAAGGAGTGACTGCATTTGGGCGTGCCAAAGACCATAGTGTGAAGGAAGTAGCTGAATCTGCAGGTGTATGGAAGCATACAGTCATACGGGCCTACCAGCAGTGGCTAAAATCACAGTCTACAGGGAATTCTCCTCTGAATTGTGCCAGGGACAGGGAAGGCATCCGCCAAATCTGGCCCAATTGCAAGAGTGGCTGAACATTCATGTTGCCTTCATCCAGAAATTTGTCTAGTCTATGCCAAATTGAATCGTAGCTGTTATTTGTGTGGAGGCTGCTTCTTCTTTCATTCTCCTGTATTTCTGTAAGTAATACCACTACGATGCCATGAGACCTGCTTTATCAAGTAGTTAATAAACGAACTAACTGGAATACTGCCAATGTGTCAACAGCTTTGTGCTTCAAATCCAATCATTATAGGGTTTCCATGGGCCAAGACTAAAGGCTTCTCTGGGACTTTAAGCTACAGCCTGCAAATGTGGTTAGCATGTGTGTTTGTTAGCCTACATAGCTAACTTCATGAAAACAACTGCAAGCAGCCAACTCTGTTATGACTGCTGTTTAAGATGAACTTCAAGTCAGTCCGTCAGGCCACATGAGTTTGTTAACTTGGACTAATGAAATGTGTTAAAATATTTAAATATAAGTACACAGACTACATGACACAACTGTCATCTATGTTAAGATATGTTTTTCATTCAGTGAAGAATAAAGCTTTGTTTATATAGCTCATATAGTATGACTGAAACCTGTTTTAAGCTAAATGTCCTTCATGAGAGCCCTAAAGCTGACATGAACAACCAACCAGGTCAATGAAAAAAGAGCCCATGTTGCTAGGTGGGAGGAGCCTGGGCTACTCATTGAATGAGGGAAGCTTTGCTGCTGGAAGTGCCAACTGCGACCCAGCCCGACAACAGCTGACAGAGCCACCCGCAGTTTGCTCCTCATGCCATCCGGCTCCAGCTTCACCCACTACATACACGTACATATGCACAGTCCAACTTCCACTTCCAGCTTTGTTTATGAGATCATTCGCCCGTGTATCTTCAAGTGAGAGGCAAGGTAGATGTGAAATTCCACACCTCCCATAACTCCCATCACCCTTTACCAACACACCTCGGGCAAAAACGGCAGCTATTCACTCGGAGGAGAAGAATAATACTGTGGTATGTGGTAGAGAACGTTCCAACATAATTGCTGTTGCTGGTTCTTAAGCTAGCAAGACACTGGAAATCTGAATTCTCACAAAAATAAAGTCAAAAGTGACTCCAACGGATTGCTTTGCTATACAAGTTCTTTCCGTAAAGTTCTTTCCGACTTTGAACACTGGAATCATTACTTGAAATTAGCTCCCGCTATTTTAAAATGGTCCTGGTTTCCTGTGTTTTCCTTGAGCATTAATCTCTTAATCACTCTGGCATTTCATCATTAATTGGGTGCAATAATTGAACCAATTTTGTAATTTTGGGGTTGCGGGCAACGAAAACATTGTGAATGATTCAGCCTGCATAATGTACTTACCATGCCTGCAGTGCACAGACAAAGTAATAGTCAGCGAATGGCTAGTTCAAGAGATCAGTCCATAGTGTAACTGTGTAAATGTTTAGTCTCAGCTTTTAACACTGTAGAATGTACTGGTGGCTAACAGTCAAACAAGCAATAATAGCAACACTTATTCACCAGGGGACACTGAGACAGTCCATAACACTGAAGCAGTCATGGGAGAAATCAAGTCATGAGTTATTTGATCACAGTCAAATAAAAGCACATAGGGAAAATAGTTTAATAGAAATTTTAATAGTTCAGTTCAGTGAAAGTTGTGGCTGTTGTACATTCAGTTGGGCTGTAATCTCAGGGATGTATACACAATTTTGAGCTTGCAGCACTGGTGCTATAAAGGTTGCATGTCGTAGCACCAAACTAAATTTTTTAGCACTGAAATCGAAATGACATAAAATGCCTTCAAAGAAACAATGGAACAAATTGTTACTTAAAAACCGAAGCAGGATTAAATGGTGCAACAGGTTCATCCTGGTGCTCCTGAGGCATTTCTGAAGAGTTAGTTAGCTAATTTCCAAAGCTAAAAAATCCAGTAAATGATATTGAAAGTTTTATTCCAATAAATCTATTTGTGTTGAGTATAAAACAAGTTTGCTGTTTATCCGCACTCTCACTGCGATGCTTCATGTGTGCTGTTTAAACAGAGTTAATTCTCTGATGGCTTAAACACATATGACTATAGAAGCCCCAGTAAAGCTGCTAGACCAGCATCCACTTTCCAGGTCGACCAGCTAGACCAGCATCCACTTTCCAGGTCAATCAGTTAGACCAGCATCCACTTTCCAGGTCAACCAGCTAGACCAGCATCCACTTTCCAGGTCAACCAGCTAGACCTGCATCCACTTTCCAGGTCCTTCAGCTAGACAGGCATCCACTTTCCAGGTCAATCAGCTAGGCCAGCATCCACTTTTCAGGTCGATCAGCTAGACCAGCATCCACTTTCCAGGTCAATCAGCTAGACCAGAAACCACTTTTCAGGTCAATCAGCTAGACCAGAAACCACTTTTCAGGTCAATCAGCTAAACCTGCATCCACTTTCCAGGTCAATCAACTAGACCAGCATCCACTTTTCAGGTCAATCAGCTAGACCAGCATCCACTTTTCAGGTCTATCAGCTAGACCAGCATTCACTTTCCAGGTCAATCAGCTAGACCAGCAACCACTTTCCAGGTCTATGAGCTAGACCACCATCTACTTTCCAGGTCGACCAGCTAGACCAGCATCTACTTTCCAGGTCGACCAGCTAGACCAACATCTACTTTCCAGGTCAGTCAGCTAGACCAGCATCCACTTTTCAGGTCAATCAGCTAGACCAGTATCCACTTTCCCGGTCAGTCAGCTAGACCAGCATCCACTTTTCAGGTCAATCAGCTAGACCAGTATCCACTTTCCAAGTCGACCAGCTAGACCAGCATCCACTTTTCAGGTCGACCAGCTAGACCAGCATCTACTTTTCAGGTCAATCAGTTAGACCAGTATCCACTTTCCAGGTCGACCAGCTAGACCAGCATCCACTTTTCAGGTTGACCAGCTAGACCAGCATCCACTTTCCAGGTCAACCAGCTAGACCAGCATCCACTTTACAGGTCAGTCAGCTAGACCGCAATCCACTTTTCAGGTCAATCAGCTAGACCAGCATCCACTTTCCAGGTCGACCAACTAGACCAGCATCCACTTTCCAGGTTGACCAGCTAGTCCAGCATCCACTTTCCAGGTCGACCAGCTAGACCAGCATCCACTTTACAGGTCGCCTGTCTTACAATTGAGCTTACAATTACGTAGCTTGCCCACAGCATTACACCAGCAACCTTTAAGAAACCCTTTTCTCTTGCTACGTTTGCTTGAAATCATTCAACAAATGGATGACTCGTTTTTAAACCCACAGTAAATGAGTTGTTCCTTCACTGGGGCATGTCGCCGTGTCCTGGTACGTAAAGTGTAAAGTGAGGAAAAGTCCATCTGTATAAAAGATCTATATGACAGCAAACCATGCACAAATTCAGTAGGACAATAAAGCAGAATGGGTATATGCGGTCTAGTCCTCTGGCGGTTGTGCATGCATGAACACACAAAACCGCGCGCACACTTGCACACACTTTACTCCTGATCGCTTGGCAGAGCACTCAAGTCACTCATGTGAATCCGATTTGCGTTTGCTGTGCCTATACAGGTTTGATGAAGCGAAGGGCATGAAGAAGAAAAAGTCAAAATTAGCAGTAAACAAGCCGCCCAGGATGTCTGCGTCTCAGAACTTGCTCTGTGTATGAGTGAGCAACACGTTGCATGCATGAGTACGACTGAATACGTACCTTATCAGATAACAGAGATAAAATATGGTGTCGACACTGAGCACTGTTTCCTGTGCTAAACAGTTTCTGGTTTGACTTCAAAGTTTACCTGCAGTGAACCACAAAATGTGAACCACAGTTTATCAGCTACCAGTTTTTTTCACTACTGAATTGCATGTATAACCACAAAGAGCGGACCCGGCTAAAAGGCAGTCTCTTAAGGTAGTACTGATATTTCCCTTTTTAATTTTGTAAACAAGTTTAAAAAAATAAATAAAAAACTTTGCCATGTTTAACACAGCCTCAACATAATGCTGAATATGTTGTATTTTGGATCTATTCATTAGACGTTTAAGCAACTTGGCCAAACTGTTACAACCTCTTTTAGGGATTCGACCCACACGGAGCAGGAGCGTCCAAATCAGCAAATTTACAATACACAATATGTCATAATAATCTGACAAGTTAGAATAGACACAATTAGCCCATATTTTTCAAATGTTTTCTATGGCTTCAGTTATTTATATTTAACATTTCACGCACTGTGAGTCACTAAACACAATTAAACAGGAATAATTATAATCTCTTCATGATCAAACATGCAGTTGTTAAGTGTTTTAATTACTATATATACATTACACACACACACAAACACACGCACACACACACATATATATATATATATATATATATATATATATATATATAGATGGATAGATAGATAGACAGATAGACAGACAGCACAAATAGCTGTACCCAGAAGGAATCAACGGACAGGAATGAAACTTGGTGGGTAGGTTTGAGATCGTGAGACATTTGAATTTTCACGCTCAGTGGCACATGTGACGTACGTAAGGACAGGCCTTATCGCTGTACCTGACAGACCCAACAGCCACGATTGCAGACATTCAGTGAGCAGTGATGCCCTCCATGAGTCATTCTGTTAGGGCTAGCACCATTGGCAGACGGCTGCACCACACAGGACTACATGAATGCAGACCACTATGACGACTCTCCTTAACACCACATCAACGTCACCAAAGACTGCAATGGTGTTGTGCCAGACTGTCATGGTGTGACTTAGAATGGCAGCGGGACATCTTCAGTGACGAGTCCCGCTTTTGTCTTGGTGGAGACGACCAACGAATCCATCTGTGGAGGCACTGTGGTCAGCACCAGGATGCATCACATGTCCAGAAGGCCTGATGTCACTCCACCCCTACCGCACAATCTGCAGGAACTGTGTGAGAATATTCAAGCTGGATGGGATGGTTTATATATATATATATATATATATATATATATATAGAGAGAGAGAGAGAGAGAGAGAGAGAGAGAGAGAGAGAAAGAGAGAGAGAGCTCTCTATTAAATATATCCTATAAATATTCTACAATAATAAGGAAAAGTATATGTTTCCCTTTAATGATTAATGATAAAAACATCACTAATAAATGATCACTGTCATAGAAAGTCACATACAATACTATTCCTTGGAATCATGTCCAGTCTTGCAACCTTGATCAGGATACTGAATCTGTCTGAACATGTCAGTAGCTGTGTTTACATCTAGCCTGCTTATCTGTTACTAATCTCACTAACAGCTCAGCGGGAAAAGGGTACACCTCAGTCAGAATAGAATTTAGAACCATTTCCCATCTGTGCTTGCACACAGAGGAATTTGTCTTCCACATTTAACTCATGGGTAGAGTTCTGGGGAGCAGGTCAGGTGCCTTGCTCAAGGGCACTTTGACTAGTACTACACTAGGCCATTCCGAATACAATTTCTGTCTGATTGAATGAGGTGGGAAATCTTGTGAATAATCCATTAAACATGGAAATCCTGTATCTGATTACATTCCCAATCAGAAAGTACATTCTGTGCATTTGCGTCATAGTGGTAGGTGTATCACAAAGTTAAAACAAAGGTAACATCCTGCTTCATGTCCCATTCTGACTGGACTCACGTCATGCTTGTTGTTATGACAACATCTACACTAAGTGGTGCTCTACATATGAGGGTAGTTTTGGATTTCATTACTTGTAGGGATGGACCGGAATGACAGTTATTGGCAGAAGACTTAACTGAACAAAACCGATCACAGTGTTTCATTAATTTAGCCATTTTTTCACCATTGCATAAATTAAATAGGCTCACAGGAATGTGTGTCTGTATGAGTGAGAGAAATGACGCCAGTGCATACATCAGCCTCCCTTTCTCCATTACACACTCCTGTATGTGCAAATTAAATCCCAGACAGCAAGTGGATGTGGGCCACATCTGGCAAAGATATGGCACTGCTGGCCCACTGTCGCCGCTGGCATCTGCTGTGAGCTAAAGGTGGCCCACATATTCACAACATGCATTTGGCCCACCTGTCCCAAAACAGATCTGGTCCACTTCTGGCACAGATATAGCAGAGTTGCTTACTTTTGGCCGAGGGCCCTAATGTGGTGCATATGTTCCCCACATCTTGCTACTGGGAGCGGTCCACCCAAGTGTCATCAACCCATCTGGCAAGTGGGCCAGATGAAAATGGGGAATGTGGGCCAGATTTGGGCCAGAACAGTTTTGCTGTCGGGGATGTATTTTTGTCTTGATTTTCAAAGAAGTAACAATCACTAAACTGCAGATTAAACCGTGAAGCTGCTGTCTTGTCTGTCTCGCTGTAACGGCACTGTTCTGTTCTTTAGTCTGTCTGGAGTTCCATTTGGCTCGAATGTTTGAAACTGAATAACACTCTGGTTCCCGTCTACATCCGGGAACTAGAAAAAGGTAACAGCATCATTAAAAACCTCATTGTTCGGTCTTTTTACTAATTCAGCCGAACAATGAAAGTGATTTTTTTTTGCCATTTTGGGTCGAATAACATTCTGTGCAACCCTAACAGCGGTTAAGAACATCAAATCGTTGAGTACAGTGTGCATATATGCCTCAGTCTTAATCTAGATTAGAAAGCAATCAGATTGGTGAAAATCTTTGCATGTAAACACAGCTGGTGATGAGTATTAGGGGAAAGCAAAGGAAATCGCAGCATTATACACTTACACACGGAAAGGCTTTCATAAAAAAACGTAAAAACAAAACTTTTTTTTCATTTTAGAATATTTTAATTAGCAATTTTAGAGAACATTCAATGTCACTCAGGCTGACCTGGTTTGTAATGGCAGTATCAGGGATTTATAGGTTGCTTGTATAGAAAAACAAGAATATTAAAAAATATATATTACATTGTGTCCCAATCTCACCTACCTTGGAACTTTAAACAGATATTATACACTATTTCTTATTTGTCAGTAAAATGTTCATATTTTCTGGCCTTCCTAAAATCCCTGATCAGTCATCAACTGCTAAACAGTCTGAGGGTTACTAATATAATCAGGAATGACAGCTCTAAACTTGTCCTAGACAGTCTGAGAGGCAAAATCCTGCCTCAGCACTGTCTGGTTGTAAGTCATTTCAGTGCCTGTAAAACCCTGCAGTTTTCCACTCTCATAAGATCCCATTCAGTATTGTGGCTTTTTCATGCCTCATAAACAAATCAACGATTTGGCTGCCAACAACAAATGCCATTCACGATGGAAGCCTTTAAAATTAGACTGACAGCTCCACACACCAGCTTCCTGCCTGCTTCAATGACAACCTCCCACCTGCTCCCGACCTGAGCTCTTCTGGAGGCGTGAGGGCTCCTCTGTATAGCTGTCAGTCCGCGCAGGAGGTGAGGACTTAATGGAACGAAAAACTCAGATCAGTTCCTGGCTTTCCAGGTTCTAACGCAAAGAGTCCAGACAGAGAGCGAGAGAACAGGCCAAAACTCACACACACACACAGTCACACACACCACTGTACGGAGCATGGCAGTATGTGCAGTTATATGAGGGGTGTGTGTTATGAAACGCGGTTCACACTCACTGCTCTTCAGGGATTTGACCCACACAGAGCAAGGGCGTCTAGAGTGTGTATATGCTATGGAATGCATGAGTGTATGAGTGAGTGAAATGACGCCAGTGCATACATCAGCCTCCCTTTCTCCATTACACACTCCTGCATGTGCATAATCATTCCAGTGTGACCAACACGTGTGGCTGATCTTTACTCTTGCATGAAGGGTTTACATTTGGTGAGTGGGAACACACAGGTTTAACTCTTGATTAGGGCTACAAAGAAAAGTTATATTTTGACTTATTATGAATTATTCATTGTATAATCGATTAACTGACTTTAAAGTGGCCTGTAAACTAAAGCTGGTTGTATATTAATTGGAACTATGGTGTTTCACAAGAACCAACTCACTGCAAGACCAAAAACCGAAGACGCGTTCATTACAATGACAGCATGTGTGCTGCGAATACATGAAACAATTAACAACTACAAAAACACCGCAAGACCAGTCACAACTCAGAGGGAATGGTCCCGGAGGACACAGAAAGGGAACAGAGCTATTCAAGCTTTCATTCACCACTGAAAGTATTTTAAAGACATTGATTTAGATTCATTTAAGCTTGCAGACAAACAGTAAACATTTCCTTAAATACTATATATACCTCTAAACACTATCAGACTTTACTTCTATTTTAATGTTCAGCAATAACTGTTCTTCTCTGCTCACACAGATTCAGCAGTTCCTGAAGACTGTGTGGTACGTGTAGAGGTAGAGTGACACAAGGCTTTCTAGACATCTTGGCCGTCTCTTGGTCGGTCGTCTTCACCAAGACAAAAGCAGGACTCGTCACTGAAGATGACCCGCTGCCATTCTGAGTCAACCCAAGACAGTCTGGCACGACACCATTGCAGTCTTTGGTGGCGCTGACATGGTGTTAAGGGCAGTCGTCATTTCACACACCGTTGTTTTAACTTACTTGGCAAGTAACCGAGCTGCCTTAAAGAAACAAGTTAACAGGACAACAATCTTTATTTCACATTCTGTTAACTTATTTAAAGTTCAATAACCACACAAATTGCAGGCAACCCGGTTGCTTATCAATTTTAAGTTTCTTCTTTAGTGTATGACCAACCATTCAGCCTACAACAGGTGAAGATGTAGGAATAATAATTAAACGTTGTGCTGTTCCTGACTGTCAGGTTGCAGTCACCCAGAGAATCCACACATCTAACAGGAGTGACTGAAATTCATTATTTCCAGTCGTCCCGAAATATAGCCTTTTTCAAGCCACAACACAGGCAGCCAATCAGAACACAGATCTTTACATATCATCCCTAAAGGAACAATACTAAAAACAGACAGTTTGATCCTATACAATAACTGTAAAAATGAGTCATGATGTCTGTTTATGGTGCATAAAACCACACACAAACATCGGAAGTGGACATCAGGGGAAAATAACCTCATACAATTATAACGTAGAATATTTCTTCTTTTAAACTTTGGGTTAAAATGGAGCCAACGTTGAACACCAACGACAAACAAGCCTCTAATGTTCTCTGGAGAAGCATGTAGTTAAAGTCTTCAGAGACTGAAATTGAATTTTATGATGGAGTTATGATGAGTCTGACCTCAGAGTGTGTGTATGGAAAATAGAACTCCTTGCCGTTCTGTTGTTGCCTATTCCCTCTTGTGGCAGAGGAGAGGTGGAGTCGCTGCCTTTCCCTCCAGAAGTGGGCACGTGCTTCCCACTGATCACGCACAGGTGTGCGGGATCAGAAGGCGGGGCATCGTGCCCTTATAAACATGGTCCTCTCTCCATTGTGAGAGAAAGAGTGAGGGACGTGTGGCCTACATGCCACATTGGAGCGAGCAGGCCTGAGGGGCAAAGGACTCACTTTGGTTCACTGGTGCTGGGTGGTTGTGTGTGTGTCTTTGGGTCTCGATGAGGTTTTCCCGGTCAGTGTGCTTGGCCCCTCCCCCAGCCGACCCACAGTCTTTATTCGGTATGCGCCTGGGATATCCTGCTGCCAGTGGGTTTGTTCAACATAATATACTTGTGTAGATGTATGTGTGTGTCTAACAGACTTCTTTGAGGATGAGAAATCTCATAACCCCCTGAACTACCATAATTATTTGCAGGTTTCAAGAGGCAGACACACACACACACATGCATACATATCCCCAGAGAGGTGACTAAAACACACACACTGCTGTCTAACCCTGTAGAGCATCATCGGACATTCTTGCCTCTCTCTGAAACCAAAACATTCCACACATGCTACTGTACCCAGCCTACTCAGAGAACTCCCATTCGAACCAGAGAAAGAGAGAGACAGAAAGAGAAAGACAGAAAGAGAGAAAGACAGAAAGAGAGAGAGAGAGAGAGAAAGAAAGAAAGAAAGAAAGAAAGAGACAGAGAGACAGAAAGAGAGAGACAAAGAAAGAGAGACAGAAAGAGAGACAAAACGAGAGAGACAGAAAGAGAAAGACAGAAAGAGAGAAAGACAGAAAGAGAGAGAGAGACAGAAAGAAAGAAAGAAAGAAAGAAAGAGACAGAGAGACAGAAAGAGAGAGACAAAGAAAGAGAGACAGAGAGACAAAAAGAGAGAGCGACAGAAAGAGAGAGAGAGACAAAGAAAGAGAGAGACAGAAAGAGAGAGAAAGAGACAAAGAAAGAGAGAGACAGGAAGAAATAGAGAGGCAGAAAGGAAGAGAGAGAGACAGAGAGGCAGAAAGAAAGAGAGAGACAGAAAGAGAGACAGAAAGAAAGAGAGAGAGAGACAGAAAGACAGTGTTTGTGACTGGTACTGAGTATCAAAATCCCAATACTTTTATTATACTTCAAACACCACAAAACATTCAGAACATTCAATAACAGATTTCACTACTCCATTACCCCAGTGTTGTAGTCAAGAAAGAGACCTGGACACACTGAAGCTTGGTCAAAACTTAGACCAGTAGAGACAGGATTTAGACAAGATTCAAGATTTTTTTTTCCAAAATATAAAAATAAAAAGCACATAACTGAACATTTAATATCATTCTTTATGTTACACATCAATGGGTCATCAATTTACTGATAATACTTTGTAGAATACAACATTGAATAACATACAACCTAAAAATGTTATACAGTCATATTGGTGTAAGAACTTACCACACATATTGAATATCACAGTATTATGTTTTGTGATCCTGTACACAATATTCTATTCAAACAGACTCTATTTCAACATGTACAGGAGACACTGTGTTTGTTCTGCTGATAGATTTTCTTGAAATGTAATAATGACAGAAAACAAGTTCAGCTTCGTTACCTCAGACGGAGGCATCGAACTCCAGCTGGTCTCAAGGACAATTTCCATATTCCCCCAAGACAAGACCGAGTCCAAACAATGTTGAAAAGCAAGAGTGGGAATGTTAATTTACACTCAAGACTGAGACAGGCTTAAGTACTACAACACTGCCTAACCCTGCATTCACATTAGCAGGCAGCAGAGCCACACATGACAGGTCACTCTTAATAAGTGGCAGAAAACAGATTTAAAGCATAATAAGTATGTGCTCCCATTTTACAAG
Source organism: Semaprochilodus insignis (assembly GCA_034552555.1). Classification (NCBI taxonomy): domain Eukaryota; kingdom Metazoa; phylum Chordata; class Actinopteri; order Characiformes; family Prochilodontidae; genus Semaprochilodus; species Semaprochilodus insignis. The sequence goes on along the minus strand of CM067481.1, from coordinate 9,318,903 downwards.
CCCATGTTTTGATGAACGGTGGCTGGTTCAAATACAGTCGAAACTGAAGACAAAACTACTTTAAAATATGCCATTTTTATGACAGTGGTTCAAACAGAGCACCAAAAATCAACAGTGAATCATTGGATCAGGTGTAACAGGAACCCATTTCATTAGAATATGTCTGAACTGGCTCTGGATCAAACTGGGAGATCCCTGATCGCCATGTGTATATATTGGATCTTATGTTAGCAATAATGCTATATACAACCATAGGGTCTAAGGCTTTCATATCGCCTGACTGAAGAAGCATTCATTCGATATTTGGCCTTAATGTGACACAGATCTGATTATTTCAGAGTCTGAACGTATGAGCTGAGCCTCTGTCATGTGTGATCCTAGATCGGATACATATCTGATCTGTGGCCATGTGATCTACAGGGGTTGGACAATGAAACTGAAACACCTGGTTTTAGACCACAATCATTTATTAGTATGGTGTACGGCCTCCTCCTCCTTTTGCGGCCAATACAGCATCAGTTCGTCTTGGGAATGACATATACAAGTCCTGCACAGTGGTCAGAGGGATTTTAAGCCATTCTTCTTGCAGGATAGTGGCCAGGTCACTACGTGATGCTGGTGGAGGAAAACGTCCTTCTTGGTGGTATGCTGACATTACCCTGGATACCGTGGCTCTTGATACATCACAAAGACTTGCTGTCTTGGTCACAGATGCGCCAGCAAGACGTGCACCAACAATTTGTCCTCTTTTGAACTCTGGTATGTCACCCATAATGTTGTGTGCATTGCAATATTTTGAGCAAAACTGTGCTCTTACCTGCTAATTGAACCTTCACACTCTGCTCTTACTGGTGCAATGTGCAATTAATGAAGATTGGCCACCAGGCTGGTCCAATTTAGCCATGAAACCTCCCACACTAAAATGACAGGTGTTTCAGTTTCATTGTCCAACCCCTGTAAATCTGTCCTTTTTTTGCCTTCGTCTTGCTCTTATAATAAACAGCTGACAGACGTTTACAGCAAACAGTGAGCTAGTTCTGCTAGTTCATTCTTTTGTTGTTCTTCGTTTCACCTGGTTCATTCACAAGATGCTGGATGTGCACATGTAGGTGACTTCTGGTTGCAAGTTTGTTTACACTAATGACAGAAACGAGTCGCTTGCACACTTGCACACACGGAAGTCAACCATCAAGTTATAGAGATTGGATGTGAGCTCTTGGAGTTGAGCAATGAGCCCAGAATGCAGCACGGAAGTTTATCTTATTACATTCTGCCATATCACCCACTGACAGAATAGTGACAAATTGCCCACCCCTAAGGCCGAATACCGAACCTGTTTTTTCATGTTTTTTTTTTTTAGGCATTTTTTCACCATTGCATAAATTAAATAGGCTAAATCCCAGATAGCAAGCGGATGTGGGTCACATCTGGCACAGATATGGCACTGCTGGCCCACTGCCGCCGCTGCCAATCTGCTGTGAGCCAAAGGTGGCCCACATATATTTACAACATGCATTTGGCCCACCTGTCCCAAAACAGATCTGGTCCACCTCTGTCACAGGTACAGCAGAGATGCCTACTTCTGGCGTGGCCCTAATCTGGTGCATATGTGGCCCACATCTAGCTACCGGGAGAGGTTCACCCAAGTGCCGTCAACCCATCTGGCAAGTGGGCCAGATGAAAATGGGGAATGTGGGCCAGTTTTGCTGTCTGGGATGTATTTTTGTCTTGGTTTTCAAAATAAAAACAATTACTGAACTGCAGATTAAACACGCTTACTGAACACTGAACATCTTAAAATTCCAGCAGACAGACCAACACAGCACAATATGACTTAAAAACATCCCAGCACATGTGTGTGTGTGCGCGTGTGTACATATGCTGAGAAGCTGACGTCTGTCTGTCTTGCTGTAACAGCTCGGTTCAGTTCTTTACTCTGTCTGGCGTTCCATTTGGCTCGAATGCTTGAAACTGAATAAAAGCTGGGAAGTGTCAGCGTGATCCGGTGTGACTCGCAGTGGAGAAAGGTGTCAGAGGGGATTTTAGCAGTTGGCGCTAGCCCTAGGCTAAGGAGAAAAAGTTCTGTTCTGGTTCCCGTCTACATCCGGGACCTAGACAAAGAAAAATGTCATTGTTCTGTATAAATTATTCAGTCTTTTCACACCGAAAGTGGATTTTTTTGCCATTTTCGGTCCAATAATTTTGGTTGCCGAACATTCGGTGCCACCCTAGTGAACAGCAATTGAACATATGTACAGATACATAATCACATATAAACAGACATATGCACAAGCACACAGACAGCCTGTTATGAATCGCATGCATACATTAATATATTACACCGACAAAGATAATGCCAGTAAAAACAGAAGAATATGATTTGTGTTTTTTTTTTTTTTTCAGTAGCTCCTCCTGTATAGGGTAGCTTCATGATGTCTTCAGTTTGACCTCAGTGCTGTGTCCTGCGTGTTTCACATCCCAGCCTACATTCAGCTCATCAGCTCTGAGTGCATGTATATCATCAACTACTACACCAGCCTGAAACGCTTGGCTAGCCAGCTTTTTAGTAGCTAAGACAAGTTGTCAGTCAGAGGTTTTGAGATGCCGGGCCAGGAGCAGGCCGGTTAATTTAGAGGAAAACAATATCACATCTATAAGTACTACCTCAGGGATGATGCCTCCACACATTTCATCCCTGTGTTTTGATGTCAGCTTTTATCAGCATTCAAACGTTTCAGGTGTTTGAACTAGAAATGCACCAGAACGGTCACATAGTCATAAATGTTTAAGTACACCAAATTAGCTGGTCTCTAACTTTATACAGTTAAACACACAAGCTTAAATACCCCCTTTTACAGCTAAATAAGGTCAAGCGTAAACAGGTTAACAAATTCTCTATATGAAACAAACTTAAATAAGGCATTTTTGTGAATGACTTCTGTTTGTTTGCTGAGTAAAAAATAAAACATACAATATAAAATGTGTCTTTTTCGTCTAAATATCATCACTGTCCAAAGAAAAACAGGTATCTCCAAAATGGCAACTTTACAGGTGAGCCCAAAACCCTAATGTAATTCCAATGCAAGTCTAATGCAACTTTTCCAACCAATTTTGGGCCATTTCTGTTGGTAAAAATCAATAATAATGTAGATGTTTTTTTCTTTTTTGGACAGCGACAATGTGTTAAATTCTGTAAATTAACATTAACATAATTGTGCATTACAATGTTTAGAGGTGTGTTTTCTGTAGAAGATGTGTAGCTTATTTTCAGGTAGAAGATCAATAACAACAACAACATGGAATATGACTGCGTATTTTCCTGAAAGACTGCCAGGAAGCTGTTCACAGAAAGACTAGACAGATCGCAAGGTGCAGGCTCACTATTAGTACCCAGAATTAGTAAAGTTACATTAGGGGACGGCTCCTTTTCATTCGAAGCCCCCCAGCTTAGGAATAACCTTCCAGTTAGTGTTCAGGACTCAGACACGGCCCCGATCTTCAAGTCTAAGCTTAAACCTACCTGTTCAGTCGAACCTTTGGTAATTAGTTTCCCTGCTAACTGCGAACACTACATAGTGCTCTCAGTCCTTCAGTCAGAGCTAACTGTATGTGTGTTCTTCTTTGCCGGAGCTAAGCTACTGCCCAAACTCAGTGGTCTGCTGCGGAGCTACTGCCCATCCTGTGCGCTCTGATGTCATTGCTTGAAATGCCTCGGCCGGGTGCCACTGCCTTCCTGCTGACCAGTTTGCCTACCATGAAGCTTCTCCTTGTGCTGTGCTTTGAGGGGGCCTCACCTACATCATGCGTCCATCCGACGATCCTGCTATTTAATCACAGACTAATCAGACATTTCTTCCTCTGCCTCAAACACACTCAACACTCCTCCTAAAACACTCAACACTCCTCCTATTCATTGCCTATATTTGTAAACTCTGACCCTTTTTGTGTTTGTTGCTATCCGGGGTCGACCTGAAGAGGATGGATTCCTCTTTTGAGTCTTGGTTCCTCTTGAGGGTTCTTCGTCTTGCTCTGAGGGAGTTTCTCCTTGCCACTGTCACTTTTGACTTGTTCATTTGGGGCTTGGACCCGGATTCTCTGTAAAGCTGCTTTGTGACAACATCTGTTGTAAAAAGCGCTATATAAATAAATTTGACTGGACTACTGTAGACTGACACCTTCTGAGGTATAAATTGTTTAACCTACTATGCATTTGTGGTCTAGGTCTGGGTTTAACATGCTACAGTGATAGTAACATGCTAATTGCTGTCACTGCCTTTGGTCGTTGTTTTCTGACACATCCAGACTCTTATATTTTGGGGTGCAGAGGGGCATATTACTGAGATGTTTTTCAAACAATGCCTTAATTATTATTTTTTTTTATCCATCTTTGGACCAAAACACACACTAACAGCCAGGTTAACTAAAAGACACACTTATTTCCATCAGCCTCTGGAAACTTTGCGTTAGTGGGGGCGGCAAATTTGGGTCATCTACTAAGAACGCAAATGCAAATAAATGAAGTTATTACTCTTTTGGAAAGTGTGTAAAACACTTCCATTTAGTGGTTTGAGCTGAACAAACAGAACAAGTAAATGCAAACAAGCAATGAGTAGCTTTAGTGATGCAGTCCTCAAATTTGAGTGTCAAACTTTGAGAGTCTATAGTGGTATTTCAGAGGGTGTAAGGCATTATTAGGTCATTTGGAACAGTGTGTTAGGTATTACTACAGATGGTGTTGAGTAGTTTTGACAGTAGAGTATTGTTAGTTCATTTGGAAAGGTGTGTGGGGTAGTTTTAATGTTGTTGGGTACTACCAAACACTCGTTATGTCATTTGGGACAGTGTTTTATAGGAGAGAGTAGGGCGGTTCTGCTGGTGATGAGTTGCCGTTGAATTGAATGTGATTAAGAATGTTATTCTTTGTTGCAGATATTAAGATACAACCCTAAAGTGACCAAACTGACATGTGTTGCCTCCTTCACACGGAACCTCTATAACCTATATACATAATTTGTGTCACAAGTTACAATTAGTGCTCTTGGTCTCCATCTGTATGTGCCCATATGTATCCGAAGCTCAGACTGTGGAAACTTAAGATGACCTGAGGGACTACAGGCTAGGGAGTAAGAAAGATACTAATCTAGATGTTTATTATTTCATTTAAGACTAGAGCACAAATCTGTCTCTGTATTACCCGCTGTCTGACTCCCTGCATGCTCTTTTACATTCACTTTAATGCAAATATGCAATTGGTGTGTGTCTGATACACAAGTTGAACTGGTGTATGAATATGTGTGCATGTCTGAGAGAGGACGACACAGGAGGACAAAATCTGTCACTCTTGAAAGGAAGTAACTAAATAAAAGGAAAGGAAGTAACTAAATGAACTAAAGTAAGGAAATAAAGTGCACAAATCTATCAAAATAGCATCTGTATCAAAATAATTACAAACTATATTTAGTTAATGTGTCAGTCTGTGTTCCTGTGGCTCACACCCTCTTCTCCATTCTGCCATACACACACACACACACACACACACACACACACACACACACACACACACTGAAGTCCAGCGATGTCTGCCACCCACAGCAAAACACAAACAATTCTTCAGATCATGTATATGTTTTCCATGACCTTAGGTCCAAATGACCTGGGGTCCACTAGTCACATGGTCCTGTGAATCTGACTAATTTTAACTACATATATCTATATATACACTAATTTATCTATACCTATATATACATATACACTTATTAAAGCCCATTAATCTTTAATTTATACATTTAGTTTATATGCAATTCTTCTATCACAACAATCCACATCTACTATTAATGATCACAATAACTGTAATTGTAATATAATACAATATGTATTTGATAAAAAAAACACTGACCTGTACTTCCTAATACCCTGTCCCATAACTGCTAACTCACTGTCAGATACAACTAACCTCACTGTCCTATAACACCTCACCTAACACAGTGCCCCATATAACACTGCCCTGAACAACCTAACAGCTGTCTCACAGTGCCTACTACACAGTCTTGTAGGCTTGTCACAATTACTGTTTGTAATTATTTTCCACATTTTCTGTCTTTCAAAACCATATGTTTATACTGCAACAGACAGTACACAGATTGGTGTGGGGGGTGGGGTTATCTGATGGGTTAAGACAAGTACATAAAACACATAACAAAAGCATTCATTAAGAAACATCATGGGTTCTACCGTAAGTTCTAACTGAGCTTTGAGTAATGCTTCTTTATTTGAGTCAGGAGGCAAAATCTATGACTTCGGCCACTTTAGGGTTGTATCTTAATATCTGCAACAAAGAATAACATTCTTAATCACATTCATTTATACAGCAACTAATCACCAACAGAACCGGCCAACTCTCTCCTATACAACACTGTCTCAATTGACATAACAACTGTTCAGTAGTACCTAACACATTGCCTCATATGACCCAACAACAATTAAAGTAACCCACACGCTGTTCCAAACAAACTAACAATTGTCCAGGAATATCTAATATAGTCTATAGTAATACCTAACACAGTGCTCCAAATGACCTAATAACTAATTAATAATGCCTGACACACTCTCAAATAACACACAGTTCCACCACAGACTACAATATTACATAACATAACTGTCCCAAATGACCTAAAATTCTAGAATTATACCAAACACATTCTACAATAATACCTAACACACTCTTCCAAATGACAGAACAATGTTTTAAAAATAACTATATTATTACAGTGCCTCAAAAAACCTAACTTCTGTCTCATAACACCACACTGTCCCATATTACCAAATAACTGTCTCACAACTCCCAACAAACTTTTTAATGATGCCCAACACGCTGTCTCATATTACCAAATAAATATCCCATAAAACCCAACAAACTCTCCAATACCCAACACACTGCCCCATATTACCAAATAAATATCCCATAACATGCAACAAACTCTCCAATAATACCCAACACCCTGTCCCATACTAACAAACAACTGTCACATAAAACCCAAACACACTGTCCCAAATTACCAAACAACTGTCATAACACCCAACAGACTCTCCAACAATACTCAACATACTGTCCCAAATTCTCTAACAACTGTCTCATAATACTTAACATGCTCCTCCAAATGACAGAACGGCTGATTAATAATACCTAGCACACAGTCTCAAATGACTTAATGGCAAGACCATAACACCCAACAACCTACCTCAAATTACCTAACAACAGTCCCATAATACCTACACTCCCAAAAAAATATTGTTCACAGGTGTCTCAGTAAAGACAGTGGACCGAAATAGAACCATAAACAAATAATTTATTAAATAGGTTATTGCATGGTCAAAACGGTTCTTCAGATTGATGGTGTCTGTATTGTATGTGGTTTAATATAGCACTAAAAGGGTTCTGCTATTGTTAATGTCAAGCTTGTAAACCCTTTTTGCTACTATATATACCATTTTCTAAATAGAACCATATACATCACATTCTCCATCTATCCTAATAACCATTTCACCATGCACACAAACAGTTCTTTGAGTGTTCACATGGTTCTATATAGAGCCACTGTCTTTGCTAAAGAGCCATCCTTTTAAGAGTGCATAACAGGGTCTCCAGTAACCCTCAACACACTGCAGCAAAATACAACTGTAAGAACACCAAACAGACTCTCCAACAAAACCTACCACACTGTCTCAAATGATTTAATGGTCTTGTAACACCCAACAACCTGCCTCAAATGACGTAACAATAGTCCCATAATACCTACACTCATAAAAAGCGTGTTGTTCACAGGTTCCATAGTAAAAAACAATGGATCTACGTAGAACCATAAACAAATAATCTATGAAATAGTTTATTGCATGGTCAAACGGTTCTTCAGATTGATGGAGAATGTGCTGTATGTGGTTTTATATAGCACTAAAAGGGTTCTGCTATTGTTACAATGTCACTGCACCAAATGTTCTAACAGCTGGCAATCACAACTCTAGTATGTGCTGTAACATAGTACCTGAATCCACTCCAGGGAAATCTAATCCTGACTATCTCCTGTAAAGCCCAAGAGAGTAGAATACAGCTGCAGAGAGAGAGAGAGAGAGAGAGAGAGAGAGAGAGAGAGAGAGAACTGCAGCTATAACTGTGACCATGGAAGCACACTGGACCTCACATGGACAACTGTCATCCATTCATAAACAGCAACTGTTAAAGCCACAGCCAGTGTGTGTGTGTGTGTGTGTGTGTGTGTGTGTGTGTGTGTGTGTGTGTGGGGGGGGACAGACAAAGGTCAGAGACTGGCACCTGTTGATACTATCTAACTCTGCAGGCTGATATCTGTCAGTCCTATCAGTGCACAACTATCCAGCAGCGCTGACGCGTCGAGCCTTCCTGCACACGTTCAGCAGCCACGAACCAAATAGCCCCGGGCTTCAGGTCGACCACGAGGAGCAGTCACAGGGAGCTGATAAGGAGCTCGCTTATTTCCCAAGACAATTTGGTCCCATTTAAGTGTAGCCAGGGATTTTCAGCAAAGACTCCAAAAACACCCCTGACAATTCCCATCTTGGGAAAAACTTTAGGAGCCACCTCTTTGGTCTGCGTAAAGGTGAGAAAGGGAAGGAAAGGGGGAAAACTTGCAGCGACATGTTACAGCACATCAGCCCTGCGAGCATGGTGAACACAGAGAGACTCCTACCGAGATAGTTGCGGAGCTCCAGCAGGACTTTAGGTGGTCCTCCGTTGAGCTGGATGAAGAGCGAGCCGAGGCAGAAGAGCAGCAGCGCGGCCATGCAGAACGTCAGGTCCCGCGGGGCACCGCGCGGCCACGCCGCCCACACAGCCCCTCTACCGGCCCTGCGCTCTCGGGACGCCTCTGGGGGCTCCGCGGCCGCTCTGGAGCTGGAGCTGCAGCTGCTGCCCAGGCTCTTCATCCTCTCACCGCATGGAAGCGCCCACAGCGGCTCTCAGCCATCAGCAGCACACGGGGAAGAGCTGTAGCCCAGCATGTACAAAAGTCCTTGGAAAAGTCCAGCTGAACGGGAAAGGCTAGCAAAGCTCCAAACTCTTTCCCTACTTTCTCTCACTCTTTTTGCTTTCTCTCAATCTGCTTGTCTTTTTTGTCTTCTCTGAGATTTCTGTCTCCCTTCCAGTCTAACACTCTTTAAATGCGTCTCTCGCTCCTTCTGTCTCTTTCTCTCCTGTTTCCCGTCTCACTCTCGCTTCGTTACGTCTGCGACTGGAGCGGGGAATCCATCCCGTCTGCTCTCCGGGCTCAGCGCGGGTGTCAGATTACTGAGCGCTGTGGAGGAAAAGTTCAGACAGACGGAGGATGGAGGACGGGCTCTGCTCGGGCAGCCGCTCTCACTCAGCAGCGCCACCACGTGGACGAACAGTGTAATGTCTTTGGAAAATATCTTCACTTTCCAAAGACAGTTATTAAACACTTCTGATTATTAAAGTGCGTAAACACAGTGTGAACAGAGTTATTCACAGTGGTTTAATGTGAAATAGTTCATAATAGAGAAACTCATAGGCTGTATTCGAAATGGCATACTACATGCTACTACTTGTACCTAAAAGTAGCATGTAGTATACAGTATGTGACCGGACTGAAAATCTGTAGTGCACTGAAGACACCCGGATGGTGTTCTACTCCAATCAGATGTTCTAGTGTACAGGGGGGGCTATCTTCATGGTGTACTACAGTATTATGTACTGCATACTGTATACACTCCCTGTGTGTAGTATACAGTACAGTAACAAGTTCTGACCTACAGTGTAGTATACTAATACAGTCACACGACCAGTTACCTCACATTTACCTCAGAGCTGTTATTACTGTATCCACTGTTTAGAGCTAGCTGCTGCTAATGCTGCTCAGTTCACCTGAAATACATTTAGCCTAGCTGTTAGCTACCCTCGGCTATTTCACTCTAAAACTGATCCTCTAAAGCGAGTTCATCTTTTATTAATCTTCAGACCTGTATATTTTAACTTTCTGAGGCTCATTCTGATGAAAACATAGCCCACTACAATCACTACACCTATATATTTGAGGTATATTTCCATTTGCAAGTAAAGGATTAAAATTTAATTTAAGGCCAAAATATTATCACAAAACTATCATAAAATATGATGAGTTTATATCTAACCATTCCGTATAATAACTTTCTTTGAAAGAGCTTTCAGAGGCATTAAACTCCACCACTGTTAACAGTTCTGTATGTTTCTCCACAAAAAAAATAAATAAATAAACCACTCTGAATGACCTTGTTTACATTGTTTGTGAATGGTTGAGATGAGTGGTTCATCAGAGAGAAATGTAAGGCTTGGATCTCTTTAAACTGGTGGTGAACGAGTTATCTGAAGAGTTTAAGTTCTTTAAAAGCTCCTTCACAGAAAGTTATTAAATTAAATGGTTAGATAAAAACTCCATAATGTCCCACACTTTGTTTTATGAGAGTTTAGTGTTAAAAAAAAGATTTTAGCTTAAAAACTATTTTGATACTTTTTTTTTTAATCCGTTCATGGCGGTGGTTTATGGCGGTGTATATTCAATGTGTTGTAAGGCAAAAATCTAAAGAAAAATTTTTGATTTGTGACTTGTTTACCATCGTCAAGACTACATATTCATAAATTTGCTTCAAATGAAGCTACATAAACTCTTTTAGAAAAGAAGAAGAAGAAGAGTTTAGTCAAATGCCATGTACAGACCTAATTTACATATTTAAGATAAAACGGGAACTAGTGATGAGGAGTCGATTCTTCGACTATACACAATGGCTCTAAGAGTCGAAATGCTTGGAGTCGACGCCTCGACTCTTTTTTCGTCGCAGTCAGCGGAGGGACATCCTGACGGAGGAGTGTGTAAAGCGGGCCGGACTCGGAGTCATCTTCTGCTTTATTTGTGTCGCAATAAGCAATTTTTAGAAACGATACGTAGAACAAAAACAATAGTTTTGAAAGAAAGCTGTGGAAAAGGTGAAATTTCTCCAGCTTCTTTCGAATTCACCTTAAAAGGCGCTACAGTTACATTCTGACGCCGGCGCACCCTATAAACCGCTGCATCACTTAAGGTGGACTGGAAAGGTTATAAAATAAAATGGCGAATACCAATACGTTAATCAAAAGAAGCTGAATTACATTTAAGATTGTTTAACCGCTACTGAATCACGTTATTATCGGCTCTGCTGCTCTCTTGGTTAATATTCAGTGGAGTCGAGGAGTCAATTTCAGGTGTCAGAATAGTGCATTGCCGTCCGCATAACGCCCCTCATTCCGGTATTATTGCGCCTTCGAACTCAACGAGAAAGTAGTACAGGAGCGTGTTGTAAAACGTCATTACGCAGGTTACGCATGCACGTGGCTTTAACGCAGAAAAACTATCGCTTCAAGCAAACTATCAATAACCATTGCTTGCTGTATATCAAATACTGGTAAACCTATGAAAACCTAGGTGTGCAAAACCAAAACAAAGACCTGTGACAGTCTGATGCGGGGACGTGCAAACTGGCTATCGGCGACAAACCGCCACTTCACCCAGCTGTGCCAAGTACAGGTTTCTGGATGACTCAAGAAATGAATCTGAGGTAAGCGCTATTTACTGTTACCCGTTTCTTTGGGCTTATTGTCATATGTAGCTAAAATTGGCTTCCTATTCGGAAGTTGCTGTTTTGAAGTTTCCAATCCACCTTAAGTAACCTTCAGTTAAATTCTGGATAAATTCTGAGCCGCCACAGTGTAATTGCTGCACAGTTTAAGCCGTTTAAGGTAGAACGGATAATTCAACTGGCCAAAAACTTAGGGGCCGGTCCGGGGATTCACTGGTGGGCCCAACTGGAGCATTTATGTGTGTGTTCAAGTTGAAACATAGAATGTTGAGGCTCATTTGTTCAGAAAAGTATTGTCCTCAAGTTCGAAATCGGCTATGTTGATTTCCTCAACACACTCACTCAGCGTCTCATTGCCCCCTGGCTGTGCTGGGAATGAGACGGTCACTGCCAAGATGGCGGATGTAATGCGTACTTGCGTACTGATAGTACGTACTTCTTTAACGGCCGAGCAGTACGAAATAGATAAAATTCACTAACTACTGCTTAAATATGCCATTTCGGACGCAGCCCCAGGCTGTATTCCAAATGGCACACTACATACTACTGCAGTAGTATGTACTACATACTGTATACGCCCCCTGTGTGTAGTATACAGTACAGTAACAAGTTCTGACCTTCAGTGTGGCATACCAATACAGTCACATGACCAGTTACCTCACATTTACCTCAGAGCCGTTATTACTGTATCCACTGTTTAGAGCTAGCTGCTGCTAACGCTGCTCAGTTCACCTGAACTACGTTTAGCCTAGCTGTTAGCTACCCTCGGCTATTTCACTCTAAAACTGAACGTCTAAAGCGAGTTTATCTTTTATAAATCTTCAGACCTGTGTATTTTAACTTTCTGAGGCTCATTCTGATGAAAACATAGCCCACTACAATTGCTACACCTACATTTATACTCGGAGCTGGCTGCGTTTTGCTCCCCAGTGTTACCCGCCGCCATTTTCTACACCATCTGGGAATCTTCAGTACACTACAGGTCTTCAGTTTGGTCTCATACTATGTACTACATACTACTTTTAGGCAGGTTCAGTATGTGAGTAGTATGCAGTATGCCATTTCGAATACAGCTGCAATCTTTGGTTGTCTTGTTTGTAATGATGCCAAATCCTGCTATTAAAAAGGAGATTCGGTAGTTGCCTTAATTGGCTGCCTTTTCCTTCAGCTTGGAGAATTAATGAAGACCTGGATTCGCTTTGAGCGGATGATGGCCGTTTTGGGCATGTAGCGATGTTTGATGGAATGTTTACTCCTAGTGTTTGTTAGCATTGTAGATGGAGATCAAAACTAAAAACTGTTGACATCTTCAAACATAAGTCCTATGGATCTTTTATGTATGTGGAGGAAAAAATAGTTAACTTAAGTATGTAGCCTTAAATCTTAGTAATAGCTTTGTAGAAGCTAACAGTGCTAACTGTGCAGAGAGGAAAGTCAGCAGTGTCTTCCAGATTGTCAAATGAATAGTAGAGTAGATCTCAGCTGTGTTATTTACCTATATACTGTACGTCATCTGTTCTGTAAGCTGTTTAGCTGTTCACCTGAACACTGAGCTGCTATTTTCCTACCTGCACTGTACACTTTATATATTATACTGTTTACAACCACATACTTGACTACACATTGTTACCTCAACACACTGTACTGATTATATATATATATATATATATATGTGTGTGTGTGTGTGTGTGTGTGTGTGTGTGTGTGTGTGT
>CM067481.1:9290810-9305197 GCA_034552555.1 Semaprochilodus insignis | reverse complement strand
TGTGTGTGTATGTATGTGTGTGTGTGTATATATATATATATATATATATATATATATATATATGTGTATGTATGTATGTATATATGTATGTAGGAGTCTGACTGTGTTTCATTATACTGTGCCACCTGTATTGGTATAATGACCATAGTTGAATTGAATTCAATTGAATTGAAATGCTAGAGAGTGCTCCCGAACAAATCCAAAAAAATTTGTAAATGCCTAAATGTTTTATACCATTTATGCCATTTTCGGCGGAATAATTTCGGTTGCCAGATAACTTTCTGTGAGGGAGTTTTCAGAGACTTTAAACTCTTTAGATGTCTGGGTCCTGTCCCCATCACTGTGGGGTTCAGAGTGATGGAGTGGGACGACCTGTTCTGGATACTGAGTGTCTGAGGTATATTGCAAAGGAATTGTAGAACTTGGTTGCAAAATGAACAGCACAGACTAAATGAGCGGACTGTTTTGAGATGTTTCTGGGGTATGATGGAGTGGAGTGATGGTCAAAAAGCATCATTATGTCAGAAGTGTCCACAGAGAGTGCCTTACTCCATGCTGGCTCCGATTTGATCATGTGGTAAAATTGGGGTACACAGGCGCGACCACTCTGGTTCCCGTTCACATCCAGGAACTAGATAAAGTTAACAGCGTCATTAAAAATGTCATTGTTTGGAATAAATTATTCTCTCTTTTCATTTATTGCCATTTTTGGTCGAATAATTTTGGTTGATGAACATTTGGTGGATCCCTAGTTGAGTGTAATTAGATTGTGTAGTTTAGTTGAGCGTAGCTGGTTGGTCATTCACCAACCGTTCACTCGCTCAGTTTTCCGGAAGGTTCTGACTTTCAGCAGTGTTTTCTTCTATTTGTTCTTCTTTAAGAACAGAATCTTACATTCACCACAAAAGAACAAAGGTGCAAACAATTCTGCAGTTTCAGAACTCCTCATGAGTCTGCCTTGTACTTTTTCTTAGGATCTTTGTTCAGAACAAAAAGCCCTTAGACGATATTTGTGAATGAGTGTCTCTTATTTGTTCTCTGAAATTTGAATGAGTTAAGATGATGTAAGAATGATTTTTTTTTTTGTGAATAATGGTTAAGTTACTCATGTCCCTTTTAGGTGACCAGTGTTAAATCCCAGGACAACGAAAGCTCTCATTAGCTCTCCTTAACAGATTGTGCCGGTAATGTTGTCTCTCTGGTGTATGAGGGAATTTGACCTGCTCTGTCATCACTGCTGTAATCATGTGCTTGTCGCAGAAACTTGGATTGTGAAAATGAAACTGTGAGTTAATCTTTTTTTGACTAAGATTTAATTTATCGTGCAGCCTAAAATAAGAAAATAAAAGGAAAGAATGGTGTAAAGAAAAGTGTGAAGCTATGGGTATATGGTCTTGGTTGTAACAGCAGAACAAAAAAACTTTAAAAAGCTGTTAAACCATTGACCCAAAATACCAGTTACTAGTTATTTTTAATGTCATATAATTAAATAATATTATATTATTTTTAATTTTTCATTTACATGCTAAATGGAATCGTGTCTTTGTATTTTGCTTCTGGCATCTCACATGTGGCTTTGACTTGAACCTACTGAGATATATAATTGTGTGTTGCCATTCAGCCTAAACATAGAGATTTTTGGTCCATATCTCCCAGCCCTGTTCCCACCCGAGTATGTCTACATTCCCACGCACAGTAAAACGTACCTTCCTGTTTCTACACTCCACTTACCATGTAGGTGCCATTTGTAGATCTACTGACTGAAATCCACCTGTTTACCTGCATACTTTGTTAATCTCTCTTTCTCCCTGTTCTTCAGTGATCAGGTCCCCCAAAAGAGCAGGCCTTATTTGGGTGGCATTATCATTTTCAGCCCTGCAGTAACTCTGACGTGGTTGTGGCTTGTTATTGAGTGTTGAGTGGATTGGACGTGGTGGTGCTGCTGGTGAACCTGATAAAATGGATAGTGAGTGTAGGTATAAGGAGGTGTACTTAATGAAGTGACTGATTGGTGTACGTTTAGCCCAGAATGTTTCATGATTGTCCCCAGATGTGTAGTCTTGGTAGGAGAATTCACCTGGCTTAACAAGACAAACGCATGGGATCAGCTGGATGGAAGAAAAACAGTTGGACTGCACTCCACCAATGCATGTCCTTCCTGAGGGAGTGTTAGAGCCTGCTGCCAGTTATCCATGGGTAAAGGCAATGAGCAAAACTTGACCGTCTTTAGAATTAAAGCTGTTTAAACTATTTAAACTTCTTATGGAAAAAAAGGGCTGATTTTGAGGAAAGTTTAGAGATTATGTCTGCCTTACCAGCATCGCCAGATGTTTCCTGTTGTATCTGATTCAACAAAAGCCAATAGGCTAAAGTCTCAAATTAATAATCTGTTTGCCATCAAAGCGAGCTTTTCACTTTCTGTAGATATGTTTGGGTGTTTGGAGGTGGTTTCTGCTCAGTGAATGCATCCCAAGTACTTGGTTTGTGAAGGGCAGCATAGGACTGGGTGGGATATTGAGGTTTTTAAGATGTATCAGTATATTTTCAGACAAGATGAGATGAGACAAGAACGTTTATGTCAATATAGTTTTATGTAGCGTTAAAAGGTAGAACTCATGCTAGTACCATGAAGCCGTGCAGCACACAGAAGAATCTGACCATACATGCACAGCTGAAACGCAAACACACAATCAAAATAATGTTAGCAATGCGGGTTACAATGTGGGTTCTCTGTTAAAAGCAACTGTATTGTAAGATAACCATTGTAAAAGCATTTTATGGTAATTTCCTTCATAACGCGTAAAAACGCTAGTCTCGCTGATGTCTCTGTCACTAACTAGTGAAATTTCCCGTTCCACCTTAAATGGTTCAGCAGTTACGTTCTGGTTACTGCACCATTTAAGGTGGAACGGGGAAATTCGATCATGAAGCTGGCGATTAAAAAGCTAAGATCAGCTTCATGTCACCGCAGAATTCTTGATGGTGAAAATAAATAATGGTCATCCGCCTCTTTGAAGGCATATGATGCCCTAAATGTATTTAAATGGGGGGTGGGGATTGAGCTTAAGGCTTAAAAAAGTGGAGAACCAGAAGAAACACGAGTCTGAGACACTGAGTGTAGTTTGTAATGTGTTTATGTGGTTCTAGATCAATAAGAGCAGTGTGGATTGTGCGAGTTTATGTAGTTCTAGTTAAATAAGAGCAGTGTGGATTGCATGTGATTATGTAGTTCTAGATAAAGAAGAGGAGTGGATTGCATGTGTATGTAGTTATAGATAAATAATGTGTGGATTGTATGAGTTTATGTAGTTCTATATAAATAAGAGCAGTGTGGATTGCATGTGTTTATGTAGTTCAAAAGTATTCACTCGTCTGCCTTCACATGCATATGAGTGACGTCCCATTATTGGTCCATAGGGTTTAATATGATGCATCTCCGCTCTAATTCATCCCTAATTAATTCCAAAGGTGTTCTGTCAGGTTGGCCAGACTGGTCGACTGTGGAATATTTAGTAGTGAGGAAATTTCACGACTGGACTTGTTGCACAGGTGGCGTCCTATCACCTATGGGACCCATTCTTTCACCAATGTTTGTAGAAGCAGTCTGCATGCCTAGGTGCTTGGTTTTATACACCTGTGGCCATGAAAGTGATTGGAACACTTGAATTCAGTGATGTGGATGGGTGAGTGAATACTTTTGGCAATATAGTGTAGTGTCACATGCTAAGAGAGTCCAAGAAAATCCAATATGGTACAGAATTCCTTAATTTTCCAAATGTATTAAATTACCAGCAATAACAAAATTAGCTAAATCAGTGCAAATAAAAGATCACATCTGTAAGTTGAACTGCACAAAGATACTAAAATGATATAAAATCACCAAATTTTAACTGCCTGCATTGGAGCGAATTATGAATCTGAGCAGCTGGCACTATCTAAAGCATCCAATATCCAGCTCCATGCTTCACAGTAGGGACGATGTACGTTTTGTCCTGGGCCTTTTTGCCTATTTTTTTTCCTCTCCAAACTCTGTGTTTATGGTTGTGACCATAAAGTTCAGTTTTGGTCTTATCACTCCCATTGACTTTGTTTTAGAAGTCTTGAGGCTTGTCTGGGTGCTGCGGGGCTGTTTTGTGGCGCTGGCAGACTAACAGCTTTTTCTGGTAACTTGAATGTGCAGCCCAATTTTGTTCCTTATTATACATCTTGAAACAGCCACACCACACCAATACAGTCAAAAGTATTTGCTCATCTGCCTTCACCCGCATATGCACTTGAGGGACATGCCATTCTTAGTCCATATGGTTTAATATGATGTTGGCCCACCCTTTGGAGCTATAACAGCTTCAACTCTTCTGAGAAGGCTTTCCACAAGGTTTAGGTATGTGTTTATGGGAATTTTTGACCATTCTTCCAGAAGCAAATTTGTGAGGTCAGACACTGATGCTGGACAAGAAGGACTGGCTCCCAAACCCAGACTCGTCGATCGGATTGCCAGACGGAGAAGCGTGATTGGTCACTCCAGAGAACACATCTCCACTGCTCTAGAGTCCAGTGGTGGCGCTTAACACCACTACATTCAACGCTTTGCGTTGCGCTTGGTGATGTAACGCTTGGATGCAGCTGCTTGGCCATGGAAACCCATTCCATGAAGTTCTCTACACACTGTTCTTGAGCTAATCTGAAGGTCACATGAAGTTTGGAGGTCTATCTCGGTGTATCTACACTCTTTATCCATATTATCAGGTCCACTTACCACATGGATGTACCTTGTAGTTCTGCAGTTACAGAACTGTAGTACATCTGTTTCTCCGCAGTAAGTGGCCACAGGAGCATTGTTGTATCTAGCTGTGTGGTATTTGGATTATGTTCTGACTGGTGCGTGTGCTCCATGCTGTTTTTGTCACATCTTTATTTGCGGTGATTGCTAGCCTGTGCATGCACTTCAGCCTCAAGGAGGGGCTTTGGAGGGAGGGCTGGAGGGCAGTGGAAGGGTTGAGAACTAAATCTCATCCTAAATCTTACCTACAGCGTTTGTGTGTAGGCCAAATGTGCAAGGGCATGTGATCTATTGTTTAGGGTTATTTGGGTGATTTCAGTCATTATGGTTTAAATAGGGCCCACAACAAAGCTCACCAAACAAAAAGTGACTCCCCTGTGACTGAAACGTACCTAACAGTGTGTAATACCTCTACAAGCACCAATAACACCTGTGACTGGATATGGCATGGACTGGACAGGTTTCTGCATGTAGGCCACATCAATGTTTAGACACTCTTGCATCAAAGAATTGGTCAGTTGGTCCAGATTTGGTGGATGCCTTCCCTGACACAATTCCGAGGAGAATTCCCTGTAGACTGGAATTTTAGCCACTGCTGGTAGACCTGTATGACCGTACGCTTCCATACACCTGCAGATTCAGCTACTTCCTTCACACTATGGTCTTTGGCACGCCCAAATGCAGTCACTCCTTTTTTAGCCAATCATTAACATCTGCTTTGGAGCCATTTTCCACACATGGAACGAGACATTCCCTGCACTGTACCACCTCTTCTCAACCTATGAATGCCGTCACTCACACCCCGGAGATATTTATAGACCCATCCTCCTCCTGCAGTGGCATTTACAGGAGCCTGAAGTTACTACCACCTTAATCACAGAAGGTGACAACAAAGCATCATAAAACCCTGTTCTATCCCTCCAACAAACTCATTAAGTTAATATGATGAGGTTTATGTGTTGAACCAATAAATATGCCCACACCCAGACTCAGTCCAGCACAAACACTGTCGGATACAAACAAATGTAGAGACGCAGACATGTACCTCCGAGGCAAAGGATTTTGTTTATTACACTTCAGAATGACAAATAGTTTTAGACAATTTTTTTTCCAATACACAAGCAAAATCTTTATAGACAATCATTAGCTAGTTGAAACCAGATAAAATTATTTGTACACATAATATTTTACAGTGGATACTGTAGCAGGACACCGGCTAAAGCAATATGTAAAAGAGTATTGCTATTTCTTTTATATAGTACAGCTAATAATTACAGTTTGATATGAAAAGCAAAAAATAAGTTATTTAAATATCAATTACATATACAGAATGTGCAACACATGTCTATCATTTCATATATGTAATTAGAATTCATTTTTAGGAAATTCAGATTTCAAAATGACTTGAAGTAATTAGCTTGGAAAGGTTAATTCTTTAATTAAGGAGCAGTGACATACAACCAAGAACTGTCAGGGGGAAAAACCACTCTGGACATCATCCTTGCAAAACATGCAACTGGCCGTCTGCAGAATTTAGACATTTTCCAATGACTTAATTGTCTTTCAGGACTTTTCTGTTGGAAAATAATTTGTGTATATTTCTCTATAAAGTGCATTCTTTACAGTAACATATTATGAAATGTATATACATTTTTTTTTTTTAACTCCACAAAATCCCAGAGCAACCCCCTCCCCCCTTCTGATTGAGTTTGTTTCATGTATAAAGGCATCAACTTTGTGGAAATATCTCCTGATTTTCTGCCGCTGTTTAAGACATTACAGTTTGAGTGCCACATTAGCCTAGTGTAAGTTGTGCTGCCAGAGATACAAAACCTTGCATTGAGCAAAACCATTAACCCATAAAAGGTGCCCACAGTGTATGTGTGTGTAAAGCTTTGCAAACTCACAGTTTCAAGACTGACATCTACATATCCTTTCCATCCTGAAATAAACTGGGCATTGTGCATAATTCCAGTCTGCTTATGTAGTGGCCAGCAAATTGCATCCTATAAAACATCCATATGCAGCCTGTAATACTGGTGCACTACTGGCTGTAGTCAAAATGGCACTCTCCCTATTGACCCCAGTGAGATGTTGGAGTTCCACACATTTCTCAGAATTCCTTCATTTATAGTTTGGTGTGAAATGCTCCACTGTAGAGTCAGAATTGTTGATAGTGGAGGTGACGGGAACCAGATGTCCACCTCTAAAAGCTCCCTCACATGAAGTTACTTGCAATGGTCTTGAATAATCTGGCTGATGTCCGAGACATTGTTTAATGATAGTTTTGAGAGAAGATTTTGGCCTGAAACTTATTTTTAAAATGCATTCATGTTGGAGAGATGTGCACACACATGTCCCCAGATTTAAAAAAAAAAAAACATTAATCATACACATAAAAACACATGGTTCACACTGGTGGTTTAGATGGTAAATAAAATGTCTATATGTGTTTTGTGGACAGGGGGACCCCTGGTTCCCATCACCACCACCACCACAAGGAAATGTGTGTCTGTAATGTGTGTGCAGTACACTATTTCTCATCAAACCACTTTGTTTACATTTCAACCATTGAATAATGCAATTTTGTAATTAGTGCAATTTCTCCTTAGCTGATCAGTGGAATGTCACAGAAATGAAGCACCTGCTTTTGTATGAATGCAAGCGGCGTCACAGAAAGAGTGGGCTCAGGAGTCTTTAGGGGTTTAGGGCTTTAGTCTAAAAAGCCTTTAGGACTTACCCAAGGCCAGATGTTGGTCTCAGAATACTAGTTTTTTGCCGACCTGCTGCGAGTGTGCAAATACTTCTGCTCTCGCTCTCCCTCACACAGCACAACAGTCACCAAACATGCATTTCATTGTGGCATTGCATTAATCAAAGATCTGTACAAAACATTTGTTCAACAACTGCATGTATTGCTCACGCTCTCCCTCTCATACATTCACAGAGAGAGCAAGAAATGCTGTATGACTCCACAGAGACCGACATCTGTTCTTGAGCGCTACTCGAGTGGAACTAACACTAGCCAACGTGAGCCTCAATATAGAAACCAGCCAGACGGATAGTGTCAAAACCTGTTTTAGACAGACATACATACCACACAGACCCTTCAAAATGCACCGGTAATTTCTCGGCTGTGCTAGATAATTTAATGACAAACATGCTACCACTCCCAAATACATCTCTCTCAGCTTTCCAAGTACTTGAACCCTAACTCACAGGGTGTGGAGTAGCCTGAATCACTTTATTGTAGTACTGTGTGTGAGTCAGTTATTTCTGTAGTTATTTAGAATAAAACTCACTGGACAAAAAAAATAGTTTCATGCATCATTTCACGTAGTTGGTTATGAATCCTCTGGCCTTAATAAGATCCGCCACCAATCAGGTCAGGTAGGGATTACGCAAGTCTCTAAACTGGGTTTGTCCCCATTTCAGCATTGAATTGGCTGCCATTGAGGTCTAGTGATTTTGCTAGTCAGTGTGTTGCTCTGTGTATGCTGAAGTGTACACACAGACACCATGCAGTCATCATCCTAGAATGTGGTGATGTCAGCATTGTGTTCAGTTTGGACATTAAGGACAAACATAGTAGAAAAGTGGACTATACAGACTCCTATGTAAGCCTTACCTGCTTGGGTTGGTGCAGTCTTTAAAGACCCAAGGAACCTGAATCCGTTTATTATTTTTTTTTAATTTAATTCAAACTTGGATGCTTAATATAACAGTCAGGTATAGTATCATACATAGACACTATATTGCCAAAAGTTGTCACTTCCATGGCCACAGGTCCAACCAAGCACCTAAGCATGCAGACTGCTTCTACAGACATTAGTGAAAGAATGGGTCGCTCTCAGGAGCTCAGTGAATTCCAGCATGGTACCGTGATAGGATGCCACCTGTACAACAAGTCCAGTCATGGGCTGGAGGTTAGGGAACCAGCCGGTTCGATTCCCTGAACGTACAGTAACGACTGAAGTGCCCTTGAGCAAGGCACCTAACCCTTAACCCCTCCCAGGACGCTGTGGATGGGCCCGCCCACCGCTCCGGGGAAGTGTGCTCACTGCCCCCTAGTGTGCGTGTGTTTGTGTGTGTGTGGTTGTTTCACTTCACGGATGGGTTAAATGCGGAGGACAGATTTGTCTGTGTGTAAACACAAATGGCAAAAAAACTCTCAAATGACTAAATTCTCTACTCAGAGAATGATTGGCCTCACCTGAATTTAAATTTCCTCGCTACTAAATATTCCACAGTCAACTGTCAGTGGTTTTATAACGAAGTGGAAGCGATTGGGAACGACAGCAACTCGGCAACAAAGTGGTAGGCCATGACAGCGAGGTCAGCGGATGCTGAGGGGCGTAGTGTGCAGAGGTCGCCAATTTTCTGCAGAGTCAATTGCTACAGACCTCCAAACTTCATGTGGCCTTCAGATTAGCTCAAGAACAGTGCTTAGAGAGCTTCATGGAATGGGTTTCCAAGGCCGAGCAGCTGCATCCAAGCTTTACATCACCAAGCGCAAAGTGCAAAGCGTGGAATGTAGTAGTGTAAAGCATGCCGCCACTGGAGCAGTGGCGACGTGTTCTCTGGAGTGACCAATCACGCGTCTCCATCTGGCAATCCGATGGACGAGTCTGGGTTTGGTGGTTGCCAGGTGAACAGTACAAAGTGTAAAGTTTGGTAGAGGGGGGATTATGATGTGGGGTTGTGTTTCAGGAGTTGGGCTCGGCCCCTTAGTTCCATTGAAAGGAACTCTTAATGCTTCCATTAAGACAGGGGTGAGCAAGTTTGGTGTGGAAGAACTTGACTGGCCTGCACAGAGTCCAGACCTCAACCCAATAGAACACCTTTGGGATGAATTAGAGCGGAGACTGTGAGCAAGGCCTTCTCTTCCAACATCAGTGTTTGACCTCACAAATGCACTTCTGGAAGAATGGTCAGAAATTCCTATTTGTGTGAAGGAAGACGAATGAATACTTTTGGCAATATAGTGTATGTTTAGTATTTTACTCTGTGTTCCTTGGGGTATTGGGATACTTAAACAAGTACTAGAGAAGAAATGATGCGTGTGGATTTTTTTTGTCCAGGCAGCTTATGATTTGCTTCAGACATTTTTGACAGTGTGCTTTGCATTTCTCAAGTCTAAAGAGTTTAAAATGCCAACATTTAAACTTTGCCACAGTGCTGGGGAGTTCTCAGTCAAAGCACTTAAGATTTCAAAAATATACATCAAATATAAGCATATTCTCGCTGTTGGATGCATCACCTACTTAGGTGCACTTAACTACATTGCAGAAGGTGATTAGTATAGTCATAAGCATGTGTATGAATAGTTGCGTCATAAATGTTGGTAAGGCAACGTCAATTTAACTTAGGAATATGTATTGGTTTTAGTAATAAAGGCTGATTTCCCAGAATAGATGCTGAATAACGTGTTAGATATTGTAAGATTAAATGCACTCTGAATATACAATATTATTTCCTTGAAGTAACGGAAAATATGAAAGATGATTTACATCCTAACCACTTGGCCCCGAAGACGACTGAGAAATTTGACATGAAATGTCTTTTGTTATTGACTATACAAATATATTCTCTGCACTGTCCTGGAAATAATGCATAATTCTGAGTTATGCACTCAGAATAGATATCCCATTATGTCACTGTTGTGCTTGAATGTTCAATGAAGTGTCCTGGGAGCAAAGCATTCGTATTCCTGAACTGAAGACGGGAATTATGGACGTTTTTAACCTGCCGGAAGTGTGAAATTACTTTGGCCAGGCTGCATCATTATGCAGCCATGCTTGTACTTACAAACAAGCATTTATCATGGAAAATAAGGGGGTGGGGGATTGGATTAACAGTCCTTACAAAATTTCAAAATGTCAGAAAAAGTTGTGCTATCGCTTAAAAAAAGGCAATCTTCCTGGATGCTGTCACGAAGACCTCTGTGGAAAGGCGATGAATACCTGTTCATGGAAGCCACAAGTCTTTTCTGCAAATCAATCACAGCAAAGGAGGGCAATAAAACAAGATCAAAGAAAAGCTTGGAAGATGAAGGCAATATTTTTATCTTAGAACTGCAGATTTTAAGCACGGTTTTGTTCTTCGTCCTCCAGCACTCAGCTTTCCACTGGAATTCTGTCAATAAGCTTTGCAGCTATGGCTGTTCATGAATCCTTAATCCAGCTCATATGAGTGTCATAACAGCTTTCGTGTGTTAAGACAGCATTGCACTGTTGGCTGTCACTAGTCTGGCCTCACAGAGCAGTCGCCGTATGTGTCGCTCCTCCTGTAGGCCTGCCTCCCGTACACCGGCTTCCGTGAGAGTGGACAGTTGGCCAAGAGTGTCGTAGCCTGCAGCCAAAAGGAGGTCAGAATACATGGGCATTCCTATGGATACCAGCCAATCCGACACAGAGCTCAAATGAACCGGAGACATGGGCTTCCGACACATGTCGGTCAAACCTCCTGAGGGAATCTGTGAAGAGAACATGCAAGGGAAACTTACTGATCACAGTCATCTGTAAGTGTAGCTGTATATTAAATACTATATCAAACTTTGTTTATAAAAAAAATTACTTGGTAAATAAACCAAAGTGAATTTTCTATAAACAAACACCACATCCTTCTTTATCAAGGTTTTTTTTTCTTTTTCTAAATGTTATTTTTGATTTGCGGTGATGTAGTTTTGTACGCTGTTACCAAAGATGGTTCTTTAAAGGTTCATTTAGTACAGGGAATTGTTATACACTCGGCATCAACAAAATAGCTGCACCCAGAAGGAATCAACCGACAGGATCAAAACTTGGTGGGTAGGTTTGACATCATGAGACATACCAATGATGCAAATTTCACGCTTGGCCGTGCATGTGTCATGCAAAGACGGGCCTTGTCACTGTACCTGACTGACCATATAAGGTCATCCTGTTGTGCGTGCTTTCCATGCTGTTGTGTTGGTAGCATCCTTTGCAAGTGAAGTATGCCTCAGAGAAGAGTTCGAAAGCAATTTCCCAATGCCACACTGAGAGACACTACTTCTGTATGTGTAGCGCAATACATATTGTCCATATCAGTCTAAATTTATCATCATTTATTGTTCCTGGTAACCTTTAACCTTCCCAGTAGCACTGCAATCCCACACTTCCTTCTGGGTTCAACTGTTCTTTTGATGAGTGTATTTAGAACCATGAGTAGAATCATTTCTTGGCTGTGGTGTTGCTCACTTGTGCTTTGACAGTGATGTCATGTGATGCGCCACTCATTGTTTTGTTGAGCAAGTTCACATGGCTTTGTTTAGCCTAAAATACACAGAATATTTATTTTCCATTTCCATTTTGCATTTACTTGTGCAGCTGTGTCGTGGAGATGAGTCTGGATTACAGCAAACACAGGCTGGAGTTGACGAGGACCTTATGCATAGCCCAGAGTAGGCAGGTCCAGGAAGGCATGTCATAAGGTGCGGGCAAAAACTGTGCTAGGTTTTGTGCGTACAGATGGACGTGATCAGTGGTTGCTTCAGGCTGGTACTGGCATTAAAAACCAGGACTGTGCAAACCTCTGCTTTGAATGAGCAATTCAACAAGTAAAGAAGTTCTACAAGTAAAGTTCTACACAGTGATACGATCTACAGCTCTGGAAAAAAAATGACCACTCTAGTTTTTTCCTTAAATCAGCATCTCCACATGTACAGCAGTCGTTCTAAAGAGAACTCCTTCACACCATCCCAAAAGAGCTGAAGAGAAAGGTTCTTAGTGAGGAACAGAAAGTTCTAGCTTTACTGGCAGGTACAGTGAGCGTCAGGTTTCTTCCATCCTGAACATTTCAGAACCAGCAGTTCATAAGAACAAGGTCAAGCAGCAAACACACGGGACAACAGAGCTACGGACTGGCAGAGGGCGAAACAGGCTTCCGGAGGTGTTTCTGTTATTTTGACCATCAGTCATTTTGTAAATAAAAAGATTTAAAATACAATATTTTATCTGGAATTTGGGAGAAATGTTTCCAGTAATGTATAGAATAAAACAACACTGTTCATTTTGGTCAAACACAAACCCATAAACTGTACAACTACAGAAACTGATCATTTTGAGGCGGTCTCTTATTTTTTTTTTTTCCAGAGCTGTATGTGCATGATCACCAAATTCTCAGAAGACATGATGGTTTAAGTAATTGTAGTACTTGTTCTACTTGTATTTTTCATATTTTGAAACCTTGTTTTTGATGGTTCGTGAATATTTCAGCCTTCAGGTTTATTGGCATGATTGGATGTGTCAAATTCCTCTTTGAAAAAAGTCTGGACAGCCCTGCACTAAAGCGAGTGTTTAGTCATTGAAATAATCGGTGACTCACAGCCATGCGGTGCTCCTTACGGAGATGTTTAACTCTGATCTGGTCCAGCATAGACGCCACGTCCTTCACTGGCTGCTGGAAATCCTCCGAGTATCTCTGCACCAAAGCCTGAGGAATACCACAGCGGCCATGCTGGAGAAAAAACAGTGACGAGGTGAGAGAGACGAGGGATTAGCCAAAACAGTCACAGGTCACAAATATTACAAGGAAAATAAAGTCATGTTTTCAGCGCTATAATGATAGAAAATGCATTTAAGACCCTGAATGTTCTCTCCCTCAAAGGCATGTAACTCGTGACACCTAATCATGTGCAGGATTCGGAATGCATTTCATGTTCCAGTGCAGTACAAACATAGAACTATCGCAGTGCTGGTGAACCAGCGTGACCTTAGTCGCAGTTTAAATGTGAACAACAGGGAGAATTAGCAAGCCATAAAGTTCACTTGATGTGGTTTTTAATGGACTGGAGGGTTAACCAAAAACCAGTCCTATATGTGAGAGAGCTTGGAGACAAAGTCTGACACACAAACAAGCTAAACTTTTATGTGCTAATTACAGAATTATGAGCCTTGTAAGACGTAATCATTTCTTTAACACGAAACAAATAATGTGACCTAATGAGTCGTAACACTGGGCACATGCTAGCGTGAATGCTGATCTTAAGGAGACCGGCTGAGACTGTTGTAACTGATGGATTGTCTACTGTGGACAAAATCACAGCTTCCATTTGTAGTCCTTGAAATCTGACTGCATGTGACGCTGTTGTGCTTAAAACACTACCAAAAACATTATTCCATGCTTTCTATGTGGTGCACATCAGTGTAAGGTAAAAGAAATGATGCACCAAATGTTCGGCAACCGAAATTACTTGGCTGAAAATGGAGAGAAAAAAAAACACTTTTGGTGTTCGGCCGAATATATGAAAAGACAGGATAATTTATACCGAACAATGACGTTTATAATGACCCCGTTACCTTTTTCTAGTTCCTGGATGTAGACGGAAACCAGAGCGGAACTTTTACTCGTTAGCTAGCGCTAGGCTAATACCCACATCAACGAGTTGTTTTCCCACTGCAAGTCACACCGGAACACGCTGATGCTTCCCAGCTTTTATTCAGTTTAAAGTATTCAAGCCAAAGGGAACTCCAGATAGAGTAAAGAACAGAACCGAGATGCTACAGCGAGACAGACAGCAGCTTCTCAGCGCTCTCTCTCTCTCTCTCTCTCTCTCTCTCTCTCTCTCTCTCTCTCTCTCTCTCTC
>CM067481.1:9197639-9290482 GCA_034552555.1 Semaprochilodus insignis | reverse complement strand
GATGTGTATAAGAGACAGCTCTCTCTCTCTCTCTCTCTCTCTCTCTCTCTCTCTCTCTCTCTCATATATATATATGCCCACAGCCTCCATAAAGAAACACACACCCAAGCCCAAGTTATACAACATCTGGGACAAAATCATTACCAGCGTGGAGTGAGGCACAGACCTGGCAGCTGGGAAATCATATTGTGCTTTGTTGGCGTGTCTGCTGGGATGTTAAAATGTTCCGTGTTTAGTAAATGTTTTTAAACTACAGTTTAGTAATATTTTTTTTCTTTGGAAACCAAGACACTAAAAACATGTAGCCTATTGAATTTATGCAATGGTGAAAAAGTGGCAAAATTAAATTTGTGACCAACACAGGTTATTAACTGAAAACTGCTGGGCCCAGAACTCACTCACTTTTGATTTCTATTCTGTTAAATGCTTGGTTTGTCATAGACAAAACTATCACATGTCCAGTATCCGTTACTGCTCCTCTGGTCCTTACTGGCCAGCAATAGCAGTGAGCAAGCGTAAGGATATGGCCAAATTTTTCATTTTGGTGCATTCCTAATTATGAATCTAGTCTATTACAGCATCTCAACGACTGAAGCATCGTCCATGTGTGTTCGTTTCAATGGAGGAATGTCATCTGACCATTTTGTTTTCCAAGACAAATCAGTGAGCTGCTGTGCACTGCAGTTTTAACTCAAAACAACTTAATTTTCTTTATTTTGCCAAGGTCATCCCAGAATACCAGCGTAATTAGTTTGGTTTCCATTAAAGAGCAATGAAAACTGCTGCAAGCTTGTCTCCTCTTAAATATAAAACCAGAGGCACTGTTTGCGGCCTCAACCTCGGAGTGTCCAGGCGGAGGCCCTAGCAACAGGTCATTAGCTTTTAAACCCTGCCGGCCTAGGCCTGCTGAGGTGGCTGATTGCGTACACACCACTGGGACCTTCCGTTCTTGTAGATCGGTTGGACTCTACATGGCTGTGTATTCATGAGAGCAGACCCAGGCCACCTCCTCCAGTAGTGTAAGAATTATACATTATAAGCAGGCCAAATCCACAGCTATGCTTTCCATCCAGACTTTCCCCCTGTGGACTTGGCTTGTGCAGGACAGGATCCTAAGGCTTGCTCACTGCTATTGCTGGCACGGCACAGAGGACCGGTAACGGATACTGGACATGTGATAGTTGTGTCTATGACAAACCAAGCATTTAACAGTATAGAAATCAAAAGGAAGTGAGATCTGGGCCCAGCAGTTTCCAGTTAATAACTTGCTGGCCACCTGTGTGTTGGTCGTGAATTTTGTATTCTAGCTTTTGACTATCAGAGGGAAAATTGACTCATTTCAGGAAAGGCTGTGATTATTGCACCTCAGTAGTAAACAGCAAAGACGTCATTGTCTATATTCGAAATGGCACACTACTATACTGCACACTGCATACTACAGTATAGTGTATAGTGTACAGTAACAAGTTCTGACCTACAGTGTAGTATGCTAATACAGTCACATGACCAGTTACCTCACATTTACCTCAGAGCTGTTATTACTGTATCCACCTTTTAGAGCTAGCTTCTGCTAACGCTGCTCAGTTCACCTGAAATATGTTTAGCCTAGCTGTTAGCTACCCTCGGCTATTTCACTCTAAAACTGAACCTCTAAAGCGAGTTCATCTTTTATTAATCTTCATGCCCGCCAACATTCTTTGGATGGTTCAACCACACATGCACTTTAACATATTGATCTATGACTGTCCTAACATTATGCTGTAATGCTGCCAGTTATTTAAAAGACATAAGTAAATAGACAAAGGTCTATTTCTTTTCATGAGCTTGTTTTTCATATTTGTGAAAGTATGATTCACTCAAAATGTTAACACTAAAAACTTAATCATAGAATCACTGCGAAGGAACAAGTGAACTGAAGTAAAGCACTTGACTGGCACCTGAAGTGTTTGATATCTTTTTTTCTTAAGTCACTAAAAGCATGAAAATGGCAGGTGTGATCAAAGCATTCCAGTGGCCGCCCATGGATGCTTAATGATTGTGACCGTCGCCGTCTGGCTAGAACTGTCCATGTAGACAGACATGTGATTCTGGCAGAAATTACATCCACGTTCAATGCAGGAGGCCCCACATGCATGGCATGGGTGGGTCTACTGGTTCACCTAAACACACTGACGGGTGTCTGCTACGTTTGACTGCTTGGTGATCATTTGTGGTGCTTCAGGTACTTCATGTACCCCCATGGTGATGGGATATTTCAGCAGAATAATGCACTGTGCCATCAGAACAAGTTGTCCAGAATTCATTTGAGGAGCATTCTGGAGAATTCTGTCGTGAGGGGGGAAGGTGTTTCTACTGCGCTAATAAACCCTTAAAGAACTGAAACCAGACCAGTCTGCAGAACGTAACACCAGCGGGAAGGCTTCAGAACTGCGTCTGACTAGACCTTCCCCAAACAGTTGACATTGTGACATTTTTATACCATTGAGGTATGCAACCTGTTCCAATCATCCTGATAACGTGATCATGGTTTATTGGCTGACCCCCACATTTACATACAATGACCATTCTCTATTCATCAGATCCACATGGCCCTGCTCGTGTGGTGTAAAGGTCATAACCGTAACATGAGTTATTTTATATATATATATATATATATATATATATATATATATATATATATATGTATGTATATGTGTGTTCCCAGGCTGTCCTCTGTGGTAGCGCCACTCCTGATCAGTTTACATACTGTGCTATGACTTGTGGTGCAGTATTCAATGTGATGTGATACCATGTGATTGTTGTAAATTTGGCACAAAGCTTTTTCTGTGCATGACTTCACAGACGACGTTCATATGTGAATTTGAACGTATTAGCATTTGTAAGCGTTAAGTCTTCCTTTGCTGCAGTATTCTATGTAAAATGATATGATACAGCTCTCGTATGTCTGTAGAAGCGGACCTGGCACGCGGCACACCCTTGCACCACTCGTGTAGTTTAAACCTAGCTTTACATACTGCATTGCTCATCCATCCCCTGTCCTGCTATATCCTCTTTCTCTCATACATTTTCTGACTATATGTTTTATATAGTGTTTTATATGTTTTATTTCTGACATATTTGTGTTGTTTTTTTTATTTTTCTTCAAATTGGCTGTTGCCTTTTTTTTTTTTGTCTGGCCAAATTACAATTAGATATTTTGTCTCCTCCTCTCCCAGCTACCACAGCTCATATACTCATCATCAAAAGAATAGCTGCACAAATAGTTGCACTCAGAAGGATTCAACTTACAGGGTGGGTGGGTAGGTTTGACATTGTGAGACATGCAAATGATTCATGCTGCAGGGCATCATTAGGAACCTCTACAACTCCATGCCGAGACGTCTGGCATGTTGGGTTAGCAAACACGCTGGCTCAACACCATACTGAGAGACACTACTTCTGTTGTGTGTTTTTAAATTTATCATCATTTACTGTTTCTGGTAACCTTTATCTTCCTTCCCAGTAGCACTGCAATCCCAGACTTCCTGCTGGGTGCAACTACTCTTTTGATGAAGAATGTATTTACTTCTCTTTTGTTCTTTGTCCTTCTGTTGTTTAATGGGTGACCTTAGCCTCAACTCACTGTAATGGGTTCGAAAGTCTGAACCATTTCCAAACGGAGACCACCTTTTTCACTGGCACTAAATTTTAGTCCTCAGGCACCTTTCACACCTAATACTTTGGTTTGGACAAAACTGCAAAGTCAGAAGGTCCGAACCAAACAAGGTCGGTGTGAAAGCACCCATAGTCTAAGTTACATAGTGCAAGAAACTAGTGCATGATTGCCAAATTGAGACACAGGGTCTGTTACCTTATCTGAGTAGGGCTCCACTGTGAGATCAATGCCTTCTGACCCCAGCCTGCCTTCCAGTTGTGTCTGCAAATCAGCCATTTTGGTGTGAGATATCTTTCTGCCTAGGGTCAACTTAACCCCATGAATCTGGGGGCAGGCAGTCTCCGGCAGGTCAGACAGCCAGGGTGGGGGCACGATTGGTGCACTCTCTGAATCATCTGGGGACACAGGGGTGGACGGGATGCCTTCAGAGGGGGTTGTAGGGCAGCTCACGGGTTTAGGAGGCAAAGTTGGCGTGCTTGGGGTGGAGCCCGACGGCACAAGAGGCGGGTGGCGTAAACCATTCACCAGACGTTCTTTTGACTTTTTGGCAGGAACGGGAGGGGGCACTGGGGGCTTTTTGGGATGAGTCCGTGGAGTTGGGCTTGTTGGGGCGGAGAGGGACTGGGCATCTGGAAGTTCAGAACCTTGGACAGGGCAGGAAGGCTTCAGAGGTAGCTGAGTGGGCACTGGAGGCCTTTCCACTTGGCCTGACCCAAATCCTGTCTCTGGCTTCAACTCTGTCCCGTCTGCTTTCGTCTCCTGCAGACTTTTCACAGACTTTGGTGCTTCTTTCCCTGGGCCACAGTCCATGCTGCCATGCTGAGCCTTGTCTCGCTGCTCCTTCTTCTGCTCAAAGCCTTGCTCCCACTGCAGGTCCCCCAGAGAGCGTGACCGTTTCCACTGCCCTGGGGTCACCTGTGGTCCATCCAGCTCCTCGCAGCTGCGACTGACTGGCATGCGGGACCTCTTCCTCAGGCCCAGAGCCCGCAGGCTGAAGCCCTTGATAGGCCGGGGGAGAAAGTGCTTAGGGAATTTGCGTTCCTTCTTGGTCTGGTGCTGCAGCGCTTCAGTGGAGCGGGTCATGGGGAGGGTGGGGTAGTCTGGAGACTGGATCCGGCCAGACTCAAAGCCACGACTGGAGCGAGAGGTTTTACGATTCTTACCTGCAACACAAAGCTTTACTTTCAAACATTCACATTTCCACATTTCACACTTGTGTATCACTTTAAGCAACATCACTTCCTGTAGCCTTTGACTCATGCATGTACAGACTCCTACACAGGTACAGTTACCTGCCAGGGTTAATAGTGGTGGTTAATAGTGGTGGCATTACTGTGCGTCTCAGACCTCAGTCATGCAAAAAGCTGTCAGTGAACTGATATTAAATGTTATGGGGTTTTATAAAATGCACACAGTGTAACAAACGTGTTCATTGTTTTCGTGGGCAGTTTGTGTGTATGAGTTTGAGAAAGAGAGAGAAATTGCCATAATGTCATTTATACATATATTTTAAATAAACATGTTGTCAGACTATATACATTAAAATATACATTATCAGTATCAAGTTGTATGTTTTAAAACAAATTGTGACGTTTTTGGTGAGTCACATCCAGCTCTGTATTTTTCTTATTAATTAGCTATTACAGATTATTTGAATGCCATCTTAAGTAATGATAGTGTACCATTTGTAATATACTGTAATAACAACTTCATAAAAGTTTGTCAGTGCATGCTATACAAATAGAAAATGTGATGTAGCATAATGGTTCTGATGGAAAAACATTGTTATTTTTAGGTTATTTTATAATGTCCTTTTTAGTGATGAATACATTTACCGGTTTCATGGTAAACCACAGAAAAATTCACAACAGTCAGCATTACCGTTTCAAATTTATATATATGAAAACTGCTTGAGAAAAATGGAATAAATCTTAATCTGTCTGCTTTCTTAAAACACTTACGTGGGATATTTTAATCACCTTATTTTGACAGCCTTAATATGCTTATCAAGGGGGTTGGGGGGCAATATTAAGCCTGGGTTTGTACTGAAGTAACGCTCATTTAAACACATTCATTTGTAGTATTTAGTTGTTGTATTGGTATGTTTTGAACATTTTCAGCACATCTTAACAATACTGTGACAATACTAATATAATAATTTTGGATTATTGTTATTTACATTTATATACCGTTTCATCACTAGACCTATTCGGAAGGCTGAGGGCATGTCAAGGAAGCTAAAAGTATGCTGAAGGTTTTTTTAATTCTAATTTTCAGTTTGATCCTGAAATTTGCACAGAACGTTGACAGAAATGTTACTATCGACAGCAAACTAAACTCTCATAACTGGTTACCAGGCATATGGATATACAATAAAGAGATATTCTCATATGTGAAAGTGTAAAATATGTGCAGTGTTAATGGTGGGATTTAGTGGTGTCACAAACACAAATGAATTGTTAATGAAATCAGACAGAGTTAATATGAACTGAGGTTTATTTTGAAGCCAAATGAGCAGAACATAACACTGAGACCATTAGGATGAAGTGTGTTTTTAGAACATGATCAGCATGTGGAGAATTAAAGACAGATAGGATGTACTGGAGGGAGACGGAAAACAGAACAGAACAGAAAAGAATGCTGATTGAATTAGTGGGAGGAAGCTGAAAAGCAGCAAGCCGAAATCACATGGCGCGTCTGAAGAATGTCAGTGTGGTGAATTAAAGTTGTTCAGAGTGATTGCAGTGACAGGTAAATGACATGCAGAACTGAAACACTGCTTGTCGTACGCAACACACGTGCTTAAATGAACCTCCAACATTTTGTATTAATGTGTCCATAATTAAACGGTTGAGGATGTAACGTCGTTCAGAGTGGTGTGGTGTGAGAAGTACTGTTCTACACACGCTGGCCGAGTCAGAATCGTTTGCAGAATGTGGTGACTGATGTGGGACATTGGTTGTATTCGAAATGGCATATAACAAACTACTCACATACTACATCTACCTAAAAAGTGGTATGTGGTCTGTAGTGCACTGAGGATACCCAGATGGTGTTCTACTCCAGTCAGATGCTCTAGTGTACAGGGGGAGCTCATGGTGTACTGCATCCCATCATGCACTGCAGCCTCACCAGCTCTCAGCCTGCTTCAGCCAGAGAAAATGGCGGCGGGTAACACTGCAAAACGCAGCTAACTCTGAGTATGATGAAATGTGGGTGTAGTGATTGTAGTGGGGTATGTTTATCAGAATGAGCCTCAGAAAGTTAAAATATACAGGTCTTAAGATTAATTAAAGATGAACTCGTTTTAGAGGATCAGTTTTAGAGTGAAATAGCCGAGGGTAGCTAACAGCTAGGCTAAACGTATTTCAGGTGAACTAAGCAGCGTTAGCAGCAGCTAGCTCTAAACAGTGGATACAGTAATAACAGCTCTGAGGTAAATGTGAGGTAACTGGTCATGTGACTGTATTAGTATACTGCACTGTAGGCCAGAACTTGTTACTGTACTGTATACTACACACAGGGGGCAGTATTGAGTATAGTAGTGTGCCATTTTGAATACAGTCATTGTTTTATGACAATTTTGTGATGTTCTGTATTTACTGCTGTTCCAGTATCATCAACATGACTTATACAAAGCCAGAAAGAACATGTTCACATCTCGACACCTGGTTCCTCTCACCGCCATTGTAGAGAAATCAGAATCTGTTTCTCTACCAGTGAACCACTTTACATCAAACCACTCTGATTTGAATTAATTTACTAATTAATTTAATTTTGAATTAAATAAACAGGGATTTCCCTTTAAGCTATTCACAGCTAACGATGCATCAATGCTGTAGCCTTAAACAAGGGAGCAGGAAAAGAAAGTGAGAAAAGAAAGAAGTAAAGGAAAAGGGCAGGAATGGTTTAGACCATTCAGGGTTTATTTTCCACTACGGCAGATTGCACATGTTTCTCATCCATAACAAACAGACACACACGCACGCACGCACAGTCAGGTCAGCTTCTTAATATGCCATAATGGGGATAAAAAGACACGACATTGGCGCATTAACTTGAGCACCGAAGGACACAATCTCTGGCCTTACAGTTCAGTCCCTGCATTAAAATATTCTGACACACAGATTCATAAAGAAAGCTCACAAACTTTGCTATGTACATAATCTCTTAGACTAAGTTCTATCCATTTAATTATTACCATGAATCTCTTTTGTTTTAGGCACATATGAAATTGTGCAATGTCGCCGCTGGAAACTTAAAGCGCACACACACAAATGGCACAGTACTCCTGAAATGACCCAGGGTGGAGACGACCGAGAGAAAAGTGGTTTGTGACTCCAGCTGGATCAACATTCTCACCACTCACACTTAACGTAGGCTCGTTTAGCTTGGAGCAGCTTTGTACAGTCAAATGGCTCTGAGCTCCTAGAAGTCTCTCCGTCTGTGAGCTCATTCTGCAGTCTGTCTGCCCACCTGTCTGTCCTTGCGCTACTATGTCCTTCAGCACCTCAGCCTCTGTGGCTACTTGGGCTAGAATCCAGAAGAAAGTCTGACGGGCATGGGGGAGCGCTAGACTAACTGAGTCTGGGGTGTTGGGTCAAAAACTGGGAGACAGAGAGAAAGAAGCAGCGCCAAGAGATGAAGAGTGCCGTCTGTACATGGAGATGTTGTGAATATGCACTCGGCAGAAAGACAGGAAGAGGAAGGGTTTGTGTGGAAGGTGGGACAGAGAGACAGCATGGTGGTTTGTTCCAGAGGCGATGGCGGTGTCTCACTGGCTGTTAGGATACAGAAGCATGGGCAGGAAAGAGGCATGGCCTGCCGATGAGAGGAGGATGTCATGGCGTTACTATGCTAGGTCGGATGGGGAAGGCGGTTGCTATGAGGGTGCTAAACTAGCGCCTGGTTACCGTTCTCCAGATTTTCATTGCTTTCGTAGCAACCAGAGTCCCGAGGGGAGTCACCTACTAAGCCCCGTCCCTCACAAAGGAGTTTCTCCTGAGAGCCAGAGAGGGCGCTGCGCTCCGGATCACTGCTGCCTGTAACACAACACGACAGAATGCCAGGTAAGAGCCAAAAACGACCTTCATTTATTTGATTTTCAGTCTAAAAATGTATACTTAACATATAACTACACAAAAGACTTGTAGTATTTTACAATACAGTTTATATACAGTTTGCCTTTATTACAGCTCATTTGAAATCTGCTCGGATATTCTTCCACATGCTTAAGGTCTTTGGTTGTATTTGGCCTCTTCCATTTTGGCAGCTTATTTAATAGATGTTCTTCTTTTCTGTCTGTGTATTTAACAGCTATACATCTTTTCATACCCATAGCATTGTTTCCTCACAGGATGGCTAGACTACACCTGTGAGCTGTTTCAAATCTGAAGCAAAAGTGGAGTTTGATTTTCTTTTCTCTCTCAAAGCTTCATGGTACCCAGATGGTGGAATAAACTTCCACTGGCTGTCCGAACAGCAGACTCTCGCAGTCTTCAAACGCAGATTAAAGACCCTTCTCTTTGTAAAGCATGTCAGTAAATAAACACTAATAGATGTATATACTGTTTGTTTTGGCACTTATAATGACATTAACGTTTCTCCTCCATAGGTATGAGCGATGGGTTGGGGTTGCCAGGTAGTGCACTTGTGCTTTATTAAACTCTGTATTCTTCTCTCTAGGTAGCAGCACTGGCCCTTAAGGCCAAGTTTATACTCTAACCTTCTGGTACCAGCTAGGAAACGGAACACTAAGCACGGTTTTAAGTCGCTCTGGATCAGAGTGTCTGCTAAATGTTCAAGTACTATTTACCATTTGACTACTACTGTGGCCACTACTAAATTATTTCTGCTCTGGAATGGTGTATTACCTTAAGCCTGTGTTTGTACAGAATACAATAGGATAAATTCAGTTTAACCTGAATAAAATTGTTACTGGAACATTTGGTATTTCCAAGGCTCTTCTTGAAGCAGGTGCAAATGTGGTAGCTACCCTGAAGTATTGTTTATAGCTCCTCTAGATGCATACACAGTTCTAAACAATTAGTTGAGGGGGCTTTTTAAGGTTGAAGATGACCTTTTCCAAATAGTTTAGACCCAGGTATAATGTAACATCAGGGTGTGACGTATAAAACAAATTCTAAATGCTTCTATTTAGACAAAAGCTAGCATTAGTTCTGCAGGAGCTTTGTGAGTCCCCGCATCTTGAGTGTGTGGGTGGAGAAAGAGAGCGCGAGAGTGTGTTTTGTATACTCACTGTCGTACTCCTGCAGTAGCTCTACAGCAGTGAGCAGGACAGCTCTGTGTTGAGGGTCGCGGATGTTGAGTTCATCCAGATCCTCCTCTTCAAGCAGCTTAAAGGTGTCCAAGT
The DNA here is from genome assembly GCA_034552555.1 of Semaprochilodus insignis. NCBI lineage: Eukaryota > Metazoa > Chordata > Actinopteri > Characiformes > Prochilodontidae > Semaprochilodus > Semaprochilodus insignis. Next base: position 9,280,454 of record CM067481.1, on the reverse strand, counting down.
CCTCATAGCCATTAAACAGAAACGTGGGCATGTGCTCCTGAAACATACACAGTTTGTTCAACACTGAAACCTCCGGAGGCTCCTTTGCTACACCGAGCAGCAGTTCGCTAAGGGTGAAACCCCATTACGCCCTTAGAGACTACACTGTGGCAAGCTTTTCCTTTCTTTAAACGCTCAGCCACACCAAACCTGCTGTTATACAGACCTATAAAATCAACACATAAAACATGCAATTAAACATCAAACATGGCAAATCACAAATAATGTGTAATATACCACTTTGTATCTCCTCTGCATAAATGTGTGGGTGTGCTCCTGTTCTACCAGACACTATATTTGGTCTTACTCATCGACTCAATAACAATATATACGTTTATGCAGCCTGAGTATCTGTTGGACACACACACACCCACCTATCCCACAGTCATTACTCTACCACACAGAGGAGGTCTGAAGGGTGGATCGCTCTCTTTGGGCTGTAATAAAACTATTATGTGTATGGTTGAACTTGACCTTCACTTCCATGTGGGAGAGAACAGTCTGGGAGTGTCTCAGTCTTTCATTACAACATAGACCACCTCTGTTTTCTCTCCCTCAGCTTTCTCCAACTCCATCTTTCTCTCCTGTTCTATCATTATGGCTTTTGAGAAAATGAGGAGAGGCATAGATCTCTAGACTTAACACTACTAGTCTGCCATTGAGTTACAAGGTGTCTCATGAGTCATAGTCTATGAATAGACTGGATATGAAGCATGTTTGAATGCGTTATTGGCTGACCAATGTACTTGAAATGGCATACTGCACACTGCATACGCGTGCTGTGTTGTGTACAGTACTGTAACAAGTTCTGACCTACAGTGTAGTATACTAATAGTCACATGACCCGTTACCTCACATTTACCTCAGAGCTGTTATTACTGTTTAGAGCTAGCTGCTGCTCAGTTCACCTGAAATACGTTTAGCCTAGCTGTTAGCTATTTCACTGAACCTCTAAAGCGAGTTCATCTTTTATTAATCTTCAGACCTGTATATTTTAACTTTCTGGGACTCATTCTGATTAAAACATACCCCACTACAATCACTACACCCACATTTATACTCAGAGTTGGCTGCGTTTTGCTCCCCGGTGTTACCCGCTGCCATTTTCTCTGGCTGAAGCAGGCTGAGAGCTGGCGAGGCTGAGGTGCATGACAGGATGCAGTAAACTATGAAGATAGCTCCCCCTGTACACTAGAACATCTAATTGGAATTGTACACCATCCGGGTGTCTTCGGTGCACTTCAGATTTTCAGTTTGGTCACATACTACTTTTAGGTAGATTTAGTATGCGAGTAGTATGTAGTATGACATATCAAATACGGCCATTGTTTATATAGAGTTCCAACTACAATAAAATGCAAACATTTTAGCACAACATTGTCCAAATGTTCTGGTCTTTGGGAGTACAGTTAATAACCATAAATTATCGGTTTGAAGTATCGGTCTGATGCTGATATGTTTCCAAGATATTTGTGCATGCCTACAAAAAACCCTTTACCTGAAACAACTGATGAAAATGAACAGAAAGCTTATTAACAGAAATGAACAAACTTGCTTAGATTTGTGGGATGCTCTGCCTCATAATGTAAAGTTGTTATAGTGTTAGTGTGGGCGTGCACCACCTCTTACCTTCAAGTTGATTCGTTCTAGCAGTTCTTCTACAGAACTGGGTTTGGGAGGTCTTCCCTTCCTTCTCCTCCTCACTGTGCGTTTGGGCTTTTCCTCTTCCTCCGCCAATACGTCCACATAAATGAACTTAAACGTTCCGACCTTGTTGTTCAGCAGCCCCATCCATGTGCCCATGGGGGGCTTACTGATGATGTCTATCACATCTCCTCTCTGAGGGAAACACAGCCAAGTGGTGAAAGAGAGAGTGAGAGGGTTATTGAGTGCATGAAATGGAGCAAAGATGAGATGGAGCAAAGTTGACATCAGTATTGTGTTATTTCATTCGGGTGATGGTGGCATCATGGAAAAATAGAGGGCAATTAACAGAAACCAAAACAGCAGGAAATTCTGGGTAGCAAAAGCATTTATATTATTGATTTATTGATTATATAATTTATTATTGAGAGGTTCTGTTTTTAAAAAGTAAGAACTGTCATTAAAGCACAGTTTAACATAATCCATTACAATATAAAAGTGTGTGTTTATTTGCATATGAATTGTTTAATTTCAACATTCTGTACATCAGTTTGTAACAATTTTGTATGTAATGCAGTTTGAAAAGAACAACAGCTAAACAGTAGACCTGCTTTTAATATAGGTGGCATTTATCATATTATAGCAGTGATAATTCTTTTGAAAAGCCCACTCCAACATGGATCCTAAAAGAAACGGGACAATCTATGAGCTATAGTGTGTTCTGGAATGTATTCCTTATGTATTCCTTAAAAAGCCAGATTCAGTACCTTTAGTTTGAGCGAGTCTGTATCATAAGGGCTGGGGGTAAAGTCAGTGTGTACTCTGGCTCTGCCGCAGAAAGGCCCTCTGTACGGTGGCTCTTCATCATCGCCATCCTCTGACTTTACACTCTCCCGGTTACTGGCTGATGAGTCTGTAGTGCTCACCGTCTGACCACCTACAAGAAGAAATATATAATAACGATTAATAGAACAGTTTAACAAAACCAGCACTTAGGTCTCGTTAACACATTGGGCTGTCTTAATCATAAAAAGTTAGCTGAGAATTAAATGTCAAAAATAATTCCGACTGATGATTTAATGTGTCTGTTTTTGTTCATTGTTTGCAGCATTCAAAGTTCAAGCCTAAAGGGGACAGATCTGCTGATTAGCCATATTCCTTAGGAGCTAATACTGACTGCACTGAAATGATTTAGTACACTGCAGTGAACTCGGGCACACTCTCTCACACACGTTTACACTTATACAGAATTACATATCAAACAAAGCTACATCATCTTTACCAGAGTGACAATGTAAGCCAATAAACTCATTCTGCTAGCATACATGCTAAAAAACCATGTGTGGTGTCTGAACTGGGAACTATCAATTGTTCCACTTGTAAATTGCACTCAGAATCGTTTGTACAGGTAAACACAGGATTCTAGAAGATACACAGGTTTCCGAGATGTGACGTATAATATGATCTTTCCCTTTTACAAAAGTGGAAAATGCTGAACTTGCAGTCTATGTGGGAAAAATACCATACCTGATGCATGTCTATTAAATCTATGTGCTTTTTAACTTAGTAAAAAAAACAGGATTATAGTCTTCATATGTCCATCCTTTCTGTTTCCATATAGGGGTACTACAAACAAGCATCCAAACGGAGCATCATCTGATATACACTATATTGCCAAAAGTATTTGCTCGTCTGCCTTCACAGGAATATGAACTTGAGGGACATCCCATTCTTAATCCATAGGGGTTAATATAATGTCGGCCCACCCTCTGCAGTTATAACAGCTTCAACTCTTCTGGGAAGGCTTTCCACAAGGATTAGGAATGCGTTTATATGGGAATTTTTGACCATTCTTCCAGAAACACATTTGTGAGGTCAGACACTGATGTTGGACGAGAAGGTCTGGCTCACAGTCTCTGTTCTAATTCATCCCAAACACGTTCTATCGAGGTCAAGACACCAAACGCGTTCATCCATGTCTTTATGAACCTTGCTGGGCCATAACCCCCCCTCCACCAAACTTTGCACTCGGCACAATGCAGTCAGACAAGTACCGTTCTCTTGGCAACTGCCAAAACCAGACTCGTCCATCGGATTGCCAGACGGAGAAGCGTGATTGGTCACTCCAGAGAACACGTCTCCACTGCTCTAGAGTCCAGTGGCGGCACTTTACACCACTGCATTCAACGCTCTGCATTGCGCTTGGTGATGTAAGGCTTGGATGCAGCTGCTCGGCCATGGAAACCTATTCCATGAAGCTCTCTACACACTGTTCTTGAGCTAATCTGAAGGCCACATGAAGTTTGGAGGTCTGTAGTGAGTTGGCGACCTCTGCGCACTATGTGCCTCAGCATCTGCTGACCCCGCTCTGTTATTTTATGTTGCCTACCACTTCGTGGCTGAGTTGCTGTCGTTCCCAATCGCTTCCACTTTGTTATAATCCCACTGACAGTTGACTGTGGAATATTTAGTATGGAGGAAATTTCACGACTGGACTTGTTGCACAGGTGGCATCCTATCACGGACAACGCTGGAATTCACTGAGCTCCTGAGAGTGACCCATTCTATCACTAATGTCTGTAGAAGCAGTCTGTATGCCTAGGTGCTTGGTTTTATACACCTGTGGCCATTGAAGTGATTGGAACACCTGAATTCAATTATTTGGATGGGTGAGTGAATACTTTTGGCAATATAGGCAACCTTCCAATGAGCACCAAAACACAGTGTTAGCTACATAGCTAAGAAATAAATACACATTACTTAGCAGTGCCCTTTAAATATGTCAAAAGCACAGTGTCTCAACACATTTACTGCTTTATATTGTTTACATTTTGTTTGTTGTTGCTTAATATTATTGTGAAATCTACAAACTGAAAAATGATTGCAGTAGGCTGTAATAATTGTGATTAAGTGATTATGTGATAACTATGAAAGGGCTATATATAATGCACTGCAATGTGATACATGTGATAAGTCCATTGTAGAGCCTCTCACACAAGCCTTATGGTGGGCAACAGCGCCCTCTAAGGTCGACTGTTCTGAAGAACCAAAGGTAGACGTTTCCAAGTAACCTCATAGCACAGGCAGAGTTAAAAGGTATCAGATCTCCACACATGTACCTGCTTATACACATAGACACACTTACTCATGGAGCTCTGTCCGCTGAGGGAGCTGCGCAGACTTTCAACAGATCCTCCTGCCTTCAGTTTGGGCTTCTCCAGAGAGTCTGTGTCGGGTTGAGGAGACTGAGGGGAGCTAGGAGTTCCGTCTGGACTCGACTGCACGCAAAGTAAGTAATTAATAACACTGCTACATCAAGAAGTAACTCCACCCACCAGTCTGGAGGAAACATTTAAACCACACCTGCTTTTCCTTCAAGGAAGAATTACATATAGTATGCTTTAGGAAACAGACCTGCAACCATGTAGCAAGTAAAAGTGGCCCAAATTCAACCTGACGTTTTCAGTTCTGATTCGGGACTCTTTGATATGTGCTACGGAAATCCAATATATACGATATGCAGCAATGTGAGTCTGCACTACTACATCAGTAGTCATTTGTGACTTTTGCATCAGTACCAGTGGTGGGCAGTAAGGAAGTAAATGTAATTTGTTGACGACTTTTTACTTAAACTCTACTACATTTCAGAGTCTAATATCTGACTGTTTACTCCACTACATCATGCAAAATCTGTCGCTTCATTTCGGCTTATCTGCGCATAAAAACGTAACATGTCAAAATGAAACAAACTTATTCATGGATTCTTAGCATCTATGGAAATGTCCATTTCACGCCTGGACTACCCCTTACCCCTCCCTACTGCCACCTCCGCTCCAGTAACGTGATAGGTACAGTTTTCACTATCCATGAAAGATTTCAGGGCATCTCTTGCCAAACTGCTCTTTTATTATTGGCTACATTAGGAATATTTATAATGTATTATCTGTCACTATGTATATTGTATCTTTTCCCAGGGAAATAAAACAAATAAAAACTTGTGCACAAACAATAAATAAATAAATAATTTGGTCCACTATTACTGTAAAAAAAACAAACAACAAAACAAAACAAAAAAACACCTATATGAACTTAAAAAGCAGTCACCATCAAAAATCAGCCTGGCCAATAATGGAGGATTAAAAACTAGACAGTGAGGAGTACTGAAATATAGCTAATCATCGTTAGATGGCAGTCTAACACTGTACTCCTCAGTCCAGTGCACGACCACAGACCAACTAGCTATTAAGCTTATATATTATATGTATATTATGTCTTATCCTTCTAACACACAGGTTAAGAAGAGTAAAGACAGAACACAATACAGAAGAACTGTGTGTGTTTGCTTGGTATCCAACAGCACCAGGCAGTGGGTGGAGGTTTTAAAGTTGACAGCCCCAGTCTTGGCTCTAGTCCTCAGGCTGTATAAGGGGGTGGATGGATTGCTAAATCCAGTGTGGGAGAACAAAATTGGGCCTGTGTGCAAAAGACCCCCTTGAGCATGGGTTGGAACCCATGACTAAGCAGTACTTTATATTACTGGAATTATGAGCCTCCATTATGGGAAATGTGATTTCAAATATATGAATCCATCAAAAAACACATATACAGTATAGAGAGAGAGTCAGCGTGTGTTTGTATACCTGTTCAGAGAGGGACCCGCTGTATTTCTTGGAAATGCGTTTTCTCATGGTCTCTTTGACAGACTTGACTTTCTTTCCCAGAGAGATGCGAGAGGTGGTAGGAGACTTCACCACATCTCTATATAAAGCCTCTTGCTCCTTATTCTACAACAGAAATAAAGTATAATATCACCATGTTTATTACCACTAAAACATTTCACTCAATACTAAAACAGTGTGTTTCATATTTGATTAAATTCATATTTGAGTATTTCCTTACGTTGGGCTCAGAGGCTGTGCTGACAACATGGAGTGATCTGTTGGACAGGTCAAAGCCCCCAAAACTACATGTCCTCTGCAAGAATCAAACGCACAGAATGAGAATCAAATCAGTCAAGCCTGTTAGAAATCAAAACATAATGATTCACCAAGAGCCAAATCAAACTGATCAACCAAACCAAGCTACAACGATCCATGCTCCTATTTTAGATGGGAAATACAGCGTAATAAGATACTGACCAACCAAAACAACTTAAAATAAGCACATAAAAAATCTAACTCAGTCCAGTTTCCCAAAATGTTCCAAACCAAAAACATTCACGATTTACAAAAGAATTGTAGTTAAAAAGATTAACTGTGCTGACAGGGATAATCGTTTTAATATCTTAACATCTCTTTAATATCAGTTTTTTGGGAAACAGGAGCTGAATATCTAATGAGTCTGCATTACCACATAGACAAAGTCATTAACGCTGTAGCATAACTCTGTTTGTACTGTCGTGTAACAGCAGCATTCAGAACGATGAAAAAACATTCTTTTGTCAGAAGGAGAAAAAAAGGAGAGAGAAATAAAACACACTTAGGTGATGAGAGAAGAAACAAGAAGCAACATCCAAAACAATTCTCGAGGTCCATCAGCCATTGGTCCTTTGACAAAAATGTGTCACATCATGCCAAAAAAAAAGACATCATGTTATATTGTCCTCAAAAGAAGGAAAATAAACAGATATGCATTTAAATATGAACCACAATCCACCATAAATCACTACAAACTCAAAACAAAGAAAAGGGGCGTGACGAGCGGCATGGATATGGTCTAAGGATGGATTCTGTATTCACGCTCACTATGGATGACGATGTCATGGCCAGAGGATCCAGATACTGCAGGGCTACATGAACTGCCATTAAATAAATGTTCCAGAAAATGATTCCTAAAGTACTGTGGTAACCATGGGGACATTAAAAGCAGAGTTAAATTAGGTACAGGTTGTCTTGGTCTGAGGGGGCCGCTTGGTTCTATGTTAGATATACTGTATTACAGGGTCCCGCTTTCTCAGCCGTGATCAGGAATCAATCCTACCACAGTTGGACACAGTCCACTGACCAATAGGTTTCACAATTTTCCTTCAAACTCTTTCATTCTTCTTTCATCCCCCAACTCTCTTCCACTTGGCCAGTCTGGAATCAGAGTGTCTAGAACAGTTTCTATCTGAGAGAGTTGTAGGTTTTATTATTCCAGCCTGCCGCTCTGGGGGTCTGACTTGCTCCTCTAAGCTAGGTTACCATGCAGATACCATCAAATGAGTTTGACAAGGCTCCAAACCTTTAAGGCCTTGATATAACAGCTTTAAAGCATACAACTGATCCAGATCCTTCTATGGCCCTGCCTGCAGTTCTGCTCAGTAGCCCAGCAGTAACCTACTCCTCCAATCCAGAAGGGGGCACTGTGACCCTCAGGCCCTTCCTTGGTCACTCACAGACTTCTGCTGGATGCGCAAGAGGACACGCTTAGTGCATCGGTCTACGCTGGAGGCCCACTTCCTGTCTGCCTCCCTCTCGTCATCCAGGAGGCAGCGCCTCTCCGCCTTGCCGAGCGTGACGGGACGAACCAGGCCTGCCCAGTTCAGGTGGCCGTACAGGCTGCGTTCCACAACATAGGTAATGTTTAGCTCACTTACGGCCGTTCTGCCTCGCAGACGCCTGGGGGGAAAGAGCCAGCCGCCACCCCCAGCACCCCCAAAGCCTTTTCCTTTTTCCCGAATCAGTGGGGACGAGGGCAAAGCTGGGGGAGGACTGGAGGCCTTCTGGGCGCTGCGAGAGCGCTGATACAGCAGGTGTTTAGTAGAGTAGGCATAGTTCGGATCAGGCTTGCTGCGCTGCCAGGTGGAAATAGGTGGCCGCTTGGTGCTGCCAAATTCATCCAGGGACACCAGCAGGTGGTGCTGTTGCTGCGGACGGGGACGAGTCAGGCCGTAATAGGCATAGACACTGTCAGTACTTACCCCATGGGATAAAGAAGACAGTGCCTTCCGCATCTCTCCATCTGTGGCTGAACGCGATACCTTGCCCTCTTCATCCCCCAGACCCTCCAGCTCGGAGAAGGAAGAGCCAGCGCTGCTCTTGCGAGGAGAAGGCCGGATCAAGCCGTGTGGGTGGCCGCTTCCACTGCTGGACGTCTTCACCAGCTTGTGTGCTGAGCTCCAGGCCTCTAGACTGCTGGAAGAGGGTGAGGTGGTCAGACTGTCCGTGTCACCATCCAGAGACAGCTGCTCTTGGGTCAGAGAGGACAATGAAGAGTCTGTGCAGCGGGTGGGCTTCTTATGGACTCCGGCATAAAGTGCACTAGCATCGTCACATGAAGGGGAGGCTTCGAGGCTCAGAGAGTCTTGCGGATATAAGAAAAAGACAGCTTGTGAATTTGTGATTTCATATTTTGTGTAGAAAATAGATTTTAAAGTTCAGTTTTTTTATTATTATTTTAGAGCAAAACAACTGAATGTAAATTCCCAACTTTGCAGTAACCCTGTTCAGCACAATTCTTGTGTTTTCCCTGCTTTAACACTTTAAATTAGAAGATTCGCTAAGGGTGTAATAACTAGTAGCTAGTTGTTTAGATCAGGCGTATTAGAGCAGAGGAACCATTTCAATATCTCTGTTCAAACAAAACTTATGTATCAGTATCGTTGCATCCAAAAATGGTAACTTAACAGGTGCAGGAGAATAAACACCCAACTTTCATGTAATGTTAATATTACTGTAAAGTTTATGTAAAGCTACTTTATTACAAATCATTTTTGGATCACAAATAATTTTTGGATCATTTCCGTTGATTCAGACACAAGCTTTTCACACAGTGTAAAGGGGGGCTGGCATTTGGCAAAATATACCACCAAAATAGAAAGAAAGAAATAAAAAAAATTGTTTTTGTTCTGACAGCGTTTACTCCAGGATCAGAACACAATTAGTGTTCATCCACATCAATGAATTTACAGAATATCCAAGATTCACGCTTGCTTGTCAGTAATGTGGAGATTACATGTACAACCTAAACACAGTTTATACCTTCTGAACCATGTCGTTTGCCATCGTCTACTTTGATAAGCTTCTTGCGGACACGACGAGTAGAGTTGACAAGTTTGTGAAGCCTTTTAAACTTCATAGAGTCTTCCTGCTCATCATCAGACTGTTCACGAGACTGCGGAGAGAGTAGGACAGCAGTTATACATCATGTAGTTTGTGGACCTACCAAAAAGAAGAACATCTGTGTGAACCGCTGACTTTCAGATGACCACTTGTTCTAGCCAAACAGTCTACTGTTACAAACTGAAATGAGCTAAATGAGCAATGTTGCAATGGTACGGGTGGCATTATGGGATGTTTGTTTAGGATGGGCTATTTCTGTTAGTTAAGTAAGCATCTGAAAAGGTTGTGGGTTAGAAAGTCACTCATGAACAATTCAACAGGCACATACCATCTGCATTATCAAGCTCAGGAACACAAGAAGCATACAGCCAAAATAAACCATCTGATGTAGTTAGCTAGTTCTCTAGTGGTCTTAACTTTTGACATTATAATAAGCAGTCCAATTAAAAACAGGATAATACAAACAAACAAGCAAATAAATAAATCATTTAATAAATAAATAAATAAATAAACATGCTGTTATATCATAAACAAATTTGACAGTTGGGCCTGCTCAGAACATCATTTCACTGTCAACACAGCAACCAATGACCAGGCACTGTTATTTCCTTTATGACAGCCTCTCAGCAACTGACCGCATTACAACATAAGATCTTCTCCCCTCTGCCCAAACCACATACACACAGACATTTGGCGGATGACTTGCACAGCTAGTTTCCAGTGCCACAGAACAAATTCATCCAGAGCACAGCTCACAGTAAGTGTACTAAAGTGTCTGAAAGCAGAGTACAACACTTACAACAGGATACTTACCCATTCATACAAACTCAAGCTCAATCAGAGACGAGGCAAGCAACGGAAGACATGTTACACAGAAGCTCATTAGTACTGCAAATTCAGTTCTTTATTTGGAGATGGCCAGAAAAGTCCACATAAAGCAGCAAGAGGTTTGTTCTAGCACTTTGTGTGAAATTAGGCACGTGAATGGAAAATAATCTGCATAGTACAGTTCAAATCAAACACACACACACGTACACACACTACAGGCAGCACATACAGCATAAACCCTTACTTGTTGATGGTATAAGGCCATTGGCCCAAATCTAAACCACTAACTACAGACTGCCTTTCAGTCAATATGCAAATGTTTCCACAACTATGCAACATGCAGATTTGTCCATTTCTATGCTTCAGACTCCAGGAGTCAGCACAAAGTCTCCGAGCCACTCTTCAATGAGAAGGAAAGACATAAAGGAGGGATGAAGAAAGAAAGACAGGGAGAAGGCGTCAGAGTGTCTCCCGAGAAAGATAACTTGATTAATCTGTTTCTGTCTTACCAGCAGAAGTTTCATCATATCCAAAGCCGCGGTCCATGCGTACGCACACCTCTGACCAAGCCAGAAGTAACGTACACTCGCATACATGCACTGCAGGCAGCAGACACATTTCTAAACGTGCTCAAGCACATACAAGGAGGCTTTTGGCAAAGGCGGGTTTGTGCATCTGGAACTTGGAGGGGTGTCCCAGATGACCTATGCGCATCCTTAATGGTCTTTGGACAGGCGCAGGAATGTGGGTCAAGCAGGAAGAAGAAAGGCTGCTCTGAGATCAGACCAGTGCTATAGAGACACAGTGCAGTGTCTGTGTCAGCTGCTTCTTTACTGACCCGGCATCAGTGAATCCGGACTATGAGAAACGGCTTTGTTACTACAGCGGGAGCTGATCTACCGACAGCGGTGCCCTGTGGAAACATAGTGCTGCCTCTATGTGTAGGGGGCCCAAGCATTTGCATTTAGGAGCAGTGAGCTAGCCAAGGGGCCACAGATCCAAACACTGCACTGTTCTCTAACTCCCAACACAAGGTCAATAACCTGTGAGTGAGAGAGAGAGAGACGGGCTCTATGTACGTCTATGAGCTTCATTTCCTCTCTATTGACTGGATGGGTACTGGACTGTTTGATGTGCAGCTCTTCTCAGCCTCTGTCAGAACAGTAAGCCAGATAATATCAATCATCTATGGCCACACACTCACATGAGTGGCAGAGAAGTGAATCCAACAAACAACATTTTTTGATAAAATGAATACAGAAACAAATAAATAAATAAATAAATAAATAAATAATGCAGGTTAAATTTTTACCTCACCACATAAAAGATTCCCAAATTAGTTTTCATTAAATTAGACAGTAAAATTGTGAGGGTGTAGTGTGATTATTTTCCTAAAATAATATTTTAATACAGTATTACTGCAGTGCATGCATGACACTAGTGCTTATTTTGTTGTACTGTATACTGAATTACCATGTGCACACATTACTATTATTATTATTATTATTATTACTGTCATCTTTTATTATTGGTATTAATAATAGTTTTGGTTAGTTACCCGTTGCCGTTAGATTGACCTGTCTTTTAATTGTTTATGTTGAATGTATTGACTTTTATGTAATTTTATTTCATTTCTCATGTTATTATTTGTTATTTTGAGGTTTTTGTGTTTTAAATAAGTTAGTTTTTTTAGTTAGTTTTTAATTATTTGTGTGTATGTATTGTTTGTTAGTTAACTTTGTTTAATTTTATTCATTTTGTTTTTTATTGTTTTATTGTTCAGTACTTTGGTGTCCCTGGATGAATTTGGCAGTGTTATATAAATAATGTAACAATAATTTAATAAATAATATAAAATAATTTTGATGAATAAGCCTTACATAAACATTTATAATTTTGTGACTACACAGACCTGGACTTTATTAGCAAGCTGTGCAACAACATTACTGTCATCGTTTTTCTTAATTCAGATTTTGTTAATATTACGTGTCTACTGAATATTGAACCCAATTTCATGAATCGTATCTATTATACTTTACCCATACAGTACAGCCCTAACCTACTGCCTCAAAACCCCTCTGAACACAACTTTACATTGCTAGAGTGTTAATTAACCACGTTACTGGTCTTCTGGTCTTCGCAATGTGACCTTTTAATGAAGAGCATTCAGCTCCATGATGAACTTTAAGTATTATTGCAGTTTGAGCTTTGTTCTGGTTAAAGCACTGGATGAAGTTCTGAGTGTAGTCAGCAAGTGCTGTGTACTGTCAGTACCAAAGCGCAACACTATGCCATTTTAGGATGAGTGGAGGGCTGCCATGTTGATGATCAGTGTGTGCATGTACACTTTTATTTGGCTGGCTCTGAGGCACCAGCCTGGACTCTCCTTTGGCCTTAGCATGCATCAGTGGAAGGTCAGAAACTCTGGAAATGTAGCCAACATCACTGGAACTCATTCAAAGCTTGTATCAAGCTCACACACACACACTGTTGTGTGCATTGTTGTTTTAACTAGTAAACCAATGGATTAGCCTTACAAGCCAAATGAATACGCAACGTAAACACAGAGCCAGAAACTCAGCCACTTGTAATGGTTAGTAAAGCCAAGATCAGTGTAATGTGTCTATGCAACTGATAAACTAATAAAACTGTGGTGCCAGCATGTGTGGATACCCCAGGCCAGGGTCACAGAGAACATCAGTTTAACTCGTATTTAAGGCAATGTGTTCATTTAGCCGTGTACATGTAGGTAATTAACCTCCTATGACTCATTGCTCAAAGATCACAGTACTTAGGACTATAGCTTCTAACTTACAGCTTCTAACATGAAGGAAACAACTGTTAATGACATGACAAGAATTATGATGTCAAGAGCTATAAGGTCACAGTGTGAAGTATATTTGGTTACTGCAGATTTTGCTTGGATTCGTTAAACTGAGAATTTACCATATGAACTAGGGTTGCACAATATATTGTTTGATGATCATGCAATACTACAATCGCAGACAGCTGCAACAAACAAACTGAGCCTTTTAACAAATTGCAACTTTTCCTATATTACGACATTCCAGATTAGCAATCTGTGAGTATTTTGATTCATGAAGACATAAATGAAAACATAAATGAACTGATTCTAAATGAAGTCAGTCTTTCTGTCTTCAACCGCTGCCCTACTAATATTCTGTGGATTACCACATTCACAATGTGGAGCAATACAATCACAGAATGCTGTTTTGTTCATATTGTGCAGTCCTAGTATGTACCGCATGCATACACTTTGATTACCATATGACCTGCAAACACCTGCACTGGTTTTAGGAGTGGAACTGGATTAAGTGTGGGGGTTGTGGTTAGGATAATGTAACCATTCACAGTATGGCTGAATGAAGTCAGAGATACACACTACAATATGTAAAAGACACATCAGAGTCAAATCTCTTGACATGCACACTCTCACACATTCAAGCACACACATTGCTTGGCTGCAGTACTTACGTTGTAGGTGGAGGACAGGTTAACAGTAGGACTGGATCCATCAGTCCACTCTGAAGTGTCTGAACTGGTGCACAATTGCCTGCTCCTCTCATACTCCTTAAGCTATGGAGAACAACATGTCAGAGAGAGCAGCCCACATGCACACACCCACACACACACACACACACCTGCTAACTCCAAATCCAGTTTATAACATAATACAACACAATATCCCACACCAAACAGTAAACATATGAAGCTGCAGTGCACTCAACTCTTTTTCAAAACACCTCTGGGCTGTCACAATAACCTAAACCTAAAATTACCTAATAAAAAGACGTTTAACTGCCCACTAACTGTACAAGTTATTAATTTTTCAGTAGGAAACGTTTTAAAAGAGACGCCCCAGCAGCTAAATATACACTATACTGCCAAAAGTATTCGCTCGTCTGCCTTCACACCCATATGAACTTGAGTGACATCCCATTCTTAATCCATAGGGTTTAATATGATGTCGGCCCACCATTTGTAGCTATAACAGCTTCCCCTTTCCAAAAGGTTTAGGAATAAATTCTTGGGAATTTCTGACCATTCTTCCAGAAGCACATTTGTGAGATCAGGCACTGATGTTGGACGAGAGGGCCTGGCTCGCAGTCTAATTCATCCCAAAGGTGTTCTATCGGGGTCAGGGCAGGACAGTCATGCTGGAACAGGAAGGGGCCATCCCCAAACTGTTCCCACAAAGTTGGGGGCATGAAATTGTCCAGAATCTCTTGGTCTGCTGAAGCATTAAGAATTCCTTTCACTGGAACTAAGGGGCTGAGCCCAACTCCTGAACAACAACCCCACACCATAATCCCCCCTCTACCAAACTTTACACTCAGCACAATGAAGTCAGACAAGTACCGTTCTCCTGGCAACCGCCAAACTCAGACTCGTCCATCAGATTGCCAGACGGAGAAGCGAGATTCGTCACTCCAGAGAGCACGTCTCCACTGCTCTAGAGTCCAGTGGCGGCGCTTGACACCACTGCATTCGTTATTGAGGTAATCTGAAGGCCACATGAAGTTTGGAGGTCTGTAGCGACTGACTCTGCAGAAAGTTGGCGACCTCTGTGCACTATGCACCTCATCATCCGCTGACCTCGGTCATTTTACGTGGCCTACAACTTCGTGGCTGAGTTGCTGTCGTTCCCAATCACTTCCACTTTGTTATAATCCCACTGTGACTGTGGAATATTTAGTAGTGAGAAAATTTCACGACTGGACTTGTTGCACAGGTGGCATCCTATCATGGTACCACACTGGAATTCACTGAGCTCCTGAGAGCGACCCATTCTTTCACCAATGTGTGTAGCAGTCTGCATGCCTAGGTGCTTGGTTTTATACACCTGTGGCCATGGTACACCTGAATTCAATTATTTGGATGGGTGAGTGAATACTTTTGGCAATATTGTGTATCTTTTTTACATTTTATAATTTTTCTCACCGTCCAAGCAATCCCAAATTCAGTGAGATCTAGACTCTGGGGTGCCAAGATAAGCTGGGCATCAAGTTGTCTTCTTACAGTAGAAGGATGGATAAAACACCTTTAGGAGTCCCATTTTTATTACTGTATATGTGATCACCTCAGAAATATCTCCTGAAAAGTGAATAACTTGTACTTAACAACTTTTTTGACTGAAAACATTTAATTTATATATATGTATGTATTTATGTGTGTGTGCGTGTGTGCGTGTGTGTTTGTAATTGTTCAGATTTTATTGCTTTGCCCTTATTAATTAATTGGTAGATTGGTGATATGTAGTGACAGCCCTAAAACAAACACACACACACACACACTCTCTCTCTCTCTCAAACATACAACAACAAGAAGCAACAGTAAACAGTTATCCAACACACACACACACACACACACACACACCCACACCACAGACACTAGTCTACTCAAGCACATGTGAACACAACTGTCCACAGAGGCTTAGCATTGATTCAGCATTCAGAGCCCATTGAGCCAAATCAAAACTACAGGCAGAGAGTGAAGACCCATTTACAATTGAGAAGGAAAGTCAAACAGGAGGAGAGGAATCAATGTTGGCCTTGTGGAGAGAAGGAAACCAGGTTCTAGAGTCTTCCATTAGGTTTGTATCAGTGGGTCATGCTCTTTCAGAGAGCCATCAATGTGAGAGAGAGAGAGAGAGAGAGGGAGAGAGGGAGAGAGAAAGAGAGACTGTACTGAAGAGGCAGGATCCTGTCTTTTATTTGAGCGCTGATTCTCACCTGTTCACCCAGACATACAGTAAGAAAGGAGAAGGCAGAATTCACCCAGTGCTAATTTAACCTCAGCTAACTCTATATAATGAATTGCAGGCACTTTTTCCACAGTACAGAAAAGCTGACCACAAATATGATCCCCATAGGAGCCTCCGGCTGCTGTGTTAGATGTGTGTGTGTGTGTAATGCAGTAAGTGTTAGTCCCGGTGAGTAGGGTTAGTAAACAGAAACTGAGCTAGCTGATGATGCAGCTGTTGTCACAACCAGGGCAAAGGGACTTAAAGCCTTTACCCGAGCCAATGCCTCCTCCACAGTGATCATCTTCTCTTTGACCATCATCATCAGTTGGATTCGCTCTTCGTCGCTCATGGTTATCTCACTGGCCACATAGCCGATGTCCTCTCCTGTAAGGAAATTAAGAGTGAGAACTAGGGTTGCATGGTATGGACAAAATACCATACTGAGATTATATTGCTGCATATTAAGATTGCAATATGGCACACAGTATATTACAGCATACTGAAAAAGCATTAAAGGAGCAATCTGTAACCTTTTATGTTCAAACATTCCAAAATTAAGTAAAATTACCAACATAATATGGAGAAATAATTGTTTTGACATTATGTCAAAGACATCCATGTATCGTGTTGCAAATTTATCGATTAAAGTTAGCATGCAAACCAGCTAGCCACAGCCTGTCCTGTCTCAATTTGTACCCCAAGAGGTGTTACTGAGTCACTGTAGTGTTGAGTCTACTATTGGTACTATAGGTACTGTTAAGAACAGCTTACAAAAACCGCCTTTAATGTAACATGGTTAAACACTAGCCTGTATTATTGCTGTACAAATCTGTTCAGGTTGCTTACAGCACACACTGAAACGTGTAATAAGTCATAGCAATATCAGTAAGCAAACAATATATTTGTACATCAGGTTTGTATATCTAGTAACTGATAAGAGGGACAGAGTGGTCAGAAAAGAGGAAGAAAGGAGAGAATGACCTTGTGGTGGACTGTATATGGCTCCATCTTTACCTTTGGAGGTCTGCCGTGTGAGTCCTTTCTGTGACTTTCTAAAGTTTTGCCAGAAGGATTTGTTTTTCTTCTTGTTGTCCCATTTCCCTGTGAGAGGAAAGCAAACTTCAGAGCTGTGTTTTTTAGTGTTTAGCAACACAAAGAGTTTTAGTCCATAGACAGAGCCTTATTTTAGACACACACTTCCATTTTAGAGGAGGAAATGAAGCTGCATCTCTGTCTTTCTTGGCCACATGGTGGGCAGTGACCATTGTTTTGAAGTGAGATAAGGTAAGATTTTTTTGTTTGTTTTTTCCCATTTAATGAAAATATGAAAATGTAATGTGTGTACAACTGTTGAAAGCTGTGTTAACCATCTATCAGGTAATGTTTTTTGTGTTATCCCTTAGAATTAGTTAAAATAACATATGAAACATTTGGGAACACCCAAATATTTGGTAAGGCTATGGTGGTGTTTTTGTAGTGACAAAATGTTAAATATGCATAAATAAGGTATGGGACCAGTCAAAGCAATATTAATAAAGTCTGTTTTGAATTTTGACACTTAACCAATTTGGTAGGATGAATTGTTAAAAACTACTATAATACTAATACGCAAGTTATGTAGGTGTGGACCCTGAACCCTATTTACATGGTTACAAGAAACAACAGTTAAATAAAGTGTTCTAATTAGATATGAGGGAAACACATTATTAGAAAAGGGTGATAAGTATCTAGGAGTGCCATAGTGCATTGTAGAGGTTTTCTGGTGCTCACCTGATCCATCCTCAGAGTTTGACTTGTGCAAAGGGATCCTAAGAAAAGCAAAAACAGATATTAGAGGATAGAGCTGTATGGATTAATGTCCTGTATAAAGTGACAGTGTTTATACTACTTTCCAGCAACACCCTTAGAACTAGAGTCAGTAATTACGAAAGTTTGGAATTGCATATGTTTGGATGACAGACTAAATGCTGTATCTTGTGTTTCTATCCTTATAGAAGATTCATGAAGTTTAAACTTGGCTGCATGTGACTGACATGTCAAGAGACACAAACAAGCACAATCCTGGAGGCGGAATAATAAACCTTTATTAGCGAGGCGCGAGGCATGGTCTCCAGTAAGGCAAAGGTTTTCTAACATTTGTGTTTCTACACTTTGAGAGCTTGTGCACTTTCAGTTATAACATGCATCACCAGGGGGCAGTGTGGGCCCACACAAACTGCACAGCGCAGGCTCCCGAGGCTCGCGAGGCACCAACACCAGTACCCAGGATGATGAGGAGACAACAAGACAGACACTGCCTACTTACATTCAGCCTCTGCAGTTCAGGGGCACAGTGCCCACAGAACATACCAGAAAAAACAGGCACAGACCGCTCACACACTCACACACACACTCACACACTCTCTCTCTCTCTCACGCCTGCAAGTTTAAGGACACACGGCCTTTAAAACTGCCCAAAGACAGCAAAAACTGAATGGAATGCAACCCACTGGCCAGCCAGCCCTATTAGACCAACTAAACATCAGACTGTCTTCGTTTTATACAGCATGCAAGACTGACTTCTCTCTGTCTGTCTCTTACTGTCTCTCCTACATCCATCCAAACGCAAAGCTGTTTAGACTCCCAGCTGGGAACCAAAACCCAAAAATATGTGTATAATCTGTAGCAAAGGCTTATTTCTGTGCCTACTGGAAGGAGAGGGACAAGTTTCCTGCCACTTTAATAAAATGGGGCTGTTCACATCTAAAAGTGAAATTCCACAGATTTTTCACATTATTGGTTAAGATGTAAACAAAGTCATTCAGAGTGTTTGATGTGGAACATCTGAAGTGTTTTAGCAACAGTTTTGAGATAAGGTTTCTGAATAAAACATTTTTTTTAAAGATCAGTTAATAACAGAGAGGTACATGCAGGGTGTTTTAAGGCACACTAATATTGATTTTTTTCTCCAGTTTTTTACATTATTAACATTACATACACCCAAACAGTCTAACCTTTGCTAAGGCTTCAGTGGGGTTTTGGTAGTGACATATTGTAAAAGTAATGTATACAACCAGTCAAAGCAATAGTAATAAAGTCCAAATGTCCAAAAGGTGTTTTGAATTCTGACTTGTAACCAATTCTGTAGGCTGATCTGTATCACATTAAAAACTACTATAATAATAATAATATGAAAGTTAAACAAAGTCATTCAGCTAAACAGATTTTTACATTATCAACATTACATATATAAACAAATGGATGTAGATTTAGGTGAGGTGAGGCCAACTTAGATGAGGCCAGTCATTCTCTGAGTAGAGAGTTTTTGAGCCATTTCGTGTCAGTTGTGTTTCCACACAGAGGAATTTGTCTTCCGCATTTAACCCATCTGTGAAGTGAAACACAGAGCAAGACTTGATTCATGCCTTTTTATTGCAGTCTTCATTTTAGCCTTACATTCATGCTTTCAAGTGTTTGTTTTAACTAGTTATACCTATAACTATAGCTTTGCAGCACCAGTGAGACACAACAAATGCAAACTAGGAATTCCACCGTACATGACAAGCTGCTTGAGGCCACCAGATGAACATCTCTGAATTCCCCTTCCTCTGTTTCTGAAAGTAGGACATTCTAAAGGCTTAGAGGTGTTTATTTAGTTCTAAACAGATTTATTTAATATCTAGTTTGTAAAATGTTTTAGTACAATACATCCAATACAATTGTGCTTTAATTAAATAAGGGTGCCACAACTGGGAGCGCATTAAGNAAGACTGAGGAAGTGACTATGACTTAAATTAGCATAATAACATTAAAAACACTGTTATATTTAGTTCTAAACAGATTTATTTAATATCTAGTTTGTAAAATGTTTTAGTACAATACAGCTAATACAATTGTGCTTTAATTAAATAAGGGTGCCACAACTGGGAGCGCATTAAGGACAAGTGTGAGAAACATCCTGCGAGTCGAAACACTTAGCAAAACCCTGCCGAGTACTACGGAGGAAAAGTCACTTTCATGTGTGTTCAACAAATGTCTTCTGAAATGTGTTTTGTGGTTTGCAAGGGGGGTGGATTTTTTTCCTCATCCTTTGAGCATGAAAACAGTCTTCAGCTGAGTGTGCGGTAAAGTGAATGTGCACATGGAAATGCACACGTAAACACAAACACACCCTTCTGCTGCTAGGCTATGCTTTGATTCTCTGATCAGAAAATAAAATAATAGCATTTTACCAGTTCTGTGCAATATGTTCTGTCCTACTACTTGTGCGCGTGTGTGGTAGTGATGTCTTGGCCTTATGCCTCACATACACTTAGGAATTCCACTGGGATTCATTCCTACATCCTCCCTGCTAAAACAGTCACAGACTCACAGATACAATACTGCAAAGAGCAGGCAGTGACCCAGCTGTTACTGCTTACTAAAGTACAGACTTGTCCATAGGCCTAGCCATTACCCTGATCTCTAAGGGCTAAATTATATGTCTGTATCTGTGGACGTGCTGGCAATGTGCGCAGACGCCTGCATGGATTTCTGCCAGCTTACCTGTATGTGACACTAATGTGTGCACTAGGGGGCAGTGTCACGTTTACTGAAGAATTTTGCTGTTGGTGTATAATTCTATTTTGGATCTTGTCCTAATCCCAGTGTTACAGGACAATTAATATTTTGAGCTACGATTACAGGAGGACCAGCATGTTGCCTTTTCAGCAGCACTTTTACGCAGCTGCTCCACAGTAGCTACTAGCAAGAAACAAATGTCAGTGTCAGAGCGGTTCTTTGGACTAGTTAAGTCAGTGTACAGTACACTGAAAGCTAGAGAGTCTCAGTAATGGGTACATGTCCAACTCAGGCTTCAATGTTATGCCTGGGTAGATTGCTTGGACCAAGGTACATAAGATTTTGGTTATAATTAGGGTTGCACCGAATGTTCGGCAACCAAAATTATTGTGTGAGCGCTTGGCACTAGCCCTGAAGCGAAGTAAAAGTTGTGCTCTGGTTCCCATCTATTTAGCAATTTGAAATATATTTGTAGTTTTAATAGTTAAGTACTTCATATCACAAATCGAGGGTGCCTAAATGGTGCCTGCAGGGCCGGAGGAGAATCTGGGTTACCTGCACTAATATTCCTGAATAAAGTTATGGTTAATTAATTACTACATTTAATAAGCACGTCAGTACATGGAAGTCCCTAAACTAAGCTGGACTTCAGCCCTCCAGAACTGTCTTGGGCACCCCTGCTTTAATACTGTCTATGAAAACTGTGCTGCCATAGCAACATAATGATATGATAATTGATGAGGCCCCACTCTTCAGTCATGCTTTCACTCTTTCTGTTCTACATTCACACAATGCCTGCACACATATACACACACAATAAGTGGGGGGGGCTTGTGGTAGTATGCAGCCTGCGTTCATGCAGAGGGCCCCTACTGAAAAGCAGTTCAATAAATTAGCCTCCATTCAGAAGCTCTACTGTTTACAGAGCCAGCCGTACATACACACTACATCTCAAGCTGAATGTGCTAGTATGCATGCAGCATGTGTGTCTGTGTGATGAGTGACAGCACTGACTGATAACTTTGTTTAGGTATTCTTATTGATCCTTTGCTGTTGTTGTATGCATATTTTGAGTATCATGACGCTGATCTATTGCTTTCAATGGGAGAGACGCATTGTTTTGGCAGGGCTGTTTTTTGTGTGGAGTGTTTTGGGTGCCCTGAGTTTAAAAAGTTCAACTTGAACTGGTCAATTACTTGATGCTTTTTTAAGATGACCATCAGATCAAAGGTAAATCGGTGGCGATATTTATAATGGAGGGGGAATTTGTGACTTAAGTCCCTCACAGATTGCTAATTGTAACAGACTAAAGGCAGTTTTGTCAGTGTAGTAGGAAGACATGACTGCAGCCAATCACAAGCTACCTCTGTCTATTCTTATGTTGATTCACAGAGCACAGCAGAGTAGCAGTAGAGGCCAATTGCAAACAGCAGCACTAAACCCATTAATGTTGAAAACAAGATGAGCAAGCAAATCAGAATTGTTGACTGCAGGGCACATAGGAACTACTAGGAAAGGATTTGGCCTAAAATATATATTTCCAGAACCATTCATGTCAGATGGGTACATGTATGGCTTTGTGAAAGACCACCAAACCACTGTGAATGACTTTGTTTACATCTCAACAGGTGAAATAAGAAATTTAGAAATTTTGGTGGAATTCCCCTTTAATATTAGTTCTGCGGGAGAAGCAGTGTAGAAACAACAGGACATTAGCTTGTGTTTGCTAGCACACCGTGTATAAAATTTCCTCAATAGTAAACATCAAAATGAGAGCTTGGGGTACAACTGATTAATAGTTACAGAGCTATTACTGTTTTTCAAAAAGAAGACAAAGCATAATGCACCACGTCAGTGGTGGACGGTAAGGAAGTAAATGTAATTGGTTAGCGTACTTCATCTGTACTGAAGTATTTCCATTTTGGAAGACTTTTTACTTTAACTTCCTTTCAGCTTATGTGCACATAAAAGCGTAACATGTCAAAACAAAACAAGCTTATTCATGGATTCTTAGCATTCATGGAAATGTCCATTTCAGGCCTGGACTACATCAAGGACCACCTGGAGGAAGGCAGGTAAAGTGGGATGGGGTTAATGCAAACACTGACTGACAATCACACATCAAAGCATCAGTGAACAGATCAAACATATTGTTCCTGACTTTGTGGGTAAATAGACCACAATATAGAAATATGTACACATGCACATGTGACTGGCAAGTGTCTTTTTCTGAATGTATACAAACACTATTTCCTTTTATAGTAAATTAGTTTTGGCTAGTTTATGTTTATGAACAGAGACCTACAGATGCAGTACAGTAAAGTAAACTCATTAGTGATCCTGTTTAAAGCAAGTTCTTATTAAACTGTAACTTGTAACTAAGTTGCAAATAAATCTTAAACTGAAACTTTGCTTGTTTGAGAAAAAGTTATTTTATAGTTCTAGCTAGTGGAACCGGTTCTCCTTCAGTGTTCTGTGCTTATGATCATTTGAATAGACATCAGTGTCAAACTAATTGATGACCTTCTATTAAAGACTGGTGGACTGAGAGACACTAGAGTCTCTCCACCTAAAATGAGCTGATTAAGAGTCTTGTTCCAGAAATGATAATAGGACATTAGAGCCATAATAAATCATGCTACTGTTACTCTCCATACTTAAGTACATTTGAATGTAAATACTTTAGTACTTTTACTCCAGTGGAGGTCTAAAGGGAGGAACTTCTACTGACACTGGAGAAGTATTTTACCTTGGGGATCTCTATTTTAACTCAAGTACATGGTATGTGTACTTCGTCCACCACTGCACCACCTATTTTTCAGCTTTCAGGAAAACGGTGAGTGAATTCTGAGAGTGTCCTCTTAAATTTAAGTTGTTGATTAACTCCACTTAACAGTGTACAAGTGTATGAAAATGATATCACAGATCTGTGGAATCACAGCATTATGAGCTGCAATGTACAGTAAATGAAAAGAGCTGGCTTCACCGAAGAGGATGTGGGCTGATTTCCGCTTTCCTAAGGCCAAAGTGCTGATGGGCAAGATCGCACCTGGTGTCCTGTGACCGAGGGATTTACTGTCATCCACCTGGCCTGTGTGGCCAGAACACATACACAGCTTTGTGCGTGTACATGAGTGGTGCCCAAGGGCAGCGGTGAGAACATGCCCTCCAGTAGAGGTCATGGCTAACAGAGGTGACAGGACTTCCTCGAAATCACCCCTCCACCCAGTTTACTTAACTTTCAGCCTGCAGCATCATTCAATACACAGCACTGCAGTTCTGAAGTGCATACAGAGGGAGGGAATTCACTCAGGAGCTTTTCTATAAGGCAAACAAATAGAAGAAGGAAGAAGGCCTTTCTCGCTCTGTCATCGCCCCTGTAAACACCCAACATGCACAGCAGTAGAAGTGAGTTCTGTGTAGAACCTCGGACAGGAAGTCTGGGTATTCTCAGCACGACTCATTTGTCCAGTGTAGAAGAGCGTTACCCGTGCACATACAGTGGTGGCTATTATTAGTAGCAACTAATGCCAGGAACTTGCATTACAGCACTTGGTATGATAGTACGACAAGGTTTTTCCATATAGCAACCATAAAGCTTCTTAGGTAGGTTGCCTTGACGAAGGCTATAAGACAGAAAGCAGAGCTCCATCCAGAGCTGTCCCTGAAGGCCATAGAGGCATGTAAAAGAGATATGTCAGGCCCATGTGCTTCACATTAGGCTTGTTTTTTCTGTAAACCTTTCTTGATGACAGTGGCATGAAATGTCTCCCCTGGCACGTGGCCTACACGTGAGCCTCCCAACCGCAGGGGAAAAACACATCATTGTAGGCACAGTAAAAGAAGAAAAGGGTCTCTTATAAACATCAGCACTTACTGATTCCTCTGGCCAGTAAATACACCCACTTCAAGCAGCTAATACTAATATCTACGTATGATACTAAACCACACTCACTTCTGGTATTGGATTTAAAGTAAGTTATTGTTCATAGTCAAGGTAAAAGTATAGAAATTATAAGTATAAATGTATAGAAATTATAAGTATAAATGTATAGAAATTATAAGTAAAAAGTATAAAAACAATTAAAACTAAAACTAAACAAATAAGTAAAAGTATAAAAACAATTAAAAACAGAAATGAAAAACAATATACATATTTCTGAAATAACAAAATCATTAGTTTCATAATGGTTACAGAATAATTCCTTAAGACTGTTTACGGTATTCAGCAATGCATGCATATTACTGATTACACATTAGACAACATCCCTATAAGTGGTCAAAGATGATTTAGTTTTTAAGCTATTACGTAATATTGCTCAATATAATTCATGAAGTAATTTTGACCTTCTGCAGCCGAGCGCTTGACTAATTTCCTTGTGTTTAGTGCAGTCATTCTGCATCCCTTTTGAGTCATACAGAAGTCTCTCCTGGTT
This sequence comes from Semaprochilodus insignis, assembly GCA_034552555.1. NCBI lineage: Eukaryota > Metazoa > Chordata > Actinopteri > Characiformes > Prochilodontidae > Semaprochilodus > Semaprochilodus insignis. The sequence continues at coordinate 9,255,159 of CM067481.1, read as the reverse complement.
TCTCTAATCGGTCAGCTCAATCTTAAACATCTAAGGACAATAGGAGGAAGGAAGGAAGCCTGAAAGCACCTACAATGTTAGATGTGATGAAGTCAAATGTGAGTGTTCACACATTCACTCATCACATGCTCTTTTGCACATATACGCATGCAGAGGGAGTCAACCTTACACTACCATGTGCGTTCCTGGATGTTTATTTGTGTTGACATTAAGACTATAATAAATAAAGACTATTAAAAAATGCTTCAGGATCTTTTATGTGCTGTCACCTGAAAACCTCATGACTCTGTTTATTCCGTTTGTGCTTATTTACTGCTTTGANATGTGCGTTCCTGGATGTTTATTTGTGTTGACATTAAGACTATAATAAATAAAGACTATTAAAAAATGCTTCAGGATCTTTTATGTGCTGTCACCTGAAAACCTCATGACTCTGTTTATTCCGTTTGTGCTTATTTACTGCTTTGAAAATGATGCCAAAATTATGTACTAAAAAATGAGATCCACTGATTTTCATTCAGAGTGGTTTAACGTGAAATGTTATGTTCTACAGACACGTACAGTCTGTTTGAGTCAGAATAGTTTGCAGTGGTGGTCATAAAGGCTGTTCGCAAAGAGCTATAAAATGAAATGGGCATTCGCAGTGTGTATATATATATATATACATATATATATATATACACACACACACACACACACACACAATTATCTACACTTATATATACTTGCTTTGTAGACTTTAGAATAAGACTACCCCTATAAAGGGTTCACGAATGGTTTATAATTAGTTAATTAATGGTTATTAGGTAGGTCATAAAGACTTTAGAAAATATTAATAAGCAGTTATAACAACTTAATAAAAAAGGCAAAAAGTGAACCATTCTATCTGATGACTATGAAGATGCCATGAAGGTAATAGGTTTAATCCTGAGTGATGGAGAAGACAAAGTAAGATCAGTAAACACCAAAATCTAAGCTGTAGCAGTATAAAAGAATGTGGGCTCACAGCAGGTGATTGCCAACCTTTCTGTTGACGTGTATTTATAACCTAATTATTAACCATTTATAAATGCAAACTCAAACACTTTACACACTCATAAACCTTTATAAGTTCAGTTCAAACATAGGCTACCCACCACTTATGCCATAGCATTCATGCTGTGCTAGCTAGTTTTTGAAGTTTAATTCAGTACAGACTCAGCTTAATATTATTATTTAATGTTACCATTTCCCCCCGATAAGCTGATTAAGGCTATTAAAATATCCTAATTATTCTTTTAATGCTGGAAATATTTTCTGATAAGGATGTTTAGGTTATCCAGTTATAATACCTGTACTTTTAACACATGACTAAACTTAGCTTCCTATCTGCCAACTTCTTTTGGTACGTTCCTGTTCCACCTTTAATGGTGTAGCAGTTATTACTGTAAGAAGCTGGTAGATAGGAAGTTGGCCTCAGGTTTCCTAGCTTTAATACTGGTAGCATGATTTGGTCATTTAAGCCATCAGAATATCCTACTTAGAGTTTATGTAGGGAACTACATGTATATACCATCATATTTACGCACTATGGCAGGAGAAGAGCGCCCCTTCCTCTGATCCAGTCTAGCACCAACTATCAGGAAATGGCTGCTATGTAGAATGAATTAACATTCCATAATTATCAACACATATCGTTTGTCCAGGAGCATATTAATTATTTTGGTACTGGAACCAGTGCCACTTTAGTACAGGTTTTCTATCCATGCCTAGTTCGGGTTCCTGTATAGTGTGTGCAATGTGTCTGAAGAAAGTGTCCTATTTTAACAGCTAATATTATATAGTAGTGTTATGTTGTAATAGATTCAAGGTGCACCCACTTTCTTTCTGTTTCTGGTGTGGACACCTCACTGCTGAAGCCCAGAGACTCCTGTGGACAAAAACATTAATTCAGTTAATAAAAACATTAACAAGGCTGGGTTTACTCATTCAGGCCGTTAACGCTGTTTAAGCACTAAGCAATGTTATTTCACAGCAAAAAAAGGTGAATGGTCAGAGGAGAAGCCCTGGGAACTGGGTTGGGAACAATGAGAAACAGTGACAGGTGCACACACCTGGATCTCGGAGCGCAGCTGGAGAGAAGTGGAGCTAGAGTCTGCTTTCTCCTGCAACACACAGAACAATAAGGGGTAAGACATGAACACGTTCATGAACACGTGTAACCGCTCTACCACTCAAACAAAACCACTCCCTCACGTGCCTGCATCCCACCCCGTATGATGAAGCAGTAGATCCTGACAGACCTGTAGAGCCGCAAAACAGATATGAAGGGTTTGATGAAGCAAGACCATGCTACATCAATACAGCAAACCTACTGGGACAACATCATAACTGCACTTCCCTACAAGTCCATATAGCTGCCAATAAAACACTCCAAGAGTTTTTCTCCTATTATCCTGAATATCTGCAGATTAGAAGCGGTTTCAGTGCAGCAAAAATAATCCCTTTAAAACCCCAACCACGCAAAATAATGTCCTACTTCCTCTGAAGTAGAAAGTAGTTTTTTAAATTCCACAAAAAGAAAAATTCCTGAATCTTTTCTCCATTACTACGAGCATATCAGGGGTAATTAGGTCAAGTCTGTGTCTGCTGAGGGACTGAGCAGAGGTTTCATTTATATAAAGCTGGCTTGGTTGAACACTGATTATGCTAGGCCTGGTTGTGTGTGTGTGTGTGTGTGTGTGTGTGTGTGTGTGTGTGTGTGTGTGTGTCCTTGTATATTGTTGTTAACTCTCAGGCTCTCAGCATCAACAAAATGGCCACAGATGTGCTGCATTCTCTCGGTCATTATAAGCCATACAACAGTCTGTCTCTGTTTATTTTGTGCACACTCTAAGCTATATTGCAAGGTTTAGGAGTAATGTCAGCTGGTCTTTGGAAAATTACTTCTGCTTTACTACAGAAACTGACTAGCTTCTCTCCGCAAGGTTGCCAAAGCAGATCCATTATTATCTAAAGTACTGAGTGACTATGAAAGAGCCACTGCTGCTAAATGTGACGGTGCTTACTCTGTACTAACAAGCTTTGTTGGACTCATGAAGATTGTAGTATTTAGCCTAATCAGGTTTGTTACACAAGGGAAATTCTACACAGCTTGAACTCAAGTAAACAAACATTTCTCAGTCATGCGCTCTACAAGTGTTATAGCACCAGTCATTTTCAGAAAGCCTGTATTTACAATAATTTTGGCTTCCTTATTTTTACATTGCCCTACTTTACATTCAGTTTGCTGTTGTGTAAACATATGATTGTGAAATCTAACATCTGTTGAAAATAGTAATGGTCAACTTAAATAATTGCAATCGGGCAAATATGTACCACTTGTGATGGGCATAGTTAACAAAGTAGTCAGATACCTATTTTCCACATGCCAGTGCACGTGCTGGTGCTGGTTCCCAGGCTCTACTGAACCTGTTAAGAATAGGACCCCTTTTTCACTGGTTTGAGAGCCGAGCGATTGTGTATCTGGACAGCGCATAGAAACAACATGGCGGAACATGTTCCTCAAGTGGAAACTGTACTTCCTGCTTTGAGGGCTTATATCTCACCATCCAGAACCAACTCTTTCAGTATCTATGTGCAGCCCAGAGGGATCGTCATAGACAGCGATTACGTGCAGGACGACTCGTATGTGTTTCCTCTCTCCGTTACGAAGGTGGACTGTTATGAAGTAGCACGTTAAGCTTCTTAGCTATCTGTAGTGTTTCCCACATTACGGATCTCCTGCACATATTAAACGGCAGGTGTTTTCAATGTTTCACATTTTAACATTACAAGACGGACGCCTCCTTTTGAACCCGCTCATCCATGAGCACATCACCAATGGGATACAAATGTGTAGCCATGCCATGCCCCTTTGCCACTTGCATCACGGGTTCCACAGTTTCAGACCAGAATGGTTTTTTGCAATGGAAAAAGCGCAGAACGGTTCGAGATTTTGGCACTGGCAAAACTTCAAGCCTTATTAAAGCAGTGCTTCTCTTAAGTTACATTACTACTTGACTGAGAAGTCTTTCACAATGCTAATCTACTGTTCACAAATTCTTGCTAATATTAGCTGAACAAAAGGCACCAACTCACGCACAGCCAAAGAAAGCCATTACACACACAAAGCTTTGGACTAAAAACACAAAACAATTAAAACCCTCAGATCTCAGGCTCAGTCAGGCCCACATGCAGTGAGTAGGCTGGAGAGGACTGAGGAGCAGGAGATTAAGACCCAAAATAACTGCAAGTGTAAATAAATAACCTGCAATTGTAGGAGAGTAATAAATGGTAGATGCAGAGTCTAAAAGGGTTATTATTAACCTGTACAAGTTACTGTTTTTATTTGTGCTATAATATTACAATTAAATAATAAAAAAAATACAAATAATATACAAAAAAGATTTTTTTTTTACAAATTCAACTGATAAAACTCCTGCTCTGCTTAGTACTGTGATAAGTACTAAGATGTCAGAATCTGAGGAATAATAGAAAATGGCATGTGTTTGTTATTGTTGGCAATAACTGTGATTAAAGTGGATTACAGGGTCTGAAATAGAGTAAGATAGAAACCTGTAAATGTAAACTACATAATCTGTGTCTTAAAGCCACAGAGTTTGATTGGCAGAAGACATTAAGCATCAGCCGAAACGCTTCCTCTGAAAAAAGGTTCTAAGCTCTGTACAAGAGGAAGACTAAATTCATAAAGAAGGCTGCTGCCAGTGACCTTTACGAGACAGTGGCACAGATTAGCCATGTTTAGACAGCAGAGACTAACAAACTCCACCTGGATATAATCATCCACTGACTTGGGGATACAGTGTATGGGTGTGTGTGTGTGCGGACAAGTGCATGCATGTGTGTTACCGCTGGCCTCAGAAATTCAGGACGGCACTCTGGAAAATTTCAGTCTAGACCCTCACTTATCATAGCAGTTAGCATCAAACTGCTGTTCCTGCAAGCAAAGCATTTCCCTCACAGAAAAACACAGCCACGACGTGTGTGTGTGTGTGTTCGTCCTGTCAACCTCTTTACCTGCCAACCTCAACCTTTGGAGACTACATGTCCTCACAGTGTTACGACAACCTAAATTTTTTGCACAAATTAGGAATTTTTCTGGTACTTACTTAAGTATGTGTTTTCACTATCTTTGTTTTTGGAATTGAGAAGGTTACATGTTGATGTAGACAGAGAATTACTCTGCTAAAGAAATACAACAATTCAGAAATCAACAGAAGTCCTCATTAGTAATGTAAGACAAACGTGTGTGTGTGTGTGTGCGCGCAAGTCGTCTCCCTTCCACTCTGTTCATCTGCTTTAGCTCTCAGCGGGTTTGCTGGGGCAGTCCGGAAGCTTCTGTGCAATAAATCTGAAGCTGTGCTGTAAACTTGTAGCCTTCCTGGACAGAATGTCCATACGAATTGAAAACGCACGTTTTCATGTTTGACCTCGTCGTTCTGTGTGGCACACACAACCCACACAAACAGCGGTTCATGTCGTGTACTCTACTGGGAGCCTGTTAGGACAGCAGCCATGCCCACCTGGCACACGCACCCAAACACACACACACACACACACACACACACACACACACACACACACACACTCTCTCACTCAGAGGGCGGTCTATATACTCCTCTGTTACCAGTGTCATCCAAAATACACATCCACACACACACACACACACACACACACACAAAATGATACACAGCACAAAGATACTCTGTTCATTTCTGCAACCAGTGGCATAGATGGAGCCAAGACATGCTGGAGACACACCACCAAATACTCCGCAGTACTGGCTGAGCCCTTGTTAATATAGGACGAGCAGCTCTAATCCTAACTCTAATGCAGATCGGCTTCATTTAAAGTAGTTCTTCAGATTTGAGAACTAGCTGCAGATGATTTCAGTGCTTTCTGTGTTCACAGCAAATGGGCGCTTATGGCTCATGGTGTTAATACACCAGTGCTGTCGTCCCTTCACAAGCATGCACAAACCCACAGGCAGCCATTCTCCTGAGCATTGCTACCCGCTAAGTGCTGAGAGATTGTGGCTGTGTATATGTGGTAAGCCTCATGTTTTTTTTTTAACAACTAAGTAGTTTGACTAAAACAAATGGAATATATTTTTCATTTTCCTGTAAATGGACTTTTTTGGAGAGATAAGATTTTTGCGCGACAGCAACAATACACAATATGCTCTTAGTTGTGTATCTAAACTGAATCTGAAATGCACCTGCTTTTAGGTCTTTAGTTTGTGGGACAGTATTAAATTAATATTGCCTGCTTGCCTGCTCACTATACACCAATTCATTTGCAGTGATGTGACGATGCAGCCATGGCAAAACACAAAGAGCCTTCACCGGACAGTGCAAGCAAAAAGGTGTCTTTTTCAGCCATAACCCTTTTAGAAAGCAGCTATAGACTTACAGGAAGTCATTTTTACTAAGCTAGGAGTTTATCAAAGTACAGGAGAGATAGGAAAGAGGCAGTACACTAAGGCAAAGAGTTCCCAGGTAAAAAAAAAAAAAGTTTTTTTTAATGTACTGGAAATGTACTTTATACCAGCAAGTATATTTCAAGCACATTATTGCTTGGTGTGCTAAATACAAGTGCAAAATGTATATTACAAGTGTAAAAATTATAAGTACATTTTACCTCAGTAGTACTTTAGTGTACTTAATAGACGTATTCTAAGTATATTTTATTGTACTAGAAATGTACTTTAATATGTACTTAAGTATCTCTAAATGAATCCAATAGTACAGTTAAGTACAGTTAGTTGTATATAAGTATATATTTAATAGCACTAATGATTATATTTAATATACAAAGTACATAGTATATGAAAATAGCACACTTTCAGTACATTAATTATATAATACAAATTCAAGGAAGTATACTAAGTACACTTAAATTAAGTATACTTCAGTGTACTCGTTTTTCTCCTGGGTTTCTACTGAAGGGCTGATTCCTGATGCATGACTGTGGGTTTGGTTGCTTCTTACTACTCCTCTCAAATTAATGAGCATCACACTGTCCACAGTACAAACCACAAACACACACACACACACACACACACACACACACACAGATAAAGACTTTAAAACGAGCATAAACTGACAGTTGGACAAGCGGAGTCATTTAGCACACATAGCCTCAGGGTACAGGCAGAGAAAACAGATAGAGAAGTTTGCAGGGACTATTTTTAAAGACCGTAAAGTGCCATTAAAAATGTAGCATGAAAAAATATGAACTAATGAAAATGATAAATACTATCTAGAGCTTTTGCAACCAAGCTATTAATAAAGACTAGAACACATACGCACAATTAAAATGAAACACTGCGTAACTAAAATGTGGACAATAATTTGTGTAAAAACAAGGATTAAATCACAGCTGCAGCAGCAGGATGAATAGATACACGTGCTGACTGTGTCAGTCTGTATAAACAGGTTGCAGAGCAGCTGAGGTGTAGGTGGATGTGGCTGTGGTTAGACAAAGGAGACTTAAGGCTCCAGAAGGCCGAGTCAGCAAAAGACCGCAGGTGGGTGAGCGGGAGGGCCTGAAGAGCCGGACTTACCTGAGCGCCTAGTACAAATGAGTAATCATTACCACGCATGCATGCACTCACACAGGTCAGGCTGGTAATGTCTGTACCGTCACTGCAGAAGCGTCACAGCCAAAACACAAATCCCAGTTGCTGTCACGTCTACTCACGCTTCAGCCTAAAGCCCCTGTGTTTTTAAATGAGTCACACACATTTCTGCACCAACCTCGCTTTCAAATAATTTCCTTTCATTCCTCTAAGCATTTAAGTTATAATTCAGAGGAAAAGGCATTAGGCATGTAAAAATGTTGTCCAAATTAATTAAAGTATGTACTGAAATGTAACAATAAAAGTATGCGCAATTTTTTTTGTCTTAAGGCTAAAATCAAAATGTTTTCATTGTTTATACTCCTCTAGTGAGCCGCCCTCTGGGTTTTCTAGGCCTTCAAACAAAGACCTGATGCAATTCTGTCATATAAAAGAAAACACATTAAGTTTTAGTTCATTCATTTAGTTCTTTAAACTTCTACAGTTTTCCTCTTTCCTTTAGTGTTATGTAGCTTTTTGTAAACAGTAAACAGTCTGCAAAGTCATAAAGTCCAAAGTATATGCCAGAGGGAGAAACTCTCTCCCACAGAAACCATTTTCCCAGCTGCCTCTTTGGAATGCCAGCCCTTTTCTCTGTTACAAGGTGACATCATCTTGTAACACAATCCTTTACGGCTGCCTGTATGGACAAACCTTGTAGCAGAATGTAACTATCGCTTTGAACCGTACTGGGAGTTGACCAATTAGAACAGAGTGAGCGAGCTGATCAATTAGAGCACACTGTACTTATCGGGAGGAGGGGCTTAAAGACACAGGAGCTTTAAGCTTTTCACAATCTCCACTCTAATTCATCCCAAAGGTGTTCTATCGGGTTGAGGTCAGGACTCTGTGCAGGCCAGTCAAGTTGTTCTATACCAAACTGGCTCATCCATGTCTTCATGGACCTTGCTTTGTGCACTGGTTCGCAGTCATGTTGGAAGAGGAAGGGACAATCCCCAAACTGTTCCCACAAAGTTGGGAGCATGAAATTGTCCAGAATCTCTTGGTATGCTAAAGCATTAAGAGTTCCTTTCACTGGAACTAAGTGGCCGAGTCCAACTCCTGAACAACAACCCCACACCATAATCCCCCCTCCACCAAACTTTACACTCGGCACAATGCAGTCAGACAAGTACCGCTCTCTTGGCAACCGTCAAACCCAGACTTGTCCATCAGATTGCTAGACAGAGAAGCGTGATTGGTCACTCCAGAGAACACGTCTCCACTGCTCTAGAGTCCAGTGACGGCGCTTTACACCACTGCATTCAACGCTTTGCATTGCGCTTGGTGATGTAAGGCTTGGATGCAGCTGCTCGGCCACGGAAACCCATTCCATGAAGCTCTCTACACACTGTTCTTGAGCTAATCTGAAGGTCACATGAAGTTTGGAGATCTGTAGTGATTGAACCTGCAGACAGTTGGCGATCTCTGCCCACTATGCACCCCTCTCTGTCATTGTACGTGGCCAACCACTTTGTGGCTAAGTTGCTGTCATTCCCAATCGCTTCCGCTTTGTTATAATCCCACAGACAGTTGACTGTGGAATATTTAGTAGTGAGGAAATCTAACGACTGGACTTGCTGCACAGGTGGCATCCTATCTCGGTACCAAGTTGGAATTCACCTCCTGAGAGCTCCTGAGAACGACACATTCTTTTATACACTTGCGGCCATGGAAGTGATTGGAACACCTGAATACCTTGAACTGTCTCCTGAAGAACTGTAATTCAGTCAAATCAAGTTGTGATGAGGTCAGAATTATTTCCATGTTCAGTGTTTGTTTGACACAAGTATCAGTGCAAGTTGAGGAATAACACTGCCTGCACAAAATCACTTCAACATGTATATCTGGATTTCTGCCAAACCTCTAAGGTTCACCTTCATTACTTCACCCAGTTGAACAGGAATGCCCCAGGACATAACATGACAACAACAAGACATCTGAACCTGAACTACAGGGACAGACACACAGACAAGGGAAGCAAGAAAAACAGAGTAAAAGGCAGAGCATGACAAGGAAGAACTCCCCACAGGGTAAAATAAGCATAAAGAAAAACATTATGAGCCACTCCTAAACTCATTAAACATTCGGCGACAAAGCCCTCACTGACTTCTATACAATACATTACAGTCATAACTCAAATACAGCCCTGCCTGTCCAGTGGAGCGTGATTAAAAGGGAGTAGGTTGGATGGACCTGCAGTGAGCCAGCTGCAGCAGCAGGGTTGAAGGCTGCTTGAGTTATGGGCCAGTAATAGCCGGGGTGGTGCACTGTCACCTGAGGCAGTTAGCAGGGTTCGTTCCTGCATGTCTGACGGCATGAAAGACTCACCTCTGGAGTCATGTTGCAGGGTCACCACAGGAGACAGAGGGGGAGAGAGCACTGAATCTACCCAACAGTTTTAATTACAGACTTATGCTACTGGGGCAATGCGTATACTAAAGTGATCACAAATCACAAATGTACACAGCTGTCCTGCTGAGCATGCTCAGAAGTTATGAACTAGAGCTAAAAAGCTGTAGCTAATAAGGAATGGAAGTTAGCTTTGAATTAGCAATGTGCAAAGTGCATGTCTAAATTATCTTATGATGCACCGTTATATACAAGAAATGGCATGCATAACACGCATAACAAATTTACTTTTTTAATAGGTGAATTTTAGACTTTTTACTTTTTTTTAGACTTTGCTTTTATATATAAAGCAAATAATTTTGCTTTCAGTGATTTTTGCCTTAATTATGTTTATTGTTTTAAATATATATATATATATATATATATATATATATATATATATATATATATATATATATATATATATATACACAAATACATGTCTTACAAATGTACTTTAATATGTACTTAATTATCTCTAAATGAATCTAAGAGGTGTCTCAAAATAGTACAGTTAAGTACAATTAGTTCTATGTAAGTATATATTTAATAGCACTATGGATTATATTTAGTCATATGAAAATAGCATACTTTCAGTACATTCATTATAAGTTCAAGGAAGTATAGTAAGTACACTTAAATTAAGTAACTTCAGTGTACTCTTTTTTTCCTCCTGGGCCTTCCAGAAGATGCTGTATATATTTAGCTAATTGCTATCTCAATTAATGCCATGGGTTTTAATAGATAATAACATAATTCTTCTAAATAAAACATTTTACTGACTTCTTCCCTGACCCCTCTTTCCTTTAGTGTTATGTAGCTTTTGTGCATGTAAACAGTCTGCAAAGGTGTAACGCCCAAAGTACATGCCAGAGGGTGAACCTGTCTCCCACAGAAACCACTTTTCCCAGCTGCCTAAAACACCTCTTTGGAATTCCAGCCCTTTTCTCTGTTATAAGGTGACAGCATCTTGTAACACAATGCTTTTGTGGGACTGCAGTTTACAGCTCAGTGTTTCAGAAAGCACAGGGAACAATTGTGTGCGATGTATACATGCAGTGTCCATCAATATTAACTGATGTACACAACCTTAAATTATGTGTTACAGCTCTAGCACAAGATAAAATATATGCTAGCCAGTTATTCCTAGCTAAGAAGAAATTTGGGACCACTTTAACTGTGTTAATTGTTAAGGGCTGTAATTATGCTTAGGCAGATACAATGACAATAAGAAATACAAATATTTATCACATCATGAGTCTACTGGTGGTGTTTCGAGCTGATGGGAGCTATATCTCGACTCGGCTGTGCAAGGGACATATGACTTCATCTCTCATTCACTACAGTTCTTGCTGTTGTTGCAGCCGAACAGCTTCAGCTGAATTTGCCTAGTGATGGAGAGATAGACAGAGCGAAGCTATGTGAATAGAGACAGATGAAAAGTGAGATAGAGAGGGAGACAGAGAAGAGGGGTATGGGTTCTATAGGGTGGGCTGGTTTGTTGGCGGTGCATGATGAAAATTGTCTATACAGCACATTCTGGTGACAGGATGTTTTCCTAAGGCCTTTATCATCACACAGCTCGACAACGTGAAAGGGAGAAGTAAGGTTTCTTTCTGCCACAGAGGAGGTACTTTTGGTGCAAGCACTTTAATATCTGGCTGTTTAATTAAAAATGCATATTTAAAAAAAAAATAATAAAATAAAATAAATAAATTTTATTGTGTGCCATAAATAAAATAAAATATTGTCATATTGCCCACCCTAATATAGGTATTTATGAAAGTGCATACATAGAGTGTAGTTGGATATTTGGATGAAGAATGAGTTGAATTGTGCATTACATCAAAGAAATGTATGGCTCAGGGTTTTCCCGTCAGGGCTGATGTAGAGAAATTACTGCTGCATGTGCGGAATCGAAATAAACTTGATTGCAATTCAGATGCGTGTCTGGGCCATCTGAGAAAAGCTCTCGTTGGCTGCAATAGAAAGCACTGCACAGAGAAGTGAAAGCAGACCAGTACTGTGAACTACAAGTGGACTTCTCCTTTGAAAGCTAAAAGGAGTGTGCACATGCAACGATGGAATTCCAGTGGTGAGCGTTCACCCTGTTCTGTACACAAGCACCAGAATGTGGACTGTGTGCATGTTTTATGCTCTGTTCAGCTACGAGCTGAATGGACCTCGTTTCTCCTGCCACTGTGACAATGGCATTCAGTGTTGCCTCTGGCTATAGCGGACAACCTTTCACCTTTACTGTTTGTGACTGAGCCCAGGCCCTAAAGCAAGCCTGACCTTTACTGCAGGGGTCACATGCCAAAAGGACAGAGAGGAGAAGGGGTCAAATGCCGAGAGAGGAGAGGAGAGGAGAGGAGAGGAGAGGAGAGGAGAGAAGAGCTCTTTCTTAAGTAAGTAGTCTTTAAAAAGGTTCCAAAAAGGTCATGCCTCTGGGGGGATGCAGAAATATCAGCCCATTAGACTGACATTTAAACAGCCAATCAGTAAGGATATAATCACCCACTTTAGGCCCTGAGGGAATTCAGCGTACACCTGGCAGGCAGCCACCTGCACCAACACACAATGTACCTTTCCATCTCTCCCTCTCACCTTCTATTCTTCCACAATGGAGGGGAAAAGGACAAGGTGCCATGCCAGACCACGATGGCCAACAAGGCCTCGAATGTCATTAAAGTTCTTCTGTACCTGTAAGCAGTCTATCACAGTTTACTGTTCTCCATTAAATGGAAACAAACAGCACAACATAGTTTAAACTTGGTCTTCTTATTGATTTGATCGTGTGAGAGAGATGCCTTGCATCGAGAGGTCATAATCAAAAAAATTACCATTTTCTTATCAAGCATATGCACAAATCATTAATACCTTCTCAAGCTAGGCAAAACCTGGATCAATAAATGCACTGCCTATTTGCCACGCACGGAAAGAGAGAGAGGATGAGGGAGCTAGCTTTCCTGATGTTCGGACGCATATAGCAGCCCTCCCCAGCTGCGGAATTCACGGACGTTCCCAGTAAATCCCATCATTTGCTCCAAACTGCCCTAGTCTTCATTAGCCAAGTCTTGCTCTAGTCTGTGGCAAGTCCTGCTTAGCACTTCCTCTCTCTTCAGCATGGCACAAAACCAAAGACACTAAAGACGCAGATGACCTACTTCACTACTTCTACTGTCTCTGCACACAGGCCAAACCCATACAGACCTCCTCTCTCACCTACAGGAGGCCTAGGCCTGGTTTTCTGGACACGGGTGAAAGCTGAGGACTTAAAATAAACTACATGGATCCTACAAGGACTTTAGAGTCAAAAATTAGCCTTAATCGAAGTCTACAAAGCAGTGAATGCAAAATCTGCACACAACCCTTGCAGGCTACTTTACCATGACAGTCTGAACCTTTGATAAATCAATAACACCGGGAAAAGACAAACCCCCCCTCCTACACCAAACACAAACCACATGGCAGGGTTTGAGTCTCGTCTTCACGCCGAGGGGGAAAAGTTCATTCCTTTGGTCTTGGTGGGCTGCCATCTTAAGTTTCCACTATTAACTGGGAATCCTTTTTAAAGGAGTCAGCATGGATAATAAAAGTGCTATAGAAAAATGAATCAATGCTCATTGACAAGGCTTTGCCAACGGTGCAGTGGAAAACAGCTTCCTGATTCAAGCGGTCTGCATCCTGACCACTGAACTAATTCAGAGGAGAGGTAAACAGTAAAATCAAACCTACTCAGAAATAGTTCAATATTGTCGAGTGGCGAAGCTGAGCAAGATGTACTGTGAACACATGGAACTATATCCAACTCATACCAGGTTTTTGTCACCATCATTCTATTATAACAGAACAATCTTTACAAACTGAAGAAGAGTATGACTGGGCCTGAGCAAACTGATAATACATATCGATATCATGATAAATTATGCCACAATACCATACAATATGCCTTTCTGAACATATGGTGCCCATCAGTACCCGCAGAACACTGAACATTTCATCATAAAGAGGATAATTGGAGTTGCCTGAAATTGAACGAGGCATTATACCGGGTACCAAATGATTGGGACATTCCATTTCCAAAGGTTTTGTGGACATTTAACATTCCTTAGTCAACAGTGTCATGTGTGTACCTTTAATAATTCATACAAAGAGTTACCACCCCCCAGTAGCCAGCGCAGTGGGCATCCGTTGATGCTTAATGACTGCAACCAGTGGCATCTAGCTAGAACTGCCCGTGCAAACAGACAAGCAACACATGTATATCCGGCAGGTGAGTGCAGCGTTCCTTAACTTCCATGGTAAGCAGAAGACCTTGTGCTAACACCACAACACCGGACACAGAACCTCACCTGAGTTCATAAGGTTGTCAACTGGACCCTAGATGACTGGCAACATGTGGCTGAGACCTCATGAAGCCACGGACCCCTGCTGTAAACACGGCACTGGTGGTGGTGGTTCCATACTGGTGTGGGAGTGTGTATCATGGCATGGGTCGGGTCCACTGGTCCACCTAAACAGGTCATTGACCTGTGCCCACAAGGTTTTACTGCTTGGTGACCATTTTCAGATCTTTATGAAATTCATGTACCCCCCAAGATGAGGGGTTGTTTCAGCTGGATAATGCACTGTGCCATCGGACCAAAGTTGTTCAGAACTGGTTTAATTCTGCAGAGTTCTGATGAACGGTGTGGCCTGCGCATTCCCAAAATCATTGTGTTTACAGTACTACTGATTATCTATTCCAATTGATCAGATGTCTGAAAAAATAAATATTGTGCCATACTGTGTATTGTAAATCACTTACCTCCAAGTATGACACAGTATTACACACACACCCTAGAACACCTGGGTAAAAGCACTGTGACCTCGTGTTACGAAAGCTAAGCTAACATGGCCCGCCCTCACCCGGGTCAGCAATCACATCTGAGCAGGAGCTTTAGAATGTTTTCTTTCATTCTCACTTGATGTTTTTTTGCTTTGCTTCTTTTAGAGGGAAAAAAAGTTGCCTAGCTGGGGTATGCCAGGCCCAGCTGCATGTTTTAATAAGTCCGCCCGTTTCTTAGCAACCCCCGGGGTGGCCCACTAGCCTACATCCCCGGGATGCAGGCTGAGAACACAGGCGCTTTGAGTGCGAGAAGCCACGGCGTCTTCAGAAACACAAAGTAAACAAAAACAAAGAAGACCCAGCTAGAGGCCTTCTCCTCATACAGACAATCCAAACAGAGAGAGAGAGAGAGAGAGAGAGAGAGAGAGAGAGAGAGAGAGAGAGAGGTGTAGAGAGAAACAGCGAGAGAGCGATATAGAGAGGCGTAGACAGAGACAGCGAGAGAGCAAGAGAGAGGAGGAGAGAAAGGGAGAGTGAAAGTGAGAGAGATAGAGAGATAGAGAGACAGAGAGAGAGGGAAAGAGATAGACAGAGAGAGAGGGAGAGAGAGAGGGAAAGTGTGTGTGTGAGAGAGAGAGAGAGAGAAAGAGAGAGAGGAGGAGGAATTAGAGAGAGAGAGCGCGAGAGAGAGAGAGAGAGAGAGTGATATAGAGAGGCATAGAGAGAGACAGCGAGACAGCAAGAGAGAGGAGGAGAGAGAGGGAGAGTGAAAGTGAGAGAGAGAGAGGCAGATAGAGAGAGGGAAAGAGAGAGACAGTTCTTTAAAACGTGTTGTGATCATCTGCAGAGGCCATTTAGTGAAAATGAGTAAGCATATGAAGAACTAAGTAAGTGAAGGAAAAATGCTGTGGTTTCCTGTCATTTCCATACCCCCGGAGCACGGATAGACAGGAATCTACCGCCAAGCTGTCCATACTTACGGTCAAAACGGCTATTAAGATACCAGGCAGCCAGGTTAAGCAGCACTAATAGATTTAGCACTCTTCATCAAACATGAACATACTGAATGTGGTGCTGGAGTATGTGGGTCAACTGCATGCTTTTCCATTTCACCAGGTCTGCTTTACAAAGAAGTAGCCTGACACACTTGGCATAAGCGAGGAGGACTGCCATGCTGTACGAGGCACGATCTCAGACTATTCACAGCAACATAGAGAGGACAAAGCCTTTCTCTCCAGAACTACTGCTTTTTCATTAGATACAATCTTACAGAACATCTAGAAAAGCATGTTGCAGTGTGTACTTGGCATCTGTTAAAAAGGTTCAGTGATACGCATTTGACTGGGTTAATGGTTTCCAGACAAACTCAGCTTCATCAGGCTTAACGTAGGGCTCCTCAGGTTAATGAAGTTTTTGATGTACTAGATGTGCATCAGTAACATAGTCTGTTCCTTAATCTCTCCAAGACTAACAACAGATAACAACTGTAGAACACACAAGTAGGCTATGAGAGTTTGAACATGTAAAAGATATTTAATGACTAACTGAGTGAATGTAGTAACAGACGTGCGGGAGTAAACTCACCATCTCTAGTTCCTGAGAAACTCTGCGCTTGCGTAGCTCCTCCATGCGCTCGCTGACGTCACTGAAGCATGTGTTGTAGTATTCCGAGTACTCCTGGGCCAGATCATCTATATTACCCAGAGAGCCATCCTGTTCATACACATACACACACACACACACAGAAAGGGAGAGACAAAGTTGATCAGACTACAATAAGGCTGAACACCATGAAAGCTCACATACAGAAGAAGGTCAGAAACCGCAAAACACAACAGCAAATAAGCTGGAGACGACCTTTGACCTATTCATAAATGGACATAGATAACCTTGTGACTTAATACTACTACTACTACTACTACTACTACTACTACTACTAATAATAATAATAATAATAATAATAATGGCCCACTTTCCTCATTTCCAACTGGCCCACTTGCCAGATGGGTTGACGGCACTTGGGTGGACTGCTCCTGCCACATATGCACCACATTTGGGCCACACCTCAGTCACAAGTAAGGCTACTCTGCTGTATCTGTGCCAGAAGTGAACCAGCTCTGTTTTGGGACAGGTGGGCCAAATCCATGTTGTAAATATGTGGTCCACCTTTGGCTTACAGCAGATTGCCAGTACCGACAGTGGGCCAGCAGTGCCGCATCTTCGCCAGATGTGGCCCACATTTGCTTGCTATCTGGGATTTAGCCTATTTAATTTATGCACTGGTGGAAAAGCGCCAAAATTAATAAAACACAGAAAAAACGTGTTTGGTATTCTGCCTTTGGCCAAATGTTTTGTTTTGTTCGGTTTTGGCTTCATCCAAAAATGTGCATTTCGGTGCATCACTTGTAATTTCAAAAATATTTTCTTTTTCACAAAACCAAAAATTCAAAACATCATTTAAGCAGGTGTGGCCAAATGCATATGACCGTATTTTCTCCAATAGCTTAAAATAATGCTAAAATAAGACTCACTGCTAAAGAAAAGGATATTGTTATTAACAACACCATCTCTGAGTTGCTCATGGCTGTTACCTGCTTTAAACCAACTGTATCTACAGTTTCTCAGGCACTTTATATTCCTTTTAATCTAAAAACTTTATTCTCGGGTTTAATACCGTAACACCACAGTGTGAACGACAAAGCTTTATCAGTCCACAGGTAACAATAACGTGGACAACATTTGAGCAGAGCAGGTCAGTTTCCTGGCCCAAGCTGGCTACATTCACACAGCTACATTATTTCCCTCAGCATGTTCCTACATTCACGTTGGAAGGCATGTCCTGTTAATAGAAGGACTTAGTAAAAGTAGCATTAGCAGTTTATAACCCAAACAGAAACTCACACAATGTGTCATTGTACTTTTTTCTTTTGACGTCTGATGTGTTGGCACAGACCATGTAGAGCCACATTAAAAATACTACCAAAATCTGAATATAATGATGATTTGTATTCAACATTTCACATTCTGCACTGCACTAAACTCCATCTTAAACAGGACTAATTAAGCCGTTGCTGGGATCAAACCGGCAGTATTTTAGGTTTCAAGCCAGATAAGGCAGATATTCCAGTCTTCTTGGGCAGACCAGAATAAAAGCAAAAAAAAAAAACCCAAAAAAAAAAACCACACCTTAAACCTGAACCTTTATGTACAGAGGATAATTGCAGTTTAAATTACAGTTGCAATATTTGCTATGACATATTTTCCCCAATTTATTTAATGCTAGTATTATGATAAACATTGTAATAGTGCCCAGCCTTAATAAAGAGATCAGTTTTATGTTACATATCAGCAGGTCAGAGGCCAGTCTCTTCTCTATATACCATACAGAATCACCTCAGGAATAAAGTTACTATGGAAATTTTACATGGATGAAAACTTGGGTAATTTTAACTTACATCTAGCATAGGTACAGTAAACTCTGCTGCCTCTTTTTTGTGATTCATTTTTTCATTTTCCATTAATAAAAACAACAAAGAATCAAACAACATTACTATAATAATATATATTATCATTATTAATTACACATTCTCAAGTCAAAACTCTCCCTCCAGCCAACCACCACACAACGCCACTTCCTCCACAGACCCGGCACAGGGTTTAAAAAAATAAAATAAATAAATAAATAAATACATAAATACAAAAATAAATAAATAAATATTAATCACAGGACAATCAAACACTGACCTCCTCAAACACAGTACATACGTAGGAAATCAAAAGAGACTTCACTTTGGATATATCATTAGTACCATTAGTATATACCATTATACACCGAAGTTCAGGGTCCATAGGGAGGTACATCTTAATCAAAGCAGAGATAGAGTCAACTACCTCTTCCCAAACATTGTAGACTTTTGGACAGTCCCACATGTATGAATGAAGGTCCCCAGAGTCCCGGGTAGACAGAATGTACAGTAAGGGTGGGAACTTAGACCCATTACATGTCTTACCCTGGGTGTCAGATAAGTTCTATGGTCATCTAGAATAGTTTCAAACAAATACGTCACATATGCATCATGGGATACAATAAAAATAGATGGTATACTGCTGTAGCTTTTTGGTTTAATGCTGAAACCTACGCTAATAGGTAATAAGGGGAATGCTAATATACTAGAGACTGATTAACATGTGTACAGCTATGTGCATAGTACAACTACGTGAACATAAACACAGGCTCTTAAACCAACTCCATTAAAACCTCGTCAGAGATACGTGATTTTAATTAGATGCATGACAACACGCCAGCCAACGTGCAGAACAAAGGTGCTTATACTTAACACACAAACATTCCCTCTAATTAACACAGCACTGCACACAGTCAGTGACTGCTCATATTCTTCTCACAGAATTCAGTTCGTCAGCACAGTGTATGCACTCGTCTCATCTGGAGTGACTCTGCTATTGTTTATGTTTATTGTGGTTATAATTAATTCACTGTAATCATGCTGAAAGCAGTTTCTGTGTCATGAACAGGGGTATTATTTTATTGACAGAGAGAAATTCAACCTTAAATTCAAAAGCACGCACACACACACACACACGCTCGCCAGCCAGCACAATGACCCATCCTGACCCCTACAGCTGTTTGTGTGTGTGAGCGTGTGACATTCAGCTCTGGTGCTGCCAGTCTATGACCTCAGCAAGGGGACATGTGCTTTGTAGTGCATGTGTCCGTGACATGCTGTAAGTGTCTTAGTTTACCACCACACATCTAACAGTAAAAAAAGGTTTGTCATCCACTAGAATGACACCTCAGAAAGATTAATATACGTTCTATAGAAAAAGACGTAGCTAAGTGAGTTATAAATATCCTTTAGCTCTTATCGGTATCGGGAGATCTAAAGCCACGTCTTCCATTCAGGAACAGAAAGAAGACCTTTCCCTGGGCTGGCCTCGAACCCCTGCACATTCCAGATGGCCTTTAAAGTCCATGGCGCTGAAAAGTCAAACAGAAATACCTTCTTCCTGCCCGGCAATGGCTCTGCCAAACACACACATCCTGTCATTGTGTGAATGGGCCAGCAGTAGGAAATCAAGGGCCCCACACACCCCATCACAAAGAGTGTGTGCTGAAGGTCTTACACATATGCAGCTTCAAGACGGGAGGTGAGGAGCGATATACTATTGATATGAATCTGAACTTACACCACTGAATATGGGTGGGACACTTTCACACTACAATATTTTAGGCTTCTTGATACTGCTGAGTAATAATAATAATAATAATAATAGTAATAATAATAATACACTCATTATCAAAAGAACAGTTGCACAAATAGTTGCACCCAGAAAGAATCAACCAACAGGAATTAAACTTGGTTTAACATTGTGAATGATTCAAGTTTCACGCTTGGCGGCACATGTGACATAGGCAAGGACGGGCCTTATCTCTGTACCTGACTGACCCAACAGCCACGATTGCAGACATTCAGCGAGCAGTAATGCCCTCCATGAGTCATCCTGTTAGTGCGAGCACCATTGGCAGACGGCTGTACGATGCAGGACTACATGCACACAGACTGTTACAACGACTATCCTTAACACCACGTCGACGTCACCAAAGACTGCAATGGTGTCGTGCCAGACTGTCATGGAGTGATTCAGAATGGCAGCGACGAGTCCCGCTTTTGTCCTGGTGAAGACAACCAACAAATCCGCGTGTGGAGGCACCGTGGTCAGCACCAAGATGAACGGTTTGTTGCCTCACATCACATGTTCAGAAGGCCTGGTGTCACTACACCTCCATCCTTACCCCTACAGCAACATCTGCAGGAACTGTGCAAGAATATTCAAACTACATGGGACGGATTATCACAGGACACCTTATGTTGCATGTTGCGTTAGCAAACACGGCCCGACGACATACTGAGAGACACTACTTCTGTATGTGTAGCTCAATAAATATTGTCTATATCAGTCTAAATTATCATCATCATTTATTGGTCCTGGTAACCTTTATCTTCCTACCAAATAGCACTGCAATCCCACACTTCCTTCTGGGTCCAACAATTCTTTTGTTGATGAGTGTAATAATAATAATAATAATAATAATAATAATAATAATAATAACAATAATACCAATAATACCTTGTAAAAAAGGCTTATAATCCATGGGTAGACAGGTGTAAACATTTGCACTCAGGCCATCAAGCCAACACTTATTGACACTAAAAGTAAGAACTGGTCAGGGTCTGTTTATACCTACAAGCATGCTTCTGCATCAAAAACAGTCAGATGCTGCTGCAAAAGGAAAATATTTATTCAAAATTATTTGTAAAAGCACTCACTCGCACATGTTCAGCAGTCTAAAGTTTCCCCACAAGTGGTAGTTATTGCAGCACTCACTCTTGCATGTGTCAATACAGTGCATAAACCGCCAAGAACTCTCACCAGTAGGATCTCACAAATGTAAAATGTAATACATTTTAGATTTTGAGATTCACTGGGACCACTTTGAAAAAATGGATTTGCAGGCAGCGTTACATAAGGCTAACAACTCATCACGTGTCCCAGAATTAAATAGAAATGAACAACTTTTAGAACTTTAAAAGCAGTTATCTCAAAACTATGCAAGCAAAGAAGAACCCAACAGAAACATTTCCATATGTCTCGCTCCAATTGCCAAGCTCCTAAGCAGCAAGCAGGTTATCAACTTAATGGTGAAATATTAATAAAGCTGGATGAACAAAAATGAACAACAGAAGTTTAATAAAAAATAATTGACTTCTCGCTGTATTGAGGCTATTTATCCCTTTCTCCAGTTCTCCCAACACATAGCTTCAGATTATTGAAATTCCCAGCGGAACACTCCTTGAGCAGAGAAATTCCAAGAGTTGCATTCCGATCTCCTGGCGTATGGACGCTGAACAGCTTAGGGACTCACCAACAGTTCAGCAAAAACATGATATCGATGTTGGGGAAAATCCGCTGACTCAAAAAGTAATCATCGACTATTTTGGCAAACAAGATCTCCATCAATTACTATCACACCCCCCCACAACAAATTCTATAATACAACAAAAACTAGAGAGGAAACTCACTTGGATTCACAAGAGAGCCTCAACATCCTAACAGAGTGATAACTCACGTTCCGTTTGAGAGGAACCTTCCCTCCTTTTCCATTTCTGGATAATATATCAAATAAAAAACGGGTGACGCTGAACCTCCGGCATCTTTCAGATGCTGAACAATGTCAGCAAGCTGCTTAGCTGAGTCCTGTGCTCAAACCCTCTAAGACTTGTGATGTTATAACCCTTTCTAGTAGTGCATAGTTAGCTGGGCTGCTTAGCTGTAATTACAGGGCAGTGGCCAGGCTCAGAGAATGGCAGGACAGTGAAAGAGAAGAACCGGATCTGTCCAAGGCCTCCCATTTTAAGCTAAAACCAGAGTCCTAACTCCATACTGAGCAATACGGCAGAGAAAGAGAGAGACAGACAGACAGCAGGAGATGAACGATGAAAAGAGACAGGCGGAGAGACAGACAGACAGAAGACAGGATGTTGGTGTTATGGAGGGAGGAACAGACTGTCCGTTTATGGACTATCAACACAAAGTTCTCACAAAGTCACAAAAATGCATCAGAAGCACTGAGGCCCATGACTACAGCACATGCCTCTCATATTCTCATTATCATAACAGGCATTCCAGGCCAGCGGTGATTTAATGATGCAAGCGTGTGTGTGTGTGTGTGTGTGTGTGTGTGTGTGTGTGTGCTACTAATTCCAGCTGCAGATCTGACTGATAACTGTTCTAACTCTGTTTAGCCCGTATATGACATTAGAATTCTGGGCTGGTGCCAATATCCAGTATTTTCATGCACCTAATTATACAGGTTTGTAAATGTTTATAATATGTAGACAGTGGAACTACATGCATGTTACACTCCATGTTGGTTCCCTGAAGCACACTGAGAGCCAGATAAGTCCAATTTCAACAACGTCCAATATGTTTTACAGAATTATGAAGAAGGGCACAACACCCAGTGTACAAGATGCAATATCAGCTGTTAGTGTTTTTAATTCCACCCACATGTTTTATTATTCATTGATTTATGTTTTTGCTTCTCCCACATTTATTTCAGATCTGTGGGAAAGCCTGTCATAAACATGCTATCGAATAGTAGTCGTTAGTAATTGTTCAAATCTAAACATTCATCCAAAGCCAGTCGGTCTTCTGAAGCAGCCATCCGCCCACACTGAATACAGACATAATTGTGCATCCCCAGTTTATATGCATGAATGGTCAACACCGACCTATCATTTGAATCCATGAGGACATGAAGGGCAGGGACACTTCTTGTTTAGGCAGCATGAATCACTGTTTGAACACAAATCCGCACCACCCTCACTCAATAGCACAAGAAATAAGACACCCAACCAGTGTCTCTCTAAGTCTCTTAACCCTGCACTTAAAAGCCCATTACATTCTCCAAAGAACTGTACTGTGATTGTGAAAGCCTTTTAAAGGTTTAAAGAACCTCCATGGTTCTACACATCCGAGCCAACAACCATTCAGGAACCACTGTTTTTAAGAAGGGCACAACCTAACCAAAGCTGACCCCAAACAACCGGTCCATAAAAACAGTTGTCAAACAATCAACAAGCTCTAGAAGTAACCTTCAAACATTAAAGAGGAAAGAGCAGCTCACTCATGTCCAGATGAGCTCCATCTCAACAAGCAATAACGCTTACTCACGGCCCACACCCTCCCACAACATGGACCTACATCCAAAAGTTGTGTAACAACATTAAGGGAACGCTCTGTCGTGTTGTTATTCCGACTTAATGAGCTCATTCTTTCCCAGGGGTGGGTTGTTTCTTAACGTGTGGGAAGACTAGGGAGTTGGACTGGACCATCACAGCATTTACCAGAACGCAGGCAGATTAAAGATTACAGCAGCCTACTCAATCCTGCCTGTGGCCTTGTACTGGAAACTGAGAGAGCTGGTGAGCCTGCAGAAGTGTGCACTTCCCCAGAAACACAGCGAGAAACCGCCCAAGGAATTCAGTTTGGTCACTGCGGTCTGCTCTAGGTGTTTCCACGTGCAGTTCTCAAATTCTGGAACCAGCATGTTGAAGCCAACAAGAGGTGAAATGTCAGTGGACCACATAATGAGAAAGAGAAGAGTGCACTGAGGGAGAATGGGGGCGTCATATGGAACAGGAGGAGTAATATGGAAGCCGTCTAGTGTTCACCTCTGACCTGTTCTGACTCCTGCTAATCAATTACCCAACATTCTTGTCATGCGCTCAGACCCAGAAACATGTACAGAAGAAAAGCATGATAAGCCGCTAAATGGTTAAGTCATTCCGTTAATGACTGGGCTTCTGATCGAAAGAGCTAAAATCTTTGGAATGCCTTATTCTTCATATCCAACTTCCCGTCATTCTTCTTACTGCTAGCCCGGCTTGCGTTAGACGACAATACAAATCGAGTGGAGCTCACTAACAGAGGCAGGAAATGGGTTTACGGGGCAGGATTAAGTTTTCTTTTGCATAGTTCACTGACCCAAACCAAACAGACAGGCCACATTCACACTGGCCATGCCATTGTGCTACAACAACAATCGCCACTGGTAGACTGCTCTTTTTCAGGGGACGCAAATCTAGGGAAGCACATTTCACAATGTAACCAGTGGGGTCCTGAGACCTATTCATATCTTGAATATTAGTCCACCTCAAATGCCTGCATGTGATGACAAACACGCTGGACTAATATATTAAAAGGATCCGCTATGAGTAGTGTGGTTGCG
The DNA here is from genome assembly GCA_034552555.1 of Semaprochilodus insignis. Taxonomy (NCBI): domain Eukaryota; kingdom Metazoa; phylum Chordata; class Actinopteri; order Characiformes; family Prochilodontidae; genus Semaprochilodus; species Semaprochilodus insignis. The sequence goes on along the minus strand of CM067481.1, from coordinate 9,230,466 downwards.
AATAAGAAAAATCTCTATCCGAATGCCGAAATTTAGCCCAACAACTGCATCTAACATCATGGCTTAACCGTATGATAATGAATATGCATAACTCCATACAAAGCTGTTAAACAGATGCTACCCTGGTCACTCAGCATGGAATGCGCCTTTTTGCTATGACCTTAGATAACAAAGTGAGCTAAAAGGCAAGCATGTGGTCTTCAAAGATGCAATCCTAGCATTATCTACATGGTCATTGCCAAGGCTCTACAAAACACAAACCAGAAAACATTCACTGTACACTCCACATAAATCAAAGTATAGGGCTGCAGGAGAATTTCTAATATATTACTACACAATTTCACAACCGCAGTGCATGACTTTCAGCAAAGGAGCACTGAACAAGACTTCTATAGCCTTATAAATAAAGGTTTCTGGATTATTCTTGGCTTAGATATAAAGTTCTAGAGGGACAAAAAATGGATTCAGTTGGTGCAGAACTTCACATTACGTGGAGCATCATTACAACTCATTTACAAATATGGTTCATTAAAAGAACTACCTACTAAAAGGTCTATGAAGGAAACACACGTTGCTCCTTTTCTACGGCACCACACTTTCAATTTAGAGGAGTCTACTCTTCTGCACACACACACAGGGAAAATAGTTTACCCACCTAAACAACAGTGGAGGAATTCTGACTGAACTATTTCTGTACAGACGATTTACTTCATCTACTCTAGACTTGCTCATACTTAGAATAGAACTCGGTGGGACAACCTGAATAAACTTACTAAACATGTTATAAGTCACGAAACCCTGAATAAGATGTACAACTGAAAGGTAAGTGGAAGAGAAGCAGAGGTTGGGGGCTGATGTTTCAGGAAGCGTGAGATGCGCCACCCTACGGGAGGGAAACCGGTACGCGCAGGAGTTGCCACAAGCAGTCCTAGATGGGATGCACCAGGGAAATGAGAGAGAGATGCAGGGTCGGAGGTGCTGTCCCACCCACATAGGGGGGCTTCCTCAGGACATCCGTGAGGGCAGAGAGGAGAGAGCCCCAGGAAGGACCAGAGGGAGGGAGAATGAGGAGGTGAGGAGAACAGGAAGAGAAGAGCAAGGAGGGTTCTTTATGTGCAGTGGTCTGTGGGCAGACTGAGAATTAACTGTAATCAGGAGGGCTGTGGCTCACAGCAAGGCAGGCTTACTGCTGACTCAATGAGTCCAGTGAAACTGTAGTTAAGAAGTTACCCTCAGCGCTTTCTCATTCTCTTCTTCTTTTGCTATTTATGTCCTCTTTCTTCATAAACAGAAACTAAAACAACCAAATTTAAAAAAAGAGCAGAGACAGTTATCTAATTCTAGAAGCTTGATTAGGTTTGCGAGCTCTTTTTTGAGCTCCCTTTCACAGCAGAGCTGTAGGAGGACAGAGCACAACTGTATGCTACACACCAACCTGATCAGGGTTTGGCCACAGTGTCCTCCACCAGGAGGAAATATACTGGCCAAGCTGGGAAGTCTCATACTGTGGTCACTGGACTGGCAAGACTACAGCCACCTAATTCAGTGAGCTTAACGATGGGTGTGTGTACTTTGCCCTGCCAATAACAGTCTTTACTGTAGCATACATGCAGTAGATTCCTCTATTCAACACAATAAACACAGATAAGAATAAACACTCAAACACTCAACCTATGAAACCATACACCCATCCACACCCTGTGTTTACACATGCAGCTCCTAACAAAGAGAAGCTTTTCCAGAACAAATTAGTTATACACCATTTTTATAAACATCTGCATGTGCAAAGTTTGGGGCCTAAAGCTCAGGCACCCTCCCCATACCTACACCATGAAGTCTAGACTATGCAGTCTGAGATTTGCCTATGGGGAAGCAGACTGTTAAGCGACTTTGATGTCAGTTTACTCGGCTACGACCACATATAACTGGGGCTCACACGCGCTCTGACCACATTTAAATGACTCGCAAAGCGAGGTTTGCTCATTAGGAACATTCCACGAGTTTGGCTTGCAGATGGGTTAACCTCAAAATGTCATCCTTATGCTTAATATAAATATCACAAGACGCCTCTGGCAGCCCCATCAATGAAACGCCAGAATGGCTGCTTAAGAAGATCCATTTTAATCTATAGAGTTGGTCTTTTGTTAGCTGATTAGACATATAAACAGCACTTCCATTGGATAGCATCTCATTCCATCGGCCCAAGCTCTAGCAAAACCCGAGAACACGAGCATGACCCGACCTGTCCCCTTGTTAACTGATCTGAAACCATCACTGGCTCTGTGCCCAGCCTTAGATGATCAGGCTCATTTTAAACCGCACACATGCACCAACTGTTAGCCTAGCTAAAGACTGGGCAGGCTTTTGCTCAGGCATGCTACTATCACAATGCAGAGCCAAAGCTTGCAACCCAGCCATAATACAGTCACCTATCTTTTCAAAACAGTCGAGGCAGGGAAGTTCTCAAAGGGCGCAGACAGTTCTGCAAGAACACGGACAAAGGCCATTGAAAAGCACTGGGCTTGATATATATATAGACCAGCCTGCTGCTTGCCAAAAGATAGAGGATACATTGTGCTGGAACCATGCAAAGCTCAGGATTCATAAACATGAGGAAAGGTGGTATATGGTTAAGGGTTAGTGAGCTTTACTTTTGGAGGGATGGGGTTGAAGAATGTCATGGAGCACTGTCAGGTGTAAGCTGAGCATACTTTCACAGGCAGGATAGAACTAGTGCCTGAGCTCGAATCAGGCTTGTACCCCACTAGAACACTTAAGTTGGAGTCGTATTGAAATGAATTGATTTTAACTTGAATAGTTCAGCACTTCAAGATTTCATTATGCACATACAACTGACTCTGAGCTGCTGCGCAAACTCACAGATAAAACTGGCAAACATTGAAAAGTTTGTTAACGAAAACACAAGCTAACATTTTCCTTCCTTAAATACTTGACAACATATATTCACCTCTGTGTTGGTCTGGAGGTTTCACTCACATGCTGGTTGATGAATCTGTGACACATTTTCTAACACACACACACACACAAACCACATTCACACCTCGGCCTTCAAAGCCCCAACAGTCCACTTTTAAGTCAAAGTGCTCTCGTCTGATCTTTCCATCTGGTTGTTGTGACCAGTGCTCTATAAACAAGGCAGTGCTTCAGGCACATCCTTTTTGTTAAGCATTCCACCATAGCAAAGGGCCTCAGACCCCCAGCTAGCACAGCAGCCTGAGCAACAGTTCAGGCAAAGCCAGTTATAACCTTCCAACCAAATCATGCCTTGAATTATAGCTCAAGCATTTTTTTACACCATGCGATTTTACAGTTTTAATTATAGTCCACATTCAACAATTTCAGTTAGTCAATTTAACCTAATAACACAGAGCTTATGAACTGCCTGTAGACAAGTTCGACCAATCAAAGACAACCAAATATCCATGCCAAGGGGATGTGCTGCTCTCACTGGCCAAAACTGGCTTGGGCTTTAAGCTCTAGGACAGATAAATGCAGAACTGATTTGGCTTTTTAAGCAAGGGCTCAACTTCAGCTTCAAATGTGGATTAGAATTTAACAGACTATTACTGTAAGACACCGCAGAACAAGGGTCATTCTTTGCATCATCATGGGCTTGTGTGTAGCACTGAAACGCCTTGGGCTAAAGATACTTGCCATACTGTAGTGCTTTAATGTGGTATAATACTAGTGATGTAGACAACAACAATTTCCACGCAGCACTGGCTTTTGACAACCTTTAAGAAGCGGCTTAAAAGTTAGGGGGGAAAGTCCACCATTGCTTTAGAAATTTCAGTCCTTGAGAGGTAAACACCCTTTCAGTCTTTCAGGGTGATTCGATGTGAAGTGGTTCATTGTAGAGACATTTACAGAGTGACTCAACTATTGTGCAATATTTGCTGCTGCTCCTCATCACCTGTATACTACCTGTATACATCTTGTACTGACTGCCAACACTGCTATAATTCATACATTCTGACTGCCTATACCATCAGTATTTATGTAGCTGGTATAAGAGAACACTGTGCAATATCTACACAATATCTGTGCAATATCTTTCAGTAATGGTGCAATATATATCTGTGCAATTACACATGTAAACTTGTATAGTTTCTTATTGTATTTTATTTATTTATTGTGCCTAACAGGAGAGATTTTTTTTTATTTCTTATATTTCATATTTTGTATAACTTGCACTTTTGTCTACCTCTTGTTTTGTGTCTGTTTACAGTATATTTTGCTGTAACAATGCAAATTTCCCCATGTGGGATAATAAAAGGCAATTTTGTCTTAGGAACCAGGGGTCTGAATACAACACAAATACAGCAATTTTATTTACTAGAAAACAACAAGGTTAGGATAGTCTGCCCTGCATGTATCACAAAACTACCCTAAAACAGTGTGTCAGACACCAGGCACCTATCTATGTATTAACAGTGTGTGAGGGAGTTTTAAGACGTCTGGTTCCCATCACCATCACAATAAACAATCCTGACTCTGTAAGTTTCTCTACAAGGAGATACTTCAATACCAAACTACTCTGAACCACTTTGTTTACATCTTAGCATTAATGATGCATGAATTCTGAGAAATCGGTGGAGTTCCCCTTTAAGTGTTGAGTGCTCAGTGTTGCGCACAGCCAGTGTCGCCTCGGTCCTCATTAAAATGCGTTTGCAGTGAGCAGCTACAACTACAGCATCCACAATGAAGCCCCTCTCTATAGGAGCTCCGAGGCTGAGGAAGGCTTCTTGTGACCCTCCTGTGACACCCACCCCCTCCCCCAAATTCCACACTTACCAACATCCCCATCACGTCCGACCAAAGCTGAGAGAAACTGTCCGGCACAGCAGCAGCGCTGGCTGCCTGCGCGCCCTCGGGACAGGATTGGTCCGCTTCCATTGCGAAAGTACTGAAGGAGTTACTGGGGTATTAATAACAGTATTTCAATCCGCCAAGTGCCCGAATGTGGAGGTAAGCACACAAACAGAGCCCTTTTAGGAGGAGTGGAGGTGTTTTTCACTCCGGCAAGGTGCTGTAACTACCATTCCCCTGGATCCAAACGCTCAAAAGTTCAAGCCAAGGAACCAAAGCCTGTCCTTACTACTAAACAATACCGACGGTCCAAACAGTCCAGGCGCGATTCTGTGGTATTCCATTGGAGCTCGTTTACTTCCCATAAATCCAGTAAAAGCCAGAGCCGTTTTAAAGCGAGCTGGAGGGCTGAGGTTTGGTTAGACAAACTTCCTGAGCTACTTTGACACTCTCACTCCAACCTAGTCCACACCAAATCCGAGCGCTTCGCTTTGGCTCCCCTCTGGCGCGAACCACTTCCAACCCGAGGGAGAGCGCTCCACAGCACGGTGAAAACAACCCCCACTTAGAGTCACACCTTCTTAAAACCTGCTAAAAACCCGCCGAAATATGCTCTAACTACTCCATACGGGGTTAAGAGCAGCACACGCTGCCTAACTGGTCTTCTCTTGTTGCTGAATTCTCCACGGTCCCTCCTCCGGAGTGAGTGGACTCTCCCTCGACGCTTCTCTCTCCTCCCCAAAACACGCTCAGCCTCGGCGTGCAGGAACGCTTTAGACTAGCCGCGGAGCTAAAAAGTTAACATCGGTAAGAAACTTTACGGACCAGCCTTGATGGCATTTAGGTTCGCTTGAAAATTTATTGTTGGTCTCCAGCCCTGCTTTCGCACCGCCAGTGGAACACAAAGGAACAAAGCGGCGTTATTGTCCTCACAAAACAAAACAGCGCGTGAGAGAAATATTTCAGGAGCATGACGTAATCCATCCCATTATTCACGTTACGACCAAGCAAGAGGGGGTTGCATGGGGCTGCATGTATGTGTGTGTAAATGTAATATTATTTCTAATATTATTACTAATATTATTTATAGGTGCAGCAGTTATTGTATTGGTTTAGTACGAGATATGTCTTCACTAGGATACAAGCTCCAGATTAAACAGGGCAAGGAGTCTGCAAGATCAAGATGAACCCTGGCCCAGGGGCAGATTCAGTGACTCTAATGCTCTGGGGCAAAAGACGGGAATGGGGCCTCTCTGGATGATGCACTGCCAAAAATGATATCTTGGCAAGAGAACTCACCTTAAATCTAGTCATCATATCTAATACTTTATAGTACTTTACTCTACTGAGTTTGTTATTATATTATATTATTAATTATTAACAGAAACAGCTTCTTTCCTCAGGCCATCACCTTCATAAACAGCTGACCAGTCACATCATCTGCTGGACCATAGTTACTCCTGTTCCTCCATAGTGTTCACCAGTTTCACTCACATGCCAGATTATACACTACAGTTTTTTCCCCATGCATGTACACTAACGCTGCTGCACTACCTCAACACTACTGCCTCCACGTCAACACTACTGCCTCTACCTCAACACTACTGCCTTATATTTGTAAATATTGTGTAAACTGTATATTATTTGTCCATATATAGTTTGTTTATTGCTTGTATATTGTGTATATTGTAAATGTCTGTATTTATTGTGTATGTGGAGTCATTGTGTATATATAGTGGACCAACAGTCAGTTCTGTGTATACTGGTTCAATACTAGAGAGACATGAACTGCTGAAACCAAATTCCTTGTGTGTGTCAACATACTTGGCCAATAAAGCTGATTCTGATTCTCATTCTGCTTCTTTTTTTTTTTTTTTGCAACAAGCAAAGGTAATTTGGTGCAGATTAACAGAGAGTAAGAAATGAGTAGTGAGATTACTTTTTCCAGGAAGTAATAAGTCACACAATGTCATTGCATTTTGAGAATAATTATCATTATAATAAATGCTATTTAAATTGCTAAAGTAATTTGTAACTTAGATGGACTACTTTTTTAAATAATTATTCCCAGTAATGGTTCTCTGGAGCTATCTATACTGATATTAACACTAGCATTCTGTATGGTCTGCTGAGCAGGTAAAGCACACTCGTGGCTAAAGTTAGTGTAGCAACCAACATGTTGCGAGTCTCCCTCATTTTAATTTATGTTTTCTTTTTGGCTTTGCTTGTTTAATATTACTAGATGTTCCCTCTCAGCTCGCAGCACAATGGACCTCCTCTCCATAGATGATCGGATAAGTGTCTCATTCTTACTGGCATGTACGAGGCTCTTCAAATGTCAGGACCACCACAGAGCAGGTATTATGTGGGTGGTGGATCATTCTCGGCACTGCAGTGACACTGACGTGGTGGTGTGTTAGTGTGTGTTGTGCCGGTGTGAGTGGATCAGACACAGCAGTGCTGCTGGAGTATTTACCTCAGTGTCACTGCTGGACTGAAAATCGTCCACCAACCAAAACTACATAGCCAACAGCGTCCTGTGACCATCTAATCATACCTGCACAACACACACTAACACCCACTGCAGTGCTGAGAACGATCCACCACCCAAATGATACCTGCTCTGTGCTGGTCCTGTGGGGGTCCTGAACCCTGAAGAACAGGGTGAAAGTATGCAGTTAATCAGATAATCTACAGTCTCCAACTGTAGGACTACAAGGTGCACCTGTATAGTAGGTGAAGCTAATAAAATGGACAATGAGTGTAGATACAAGGAGGTATATTTAATGAAGTGGCTGGCGAGTCTAGATTATCTACTTTCAACATGAACGATGTAGCTGTTTTGTATTTTCATGGGACGCTTGGCTGATGGGGGCCCTAGGCAGCTGCCTACCTTTGCCTAGTGCCCTGGCTATTATCCAAGCCGAACCATGTCACATGGACACCTGATGCATCTCCTTGTGGTACACCGACAGCACAGTGGTAGATAGGAAAGCCCTTCAGACAGTCATCAGTACAGCCCACTGGCTGCACACTGCCCATGCGGGAGGAGGTGTTCAGGTCCCACTGCCACAACAGAGCAGCCAACATACTAAAACACCCATTACATCCTGGACATAATCTGTTTGAATTACTATCCTCCGGAAAACGCTACAGATCCATAACATCACCATAACGTCCATAACATGTAACTGAAGTGCAATATGTAGGTTTTAAGCATGATGTTATATATTTTTATTCTTTATTTTTCCAGTTACTGTTGTGATGTCGTGTTAACCTAGTGTTTTTTCTTTACCTAAATGTGCTGAATTTGCACTGTAAGGATTGCTATACAATTTCGCTGTACCCTGTGCGATTACAATAGGAATCTTGAATCTTGAATGTCCCAAACCACATTAGTGGGAACGTTTTCCTCATACAGTAACGTTCCACAACACCATAGTGTTAGATGACATAGATCAACATTCTGTAACATACTTTGTATGGTATACGTCTTTGAAGGCTTTTTTATTTATTTATATATATATATATATATATATATATATATATTGCTGGAACTAAATGTGAACAAGACAGCGTGAAATGGAACAGTATAGGCTTTACACTAAAAGTGACTGGAATTTCTGTCGTCATGCCTGGCCAGTGTAAAGACAGAGAAATGCTTCTCCATGTCTTTCGCCAGAGACATTCCCCATAGCAGCAGCAACAGCTGTAAAGTCTCGTGACAAATGCTGGAATGGATAAAGTGAGAGAGGGAGAGTGAGCAAGACAGAAAGAGAATAGGATAGAAAGAAAGCATGTGAGCACAGTGAGAGAATTCCTCATTAGTCATGCATGTAGCAGAGAGAACGTTATACACACAACACTGACTTTCTGACTACAAGCTTAGTACATACTCTTCTATATACATAGATCCATAACATTAGAGCTAACAGTCTATAGTGTGCAGTGTAAATGCAGTGGTGGACGATGTACACAAACCATGTACTTGAGTTAAAGTAGAGACAGCCAAGGTAAAATATTCTTCCAGTAAAAGTAGAGGTTCCTCCCTTTAGACCTCCACTGGAATAAAAGTACTAAAGTATCTACCTTCACATGTACTTAGGTATGGAGAGTAACAGTAGCATGATTTATTATGGCTCTAATGTCCTATTATCATTTCTGCAACCAGAAATAATCAGATCCTCTTAGGTGAAGAGACTCTAGTGCCTCTCAGTTCACCAGTCTTTAATAGAAGGTCATTAATTAGTCTGACACTGATGTCTATTCAAATGATCATAAGCACAGAACACTGAAGGAGAACAGGTTCCACTAGCTAGAACTATAAAGTAACTTAAGATTTATTTGTAACTTAGTTACAAGTTGAATAAGAACTTGCTTTAAACGGGATCACAAATGAGTTTTCCTTTACTATACTGCATCTGTAGGTCTCTGTTCATAAACATAAACCAGCCAAAACACATTTACTATAAAAGGAAACAGTGTTTGTATATATTTGCCAGTCACGTGTGCATGTGTACATATTTCTATATTGTGGTCTATTTACCCACAAAGTCAGGAACAACATGTTTGATCTTTTGATCAACAGTATGATCAACATTATGTTGATGTTTTGATGTGTGATTGTCAGTCAGTGTTTGCATTAACCCCATCCTGCTTTACCTGCCTTCCTCCAGGTGGTCCTTGATGTAGTCCAGGCCTGAAATGGACATTTCCATGGATGCTAACAATCCATGAATAAGCTTGTTTCGTTTTGACACATTACATTTTTACACACACATAACAACTAATTCTGCATAATGTAGTGGAGTAAACAGCAAAATATTCGACTCTGAAATGTAGTGGAGCAGTCGTCCAAAATGGAAATACTTCAGTACAGATACATGAAAATACTACTTAAGTACTAAGTACAGTACCCAATTACATTTCCCTCCCTACTGTCCACCACTGTTTAAATGTGCTGTCTTATTGTTAGGTAGCAGTGTAATGATTAACACAATAAGAAATGCTTTCTATGGGTTCTTTGCTGTACATGTTCTCTACTTCCTCCAAAAACCAAAGCAAACATGAGACAGAAAGAAAGACAGTAGAGAACATCAGGCTGCTCCTGTTCCCACTGAAACTGGACACTAGATAACACATTGTGAGGATTATATTATGAGATGTTTTTGCCTACACAGGGGAACTTCTCTCTCTCTCTCGTCACCCTAATCCGCACACAGCTCCGAGGCAAAGGGAGGGAAGAATGAGTTTTACAGACTGGACCTCTGCAACAGCTGCTGAACAGGCTCAGTGCTAACAGTCTAAACACATGTTCTCTCCCTCATGCTTGCACACACGCATAAACAGACATGTGCATGATTCAACCCAAGAATACTTGGCTGTTGAACCATTGCAGGCTGGAACATGTTTACTGAGGCTCTGAAGCAATCTCTGTTTATAAAGTTATTATTCACAATGACTTGAGCGTATGTCTTCACCTGTACACATCAGATTTTGGTATGTCTAAGGAATAATTCATATTATGAACTACTATAATACTGTGAAACTACAACAATGCTTAAAGCTTTTTATCCCTATATCAGCTGCACCATACAGTCAATAACCACTGACAATAATGTCCCTGTACTGGTCAAAGACAGGAAAACCTGTTGATTTGAAAGACAATAAAAGTAGCCTGTGTAGTCTAACTTGCATGGCTGACAACAGGCTTGTTATTATTCCGACAATGTTGACGGGTTGACTTTAAGCTCTGCCTTCACAAGGTTTAAACATTCCCCACTCACATTTCGCCCCAAAGGTCTCAAGGTTTTTCATGGACGCTCTCATTATAAAGCCATGGCTGACCCCATGAGACTAGCCAATGATCGATTCCATGGTACAAATGCTTGGGGTGGTGTTTTCGCTTTCTGAAAACAGTCCATCCTGTGGGACCTAAATGATAAGACAACAATAGAAGAGAGCTCCCCCCTGCCCTGTTCAAACAGAGAGGTCTTTGCTCAGTGAAAGGCAGCTGAACCTTTGTGTGTGCATGTACTTGGGCAAGTATACTTTGCAGGAGTTCCCTGCTGAATAATCAAAGGCTCCTTCCAACAGGACGGAGATGCATTGTTAAGAACCTCCATGTGGCTTCTTAACCTGTAGGCCTTTTTTATGTATAACATAAGCTTCACATCCCCCTCCAGCACATACACATATACGTAACCTCAGAACTTTATGATACTGAATGCAGACAGTAAGTCAAAACTGGCAAACAAAGGCAGGAAGCGATACACACACACACTTTCACAAACTTAAACAGCCCGCACAGCTGTAACTAATCCACACCACCTATAAATACGTCCAACATTAAACATGGGAAAGGTCTTGAGTCCGTAGCCTGGGAATATAATGCGTCTATTTTGGGGTAATGTGGTGAGGTCATAGTGAACGTAGTTTCAGGCATGTTGAGAAGATTAACCTGCTGCTACCTGGCTGTAGCTGTGTGAAACAATGCACCTTTAAATCCATGAAGTTTGGGCCAAAGCTATAAAGCAGCAAAATGAGTTCAATCAAAACACCTGCCATGAAATTACAACCTGTCCACAAGGACTGATTCCTCAACATTGCTCAACCTTCTTTCACTCTTTCCTTCTACATCAACCTGTCTGCTATCTTTCCATCCACAATCGAAATGCATCAGACCGTTCACTTACCCCCCCACTCTCTGCACCTGCAGGACTGATGGTACTGGTAGTTGTGTCTCACACACACAGTGGCTCTCTTGCGAAGGCCTGATTGATATTCTGCTGATGTGGTGGATCAGTGCAGAACTCTGCACCAGTTCTGTTCCAGTGGACATGCTGATGATGAAATACTATGCTTACCTGCACTTCCTCTGGTGTGGGCTACAGTTATATAGAGGGCACAGATCTAATAGCCAGTATCCATATCAGACTGATGCTTGCAGTAAATGCTCGATCAGACATTGCAGGGAGAAAACGGGACAAATTTGATCCAAGGCTAAAATATATTGCATAATAAAGCAAAATAAAGAAAGTCACATGACAGTGACATGTATGCTTGAGCAATAATGAGCAGCTAGCTAGTATAATAGCTGCATGAGGGGGTCACAGTGGTTTTTTGGGAGGTGGGGGGTGGGGGTGTTACACAGTGCTGTTTTAAAAGTTTGCAAACTAGACAAGAGCAACTTTAAAATCCTTTAAAATAAAATATTAATAAAGATAATAATAACTGTATATAGAGCATGTTTTGTACCAGTGGAAGGCCAAACTACTTTGGGGATAGGTGCCAAACAGGAATAGAAAGCATCAAAATCTTCTTTTATCATTATTACTATTATTAGTAATTACCATAGCAGCAATAATAAAACAGCCATAATTTTAAATGGAGAGGAACTGCTATCACTAATTCTCCCTCCATTACAAGACACTTACTGGCTAGTATACAGAAACCGCTAATAGCAAGCTGAATTTACAGCACCTGAAGCACATATAATGTAAGACACTCAGTATGAAAAAGCATAGCAAAAAACACCTCTACGTTTAAAAAAAATATATTGGAAAGTAGTGTCTTGGTCAGGAAAGTGCATTGTGTGATCCCTACCTATTACTACAGCTAAATTATTTTTAAACTTTGCACACATTTGCTCTGTGATTAAATTGTGAGTGCTTTTGTGTCGTGTTGCTGGCTATCCATTTCTTCTTTTATACCGTTTGAGTAGCATGGTAGAATTAGATAGGGATTTTAACAGAAGTGCTTGTATTAATAGCAGGAAAATTGTAAAGCTTACAAATATTTGAAAGAAAAAACAATATTGAATTGCTCAGATGTTGGGTATCAGTCAGATAAGATAAGCCTTTTTATTATCCCGCATGGGGAAATTTGCATTTGCATTTTCACTAAATACTGATAGTACAGACAGTCAGAGTACATTAATTATAGTGATGTTGGCAGTTAGTACAAGATGTATACATGTGGTATACAGATGATGAGGTGCAACAGCATATATTGCACAACTGAGTCACACTGAAAATATAGCCAGATATGGGTCCGTACAGTGTGTTTATAGTGAGTGCCTATTTAAAAAGGGGGAAATGGGTGAGTATAAACATATTAATCGCATTAAGATCATATTTAGACCTTTCTCCTGAGTAGTGTGGAAGTCAGTAACTCTGACATGACTGTAGCCAGTTCAAGGGCATGTGCCCGCATGGAACAGTGCAGTTACAATACACTAGATACAGCTCATACTGGTACGTAAAGAGAGAGGGAAGGAGGGAAGGGGTGACACACATTCACATTCACACATTAGATCTTTCCACAGCCTGAGATACTCCTCCCAGGGGCACACATGGACAGTAACCTCTGCTATGTGTATGTTTTGATACTTGCATACTCAGATAGCACAAACTGTGAATACAAATGTGTGTATTAACATCCTTATTTCAAGTCTAAAGTGGAATTTTAGTGACTTGTGAGTGACCCCTCTACTTCAAAGAACTTCCCACCTTTTGTTTAGGACCTCCAATGCTATCATGTTACCATCAGATTGGTCTGAACACAGACACATTTTGCACAGCGTAGGCACAGCTGACTTCAAACAGCCTTCTCACTGAAACAGACACATGCGTGTATTTGTGTTGTGTTTGTATTTCTGGGTCAGGGCGGTGGGTTCAAAACCCAGCTGTGCACAACACAATGCACAGCCACAGAAAGCAAGCGAACTCTGTATGAAGCATGTGAGTGTATATTTGTGTTGCACACATGTGCGTATATTCACACTGCTGAAGGCTGCAAATATATAAAAAAGAGCATCCAAGCTCTTTTCTGGTGAATGATGCCTCTATTTTTCAGCCCGTTGGTCATGTAACGGTATATCTGTAGTCTGCATAGCAGCACAACAAAAGAGTTTCACACTATTGGGGATGCCTATGCTTATACCCCACCACTTGCAGTGTTTAGGACAGTAAGACAGTTAAACACAAATTATTGACAAAATTATTGGCCTTATGTCAGGCTGTTTGGCTAGATTTCCAACATTCCCCACTTGTTTATATATACTTGTGTATATATGTGTATATACGCACGCACACACACACACACACACACACACACATATATATGAAATACGAAATACAAAATAAGTCGGTAACTCTGACATGTGCATGTGCCCGCATGGAACAGTGCAGTTACAATACACTTGATACAGCTCATACTTGTATGCAAAGAGAGGGTGAAGGAGGGAAGGGGTGACACACATTCACACATTAGATCTTTCCACAGCCTGAGATACTCCTCCCGGGGGCACATAATATAAGCATTGCTTTTTATTTACTATCCAGAACTACCAGTGAACTTACAAAAAAAAAGTTTACTTTGGGAACTATTTTGCCTGTTCATGTATCATTCATGTATCCTTCCATCACAAAATGTACACATCACCCTGGTTTGGATGAGCTTGAATGTTTTGTGACTGGAAATACACAGAAACACTCTGAATGTGTGTGAGAGACCATTAGTCTGGTGTTCTGCACTCTGTTCAGTCTGACATCCCCGTGTCTTTTCTCTCACTAGGCCGTGCAGCACCTAATGTTCCATTAGATTAAATTTCAAGAGGGATTTGCGTTCTGTGAACCTAACTTTTGGATTTTTACTAACGACAACACAAACGCAAGTGTACTGCCTGTCATGGGAGTGTGTGTGTGTGTGTGTGTGTGTGTGTGTGTGTGTGCACGTGCGTGTGTGTGTGTGTTTGTGCACGCATATGTGCGCATGTTAGCCCTGGGGAGTCTGTGGTGAGTGATTAAGTTACAGCCTTGTTACAGCATAGGGGAATGCTGAAATTCCAACTCTTGGCGTAGCATAGCAAGGCACTGGGACAGATGTTTGGGAAGAGACTCTCCAATGAACTGATAGTAGGCTGGCCAGTATCACAAAAATATAACATCATGCTCAAACTCTCTACTATCCCACAGGAAGGAATACAGCTAGTGCTTTTTCAGTCTAGATTTGTTCCTATAATACCTGGTATTGGACCTGTGCCCTCTCTATTAGGGCCACACTTAAAACATACTATCAAATTTAACCGAGCTAATTAAGCTCTCTTTGTAATGAAACCTGCAGTTGTTGACTGTTCAACGGTACTAACAAGATCAACAACATGCTCAGAAAAGCGGACTGTGATGATGTCATGTGCTTAAAATCATCATAATGCCCACCCCAGGTGACCCCTAGAAGACTTTACTTCAACTATAGTGTGTGTGTGTCTATGTGTGTCTGTGTGTGTCTGTGTGTGTGTGTGCGTGTGTGTGTGCGCGCGTGTGTGTGTGCTTAGGATGTTATGCAGAACATCCTTGACTTGGTAAAAGTTCCTCATTGGGTCATGATGTTAAAAATCAGGATTTAAATGTCTCTGAGGACAAAGTTTGGGACAAAAAGTCCATCTTACTCAACATCGCAGGCTGTGTGGAGTTCTTTTTGATAAGCTTGTTCTCTCTCTCGCTCTCTCTCTCTCTCACTAGAGCTCAACACTCCCCTCTGCTGTCAACTTTTGAACATGCAGGCAGACTACTGTATCATTTTTAATAAGATCAATTTAATACTAAAATACATCTAGTCTATATATTATCATTGTTATATCAAGTATATAACTTGCTGTTATTATGACAACAAATGTGAACTGTGTGAAAGTGGGACAGATGTCAGAAGAAGCAGCTTTAAAGCTGAATGTGTAGTCTGGGTATTCACCTCCAGAGAAGGTGTAGCTGGAGTATGAGAAAGGCAGTCTGTGAATAAGTCTAGAATGAAATGATGAAATAATCAAGTGCAGAGTGAGACCTGTAACAGGCATGTTGTGTTCATTTATGCAACCATGCACAAACATTCTCATGGCGGTATATTGAGTTCTCTGCATCTGTGCGATACCACAGTTTAAGAATAAACAGAGCTAGTACCACCAAACAATGGTGCACGTGTTCGCTCTTTCCGTCCTTTTGAGACTTTTTGCAGAAGTTTCTGTCTTTTACTCTCACCATGTCACGTAAAAGCTGTATTCTTGTGTCAGCATGCATAACACAAGCCAATGGCCAGTGGCTTCAGTGTTAAAATGATTGTCTATGGTAAACGATTGTTTGCTACAGACGTGGCAGGTAGAGATTTGGTTGATAAAGGCCAGGAGTATTCATTTAAAGGGAAATTCATACTTTCTTTTATTGAAAAATGTAAACCAAGTTATTCAAAGTGGTCTGATGTGAAACAATGCAGAGAAACATACTGAGTCTACAAGACAAGTACATGGTGTGGTGTTTTTGGGAAGCTATTTCATTTCCTATCCAAAGTGAGCAGTTTTGTGAGTCTCACTTCTTGTGAGTAATATACTGCAATGTCTATAAGGGTTTAACTGTGGGAAATCCAGAAAAAAGCAGACGGGATTGTACATGAGGAAGTAGGGTAAGCTTCTTTTTGGTTTTAGTACCAATCTGAGTGAGCCATGTCAGTCATGGCATGCGTCATGGACTGTGTTCACACGAGTAAAGGTCCTGGCACTTTTTTTACCTTCATAACTTCTTTAAAAGAGGCCAGAAAAAATAAACCCAGATTATAGGAATCCTGAGAAAAACAACATCACGCACGCACACACACACACACACACACACACACATACACACGCGCACGCACGCACACATGCACACACACACGCATGCATGCATGCACACACACACACACACATATATATATATACTGTGTATATATATATATATATATATATATATATATATATATATATATATATATACACACACTGTATATTGTAAATTGTCAGCCTGTAAACTGTCAAGCTGATGATAATGCTAATGACAAACAAAATAATGCCTAAATTAAGTATTTTAATGTTTTTGGAGTAAATATGGTAAATCACCTCCAGTCTCTGTGCAAATTGGTTATAAACATTATAGACTGGACCTAAAGCCAACCAAATATGAGTTTAGGGTACAAATGTCATTTCCACCATGAATACACATTACAATCACCTTTTCTTGAAAATGTTGTAAAATGATGTTTCAGGCATCAAGCAACATAGACTCATCATCAAAAGAATATCTGCACCCAGAAGGAAGTGTGGGATTGCAGTGCTATTGGGTAGGAAGGTAAAGGTTACCAGGAACAATAAATGATGATACATTTAGACTGATATGGACAATATTTATTGAACTACACTTGCAGAAGTAGTGTCTCTCAGTATGGTGTCGGGCCGACCGTGTTTGCTAATGCAACATGCCAGATGTCTTGGCATGGAGTTGTAGAGATCCCTAAGGATGTCTTGTGATAATCCATCCCATGCAGCTTGAATATTCTCACACATTTCCTGCAGATTGTGCGGTAGGGAAGGAGGTGGAGTGACACCAGGCCTTCTGGAAGTGTGACGCGTGACTGTTCATCTTGGTGCTGACCATGGCGCCTCCATACACGGATTCGCTGGTCGTCTCCACCAAGATAAAAGTGGGCCTTGTCACTGAAGATGACCCGCTGTCATTCTGAGTCACTCCATGACAGTCTGGCACGACACCGTTGCAGTCTTTGACTTCGAGGTTGATGTGATGTTAAGGGCAGTCGCCTGAACAGTCTGCATGTTGCATGTAGTCCTCCATTGTGCGGTCGTCTGCAATGGTGCTGGCACTAACAGGATGACTCATGGAGGGCATCACTGCTTTCTGAATGTTCGCAAATCGTGGCTGTTGGGTCAGTCAGTTACAGCGATGAGGACCGTCTGTGCTTACATCACATGTGCAGCCGAGTGTGAAACTTGAATCATTCGTATGTCTCACAATGTTAAACCTACTCACCTATTTAAGTTTCATTCTTCTCAGTTGATTTCTTCTGAGTGCCACTATTTGTGCTACTATTGTTTTGATGATGAGTGTTATGTTATGGAATAATTTTATAGCTTTAAAGCATCAACCGCTTTGGACTTCTGGTTCCCATTACTGTGACCAATCAGCAATTCAGCATGTTTTTGTAGAATCATGCAAAGCATTCCTGAATTCATTTCAGTTTAAAAAAAGACTCCAGCATTTCTTAACATCTTCTCTACACATCTGATCATATGATTGATTACAACAGGTGATCATTTTGATTGCCTTTCCTTGTACTTTGAGAAAGTACAGACAAACCCTGAAAACACACTGATAATAGACTCCAAAGGGCAGTTTGCACTGCTACCAATACACATGGAGATTAGGCTGAACAACACTGCATTCCCGCAACCCTGATTCATTTTACCTTCTATAATCAACATCAGAAACAGAAAGTTCTCCCCATATGATACAAGTCAAAGAGAAAACAGATATTTCTGCTGCTTTGCCACTGACTTCATCACACACTACATTTATTACCTAAGTTTCCCATCGCTGAGAGGCCTTATGAGACATTAAATACAAAAGGCAGCAAGGCCAAAGAGCTCTGCTCAGCCCGGCCTCTGTGGGATTACGCAGCCGCACGAGACAGCTGTGAATGGCAATGTTCGCCAACAGATACAGGCCTAGCACAGAGACGGAACAACACTCCAACCCAAATAAACACTAGTGTCTTATCAGACAGCCAGAGATGCTAATTTTCCCCATCGTACTGATCCGTGAATGGCGTCCTTTGGGAAAAAGTCTAGCATTGGGATAAAAAGGCCTATAACAGGATTCTAGTAAGGGGTTAGCTGAGGTTAAAGACTGCAGTGCTGTGACAGAAATGCTCCACTAGGTTGCGCTAAGTTATGCTGGCAGGCTGGGTCAGCCAGCCCAGATGCTCAGTGTTTGCCTCTATCCGCTTCCCACCCACAACAAACAGACATGTCACCATGGCAACCAATCCACTGGAGAGGTTACATTGCACAGAAATGTTCACTGATCACAGCTTTACATATGGCCAAGCAAAGGCATGCACAGACTAACAGCCTTGTCCAGTGATGACACGGTGCGGTCACTCAGTGGAAAACTGGAAAATACACACACGGTCATACTGACAAGCAAAACCCTAGCATTGGCACATTAAGCCAAACACATCTACTGGAATTCCCCTTATTTGAAGAACTTGCTCCTGCTTAGCAAAGCACACTTTCAGCTGAGACACCCAGAAATGCTTGCAGAAACAAACAGCCAAACACACACACACACACACTTACAAAACAGGAAGTGAGTAAATACAGAGACGTTAATGTCCTTTCACTTTTCATGACTGTTTAAAAGAACTATGAGCAACTGGAAAAACGATATTTACTCTGATGCCATTTTTGTCTACTTAATGGATTCACATAACTGAACATGGATGTACACTATATTGCCAAAAGTATTCACTCACCCATCCAAATCATTGAATTCAGGTGTTCCAATCACTTCCATGGCCACAGGTGTATAAACCAAGCACCTGGACATGCAGACTGCTTCTACAGATATTAGTGAAAGAATGGGTCGCTTTCAGGAGCTCAGTGAATTCCAGCGTGGTACCGTGATAGGCGAGTCTGGATGATGGACGAGTCTGGGTTTGGTGGTTGCCAGGAGAACGGTACTCGTTTGACTGCATTGTGCCGAGTGTAAAGTTTGGTGGAGGGAGGATTATGGTGTGGGGTTGTTTTTCAGGAGTTGGGCTCGGCCCCTTAGTTTCCAGTGAAAGGAACTCTTAATGCTGCAGCATACCAAGAGATTCTGGACAATTTCATGCTTCAATAGTTTCGGCAATATAGTGTATGTACAGTACTGTGCAGTAGTCAGAGATCGCCCTTTATTTTGACTGTTCATTTTTTAGCATCAGGTAATGCTGACCGAAACTTTTCACAGAGGCCTCAACATCTAAATATAACACCACACTTTGCCTTTCAGTACAGTTTCCTTCCTTTCTTTTCAGGAGACCCACTTTCAGTTCTACACAGAAATCTGCAGCCACACCTCCAGGTTTCAGTGGTGCTAAGGTCAGGACTCTGGGGTGCTCAGTCCATTGGTCTGAGAACATCAACAGCTTCTTTGTTTGATGTGTGGGTCACCTTTTCTCATTAACAGCTTCTTGACAGCTACACATGCTTTCAGACCCTCAGCGATGAGTTGTTTTCTCACAGAGTAAGGATGGATAAAAACACCTGTGGATGTTTTTAGATCTGAAACAGGAGTGGAGCTTGATTTTCTCCCCTCTCTCTCAGAGATGAAAACTTTTAAGTACACTTTATCCAGTGGAGCAGTTTTGATAGTCTACCAGGTCTTGCATGGTTGTTAGGAGTCCCATTTTCTTGAGTTTTGTACCTTATTGTTGCTGTTGGAACAAAACCTCTTATCTCAAGGAGATGTCTGGAGTAGGAGTAAATGGGGATTTTGTCAAGCATAATTTTTTTTTTTGAGAAGAAATAAAAATAAATGGAGATATGAGGTTTCATCCTGACAGCAGCGTTACTCCTTTGACCTCCTCTTTATCATATACAGGGGTTGGACAATGAAACTGAAACACCTGTCATTTTAGTGTGGGAGGTTTCATGGCTAAATTGGACCAGCCTGGTGGCCAATCTTCATTAATTGCACATTGCACCAGTAAGAGCAGAGTGTGAAGGTTCAATTAGCAGGTAAGAGCACAGTTTTGCTCAAAATATTGCAATGCACACAACATTATGGGTGAAATACCAGAGTTCAAAAGAGGACAAAATGTTGGTGCACGTCTTGCTGGCGCATCTGTGACCAAGACAGCAAGTCTTTGTGATGTATCAAGAGCCACGGTATCCAGGGTAATGTCAGCATACCACCAAGAAGGACGAACCACATCCAACAGGATTAACTGTGGACGCAAGAGAAAGCTGTCTGAAAGGGATGTTCGGGTGCTAACCCGGATTGTATCCAAAAAAGGACTTGTATATGTCATTCCCAAGACGAACTGACGCTGTACTGGCCGCGAAAGGAGGCCCTACACCATACTAATAAATGATTGTGGTCTAAAACCAGGTGTTTCAATTTCATTGTCCAACCGCTGTAAGTTGAACGCCTTATATCTAATCTTCCCAGAAATCTTGAACTAAAAGTTTTGACTGGAAATTAAATGGAATGAATGCAGGGTGGGCTCTGACTTTCTATGATTGGAACACATCTGAAAACTTCTAACCAAACAGCTTTTATATCATTCCTCAGTAATACGCTTAGATTTTGTTTGTGTAAACTTGTGCACGTGGTGGAGAGACAAACACTTCTCGCATGTTCATATCGCAGCCAAAACAGATTAGAGAGACCCCAATTACCACTCCTGGCCTCTAGCTAACCAGCCAGGCACACAAACACATGTGCACACATACACACACCACTAATTTAGCAAATAACAGGCCCATGATTTAATGAGAAGGGAAAGAAAGGGGGGCGAGGGAGAGGTCACAAGGCCACCATTGTTGTCACTTACTATCAATAACTGTTTAATAAGCCTGTGAGCACCATCAGTTACTGCTGACCTCTCAACCATCTACAGTACTCAGGGGTTGTGGGGGGTGGAGGGTGCTTGTGCAGAAAGGGGCCACAGAATCAGCAGGCGAGAAATTGGGTTGACTTAAAGCCAAACACAAGCAGAAGGCAGTATGGTGAAGGAACGAGATAGAGAGAGAGAGGAGAGAGAGAGAGAAAGAGAGAAAGGGACAGAGACAAAGAGAGAAGAGGAGGAGAGAGTGAGTGAGTGAGTGAGTGAGTGAGTGAGTGAGTGAGTGAGTGAGAAGAAGAGAAGAAAAAAGAGATGATGAATGAGAGAGAGGGAAAGATAAAAAAGAGGGCAAGAGTGAGGAGGGTAATAGAGGGAGCTAGAGATAAAGATCAAGGGACTATGAGAAAGCAGAACAGAGTGAGGCAGGGAGAGAGAGAGAGAGAGAGAGATGAGGAGAAAGAGAAAGAGAGGACGGGCAAGAGACAGAGATGGTGTGTGTGTGTGATAGAGAGAGAGAGAGAGAGAAAGGAAGGAAGGAAGGAAAGAAGGAAAAGAGCAAGAGAGAGAGAGAGAAGGAGAAAGAAAGGACGGAAAAGAGTCAGAGATGTGTGAGAAAGAGTGAGAGAGGAAAAGATCAAGAGAGAGACAGAGAGAGAGAGAGAGAGAGAGAGGTGTAGGTTCATGTGGACTGTGTATCAGGAGTGGTCAGTAATGAGTTTTGGCTCCAGGTTGTGGACAGACTTCTCTAGCAAACAGCTGCAGCATATATAAGCTCACTGGCATCCAATGGGCATCAATGCCTTCTTGCAAAACATCACACCAACAGCCACTAGCAGTCCACTTGTCACTTGTGCATGCATGTGTGTGGAAGTGTTTTCTGCAGACACAGAGTTTGTTTGGTAAACAGTGTGTATCATGTGTCTATGTGTGTAGCTGCTAAGCGTATACACAGTGTTTGGTAAACAGTGAAATATATATGTGTGTGTGTGTGTGTGTGTGTGTGTGTGTGTGTGTGTGTGTGTGTGTCTGTGTATATGTGGGGTTTGGACTGATCCCCTTGCTGGCACTGAACCAAAGTAAAGGGGAATGTACTATGGAGCAACGTTGCTATGGTAACAGCAATAATATTTCAGCCCGAGCCGTAAGATCGCAGCATTAGATCCAAGGTGAGGCTAAACACACGGTCAGCCTTTCCAGCACTGCGGTGTGGCTCTACTGGGAAAGACAATTAGAAAGACCTTCCACTTTAAATCTAACACAATGAAAAAAGGAGGAAACTTAAAAATAGACATGTTCAAAATCAGTAAGCAGATTCTACAGAGCCTAGAGGAGAGCCCTGAGAAGCTGGAGCTATGCTTTCATTCAGTCCAGTAACGTTTAATCTCTGAATGTAATCGACCAGTCTTTAAAGACCTAACTTCACCCCACGTCTCTGTTACACACACAATTACAGAGAGAGCGTGAGAGAGAAGGGGTAAGAGTCAAACTCTCTGTGAGCTGAATACAGTTCTGTCCTGATCAGAATATCGATGTAGGGAGAAGCTAGAGTGCCAGCCTCTGTGCTGAGACTCAGTTATTTACCCATACAAACTCAGTACTAAAGCAATAGCTCCCCCCAGGGGTCACATGTGCACAGACACATACACAGGCTGTAGGTGTAGTGGGCTATTTTCTTCCACTGTGACATTAGCTGTAGACAGTAGGGCTGGGAGTCTGCACAGGTTACCTGAAAAAACATTACCACAATACTTTGGTCAGGATTTTATTCTATTGCCATATTTATAGTTTTGTAATAACTGTGCACAAACATTTTCCCAGTCACATTAATTTATTCATCTTCCAGGATGATTATGCCTCTGTGTCTCAAGGGGTTGCTGGAACCTATCCCAGAAACACCCTGGACAGGCTGCCAGTCCATCGCAGGCCAGACACATAGACATACACTCTCACACCTGGTGGCAATTTAGCATCTCCAGTTCACCTGACTGCATGTCTTGTGGGAGGAATCCACACAGACACAGGGAGAACCTGATGACCACGTATACCCTGGCCAGGAATCAAAGCCAGGCCCAGTTTTTCCGAAAGCAGGCAGAAGCACTAATATTCATATATATATATGTGCAGATTTTTATCAAATTATTAAATGAGTTACTGAGCATAACCACAGGTGATCAGTATTGCACCGGAGGGTGCATCCAAGAGTGGTACATCTCAAGCTGACCTACCAGCTTTATTCCGAGACTGAGACTGTGTGTGGTATATATATTTGTGCTTTAAGAAAGAAATGTATTTTTGTATTGTCTAAGTCCAACAACTGGCATCATACATGTTAATAATAATAACAAATAAATTAATAAAATACATAATGAATAAAATACATAATGAATTTATCAGAATTAATACAATTTAAAACCATTTGATTAATTTGTGTTTTATAATGGTGTATGTCAGTAAAACCAGTAACCACCCCATCCATGGACTGAGCTCATACACCAGACTGGCTCGTACAGCGCTTATATCAGCCAAGACAATGGATCTGTCTGGCACACTGTCACACAGTCATACACAAACAGTCTTCCCACAGATACGTGTGTACAAAAAGCTCCCACAATCACGTGCAAAAACAGTTCTACACATTCACAACACTACACATACTGTTTCGGCTGATGTGCTGATCAGGGCAGTGAGGAGTGTGTTTTGAGTATGCGGTCTTTCGTCTTCCACTTTACCGTAACACCAAAAGCATTAACATTCATTCACCATTACACAGCCAGTACACAAATCCTTTTAGCAGATCCGCCTTTGAAACCCACCATGTTTACACACACCAATGTTTAAAGGCTTACAAGCCTCAGTTATTTCAGTTATTTTAATAATAAAAAAGTCAGCACTCACATAAAACAAGCACTGTTTCAATAACAATAACAACTTTGATGGGGTACTAATAGTTTTTTCTTATGGATGTGGTCATGGCACATCAGCATACAAGTTTGCTCTACCACTGCAAAATATTTGTGGTGGGAACACACACACACACACACACACACAGACACATTAATGGTCAAATGTGCTACTTTTCACACTATGCCGGATATATTGAGAAGACACAGTTTATCCATCTACAACACAGGGCGTAAGAGTGTTCAGTCTTGAACACTCAATCAATTATGTGAAAATGCTGGACCTTAACTACATAAAAATGCTAAACCTTGATTACATAAGTATGTTCAACCCTGACTATGTAAGAGTGCTCAATCGACTACATAACCTTAACTACATATTAATGGCCAACCTTAATTACGTACGAATGCTCAACCTTAATTACATAACTAGTAAACTAAACTTTAATAACGTAGAAATACTCTTTATTATAATCTTACTTAACATAACAATGCTCAAACTTAACTACGAAAGAATACTCAAACTTAACTTCGTAATAATGATCAACCTTAATTACGTAATCTTAAATACATAAAAATGCTCAACTCTAACTACATAGTAATATCCGACCTTAACTAAGTACGAATACTCAAACTTAACTTCGTAATTAAGATCAACCAGAACTACATAAGAATACTCAAACTTAACTTCGTAATATTGATCAACCATAATTACGTAATCTTAATTACATAAAAATGCTTAACTCTAACTACATGTGTTATGTTCCACCTAAACTAAGTACTAATCTAATGTTCCACCTTAACTAAGTACGAATAACTCAGCATTAACAACATTATAATGCTTAACCTTAATAACAGAAGAATACCTAACTACATATTAAGGCCCAACCTTAACTACGTATTTATTCTCAACCTTAGTTACTTATGAATGATCAACCTTAATTACAGAATAATGATCAATCTTAACTACGTAGTAATGCTCAACCTTAACTACGTAAGAATATTCTGACAAAACTACATAAGAAAGCTCTTATGCTCTTAACCTTTACTACAGAAAGTATTACAAAAACAATCAAAGAATAAATACCTCTGTGAAATGGGCTCATGAGTATCATTCTCTGTAGAAGCTAAGGAGATTTGTTTGTTTGTCTGGGAAGAGATCAAATCCAGTGCACACTCCTACACTCCTGATCTCTGTCAGCATGACTCTGCAGGCCCCTCAATCTGAGCAGTGTGTTTCTCTCCTGAGCTCTCTAAGTGTTTGATCACGCCTGAGGGACACGGTGGGCTGGGGTATGCCTTTGTTCCTACCTTTGACGGAAGTGGCTACAGGACTGAATCACACTGTCCACAACGGGTGTCGTGCTAAAAAATGAGGACAGACATTTACTCATCCTGGACCCTATTTACTTTCCCTTAAAGCTGACAGCAGGGATGGAGGGAGAGAGTGAGGGAGGGGAGGAGAGGAAAGAAAACAGTGCTGGTTCGTGTCCTGTGTCAGTTCACGGATCCAGGTAGTCTCTCTCTGCTCATTAAACACCAGGGTTTGATGCCACACACCCATATACACAAATACACACCTATGTTCATGCACGTTAGCTCACTTAGTTCCCTGCTGGGGCTAAAGGATGAAAGGAAAGAGAAAATCAGGTAAGACAAAGGGCTGGTGGTGCTGGTCAGGAAGGGTTTGGTTTTTCTAAGCACAGTCAGTGCAGATTTAATGCCAGTCTGATGTTCACAAACACACTTCTCTGCTGGAGGCTCGTACAGAAACTGCAAAAACAAAACCATCAGTACAGAGTTAGAATAGCACAGCTATTAGAAACAGGCAGACTGGCACTGTGTCCTGAGACTCCCTTTCAGAGCTGATAAAATGGACAAAGTGTAGATACGCTATAGGCCAAAAGTATTCACTCACCCTTCCAAATCATTGAATTCAGGTGTTCCAATCACTTCCATGGCCACAGGTGTATACAACCAAGCACCTAGGCATACAGACTGCTCCTACAGACATTAGTGAAAGAATGGGTCGCTCTCAGGAGCTCAGTGAATTCCAGCGTGGTACCGTGATAGGATGCCACCTGCACAACAAGTCCGGTCATGAAATTTCCTCCCTACTAAATATTCCACAGTAAACTGTCAGTGGGATTATAACAAAGTGGAAGCGATTGGGAACGACAGCAACTCAGCCACGAAGTGGTAGGCCACGTACAATGACAGAGCGGGTTTAGTGCATAGTGCACATAAGTCGCTGACTTCCTGCAGAGTCAATCGCTACAGACCTCCAAACTTCATGTGGCCTTCAGATTAGCTCAAGAACAGTGTGTAGAGAGCTTCATGGAATGGGTTTCCATGGTCGAGCAGCTGCATCCAAGCCTTACATCACCAAGCGCAATACAAAGCGTCAAATGCAGTGGTGTAAAGTGCCGCCACTGGACTCTAGAGCAGCAGAGACATGTTCTCTCGAGTGACCAATTACGCTTCTCAGTTCGATGGACAAGTCTGAGTTTGGCGGGTGCCAAGAGTACGGTACTTGTCTGACTGCATTGTGCCAAGTGTAAAGTTTGATGGAGGGGGGATTATGGTGTAGGGTTGTTTTTCAGGAGTTTGGGTCAGCCTCTTAGTTCCACTGAAAGGAACTCTTAATGCTTCAGCAGACCAAGAGATTCTGGACAATTTCATGCTCCCAACTTTGTGGGAACAGTCTGGGAATGCCCCTTCCTATTCTGACATGACTGCGCACCAGTGAACAAAGCAAGGTCCATAAAGAAAGAACTCTTCCAAATGCGAATATAACAATCGTTTTCTATAACCGTGCTTCTGTTAGAGAAAAGAGAAATACAGAAGTAGAGATCGAGCTCTAAACGTCTTGACTGACCATTGATTTCACAGTCATGTGTGATGAGTGCACGTCAGATGGCAGTAGTGTATTTTGCTGGTTCTTCTCCGATGAAAGAAGGATTTGTTCACTGTTGTTTCTGTGGTAGACAGACAGACGGACAGTGTTTATAGACGGCAGCTCTGACTGGCACTTCTGTGGTGCAGAACAGTCATA
Organism: Semaprochilodus insignis; assembly: GCA_034552555.1. NCBI lineage: Eukaryota > Metazoa > Chordata > Actinopteri > Characiformes > Prochilodontidae > Semaprochilodus > Semaprochilodus insignis. The sequence continues at coordinate 9,203,256 of CM067481.1, read as the reverse complement.
ACTGGCAAAGTTATGGCGTCAAGGCAATAACAATATTGGCGAAAAGGATTCAACTCGGGGCGTCTGACTAAAAAAAGACTTCTCTGAGTCTGACCACAGGACGTGCTCAGAGCGTGTACATGCACATCCACACACATGGACAGTGCAATGAAAGAAATGAGTGAGACTGCATCTGTTTAATCTGTCTAAATATTGAGAATATTGAAAAGCCTACTGCTTGCAATATGCACTTAACATCTCCCTCTGTCTGTTCTGTTTTCTCCGTCACCCTCACACATGCAAATGAAACGCTATAAGGAAATGACACATCTGAAGGTTAATAGTCATGTACTCAGGCCAAGAAAATCAGGCTCCACTCAGTTTAACCCTCCAATCTTTCAGCACATGTTCATTTCAGGGCTGGAGGTAACCTTCATTGACTGTATTTTTACACAGATAAAACAAGCAGCGGAATCATGTGGAACAGACGCACAAACCATTTTCTCTCTGTCTACAATCTTCTACTGAGCTCTACTCATCTGTAATTATGAGCTCTGTGTGTGTGTGTGTGTGTCTGAGAGATGAAGAGGTGGAGACTGTACGTGAGAGTGTGTAAGCAGAGAAAGAAACAAGGCTCTCTTTTGTTTTCACACTGTAATAAAATGCTGTTCAGTAATGAGCTCATTCCTCATTTAAATAGAGTCAATCTAGAATGCCAGCCAGCACCAGTAACACACACACAGAACTTGATTTGAGAGCTCACCTATGAGGACAGAAATCCAAACCATTCCATTTTTGTAAAATGTGCACATTTCCATTGAAATATATTTCATCTAATGTTATCGAAGACAAAAACAAAACAATTAATTAAAAATTGATACTGTGTTTCTGAGAACTGACACCCAGTAAACATAATACTGCAATATTTAAATGTATAGATATTTTTGTACACCTCTATTTGCTACACATTATGCATGAGTAGAAATACAATAAACATGTTGAGTTTAAATAAATAAATAAATAAATAAAAACGACATGAAAGACAGATACATACTGTCTGTCCAGATAACCGGCTTTACATATTCTCCCAAATGCCTAAGACAGGTTCACAGTGCTGTATGTAGGTACTGATATGTAATAAGAATGTCTTGTATGTAGACATTTGTATAGGAAGCCAAACCCCCAAGCTATACCTACGTCTAACCTCAGCAACCAAAAAGAAATAATTCTGCTTTTGAGTATAAGATAAATCAATCAATCAATCAATCAATAAAAGCACAAAGTCAGGACCATTTTTTGGTTTATGTGTGTGTGTGTGTGTGTGTGTGTGTGTGTGCTCTCTCTTTCAGTGAGACAAAAAGGGTGGACAGAAGGAAAACACAAAAGGTCATGCTACATTATCTTCAATGTCACTGAGGGACTATTTAAGAGGGTAGAACCTACACCGCCGCCCGCCCCCCCCACACACACATGGCTTCAAAATATGACAGCATGCTCTGATCCTAAACTGAAACACAAGGGGTCCAAAGTCCAATCGCATGCTTTACCCCCTCCTTGCCGTATGATGTCAACGGTGTCTGCCCTGCTGTCATTACAGACTTCACACATGCAGGCACAGTGTCACAGTCAAACAGCAGAAACACTCAGAAACAGTCTAACTCTGATTCTGAATGTCACATGACTAGTGGGGTAGAGTCCAATGACATGCTTTGCTCCCTCATTACAGAATGATGTCAACAGTGTATACCATGGTTCGCAGAATGATGTCAGTGGCGTCTATCATACAGTTATTACAGACTTCAGCGCGTACACACACACACACACACACACACACACACACACACAGCATCACACACACACAGTTGTTCATAAGCCAACTCAGCATGGCTTTGCTGCTGTTTGAAACCCAGTAAACGGTGGTGTTCTGTTTGGATGAAGTCAGCCCACATCTGGAGAATGACACACTTTCTCTGAAATACTGAACACTGAACTCTCCCTCCCTCTATTTCTCTCTCTTTCTCTCTCTCTCTCAGTCAGACACATACACACACACATCTGCCTAACAGAACTCACCTCTCTGCTAAAGCACTCTTGGATCGTAAAGCTATTAATCCAGAAACCACTTGCTACTTTCAAGTGGAACTTCTAATGTGTCTGCTGAAAAGAATACGGCCATTGAAGTCCCTGATGGAGCAAAGAGGAAAGCCTCATTAGAAACCGCATATTAATTCCACACTGAGCAAAGGAGCTGATATCTGAATTGGGTTAAAGAAAAGAATTCCGTAGTATGGGTCTGAATCAGAGCGAATGGCAGAAGGCTGTCTGCATATGAACAGCTCCGAGGGTCGAAGGAAAGAGAGAAAGTCAACAAGCCTCAATGCATTTACAAATCCGCCTTTGAGTGAACAAGGCTCTTTTAAAGCCTCTCATGTTGTCAAATGGAGTAGTGGCTTACACTCCATGTCCTTACTCAAATAACCAAAGTGCTGTCAAAACACTTCACTTTTGACATTGTGAACGTCTAAGTAGTGAGCAGAGCTGGCGTTTGGTCATGTGTGGTATGTGCAGCGTATTCATATTTGCCTGAGTGACCATGACAGCTGATTTTATGATCTGCCTTCCTTAGCTCATTCTACTGTAGACATACATGTGACCTGCAACAAGTGTTACAAGCCAAACAGCGTATGGTGCATATAAATATGCAAACAAATAAGCACTGAAGGGTTCTAATTTAGATATTTTGAAATTTAGAATTGCACTAGAATTGAACACAACCTTGAACGTGAAGGAATCCTTATGAATTAGGCACACAGAAATATCTGTTAAGTTACTATTACAAGATATACACTCATCGTCAAAAAATGCACCCAGAAGGAATCAACCGACAGCAATGAAACTTGGTGGGTAGATTTGACATTGTGAAGCATGCAAATGATCCAAGTTTCACACTCAATAAATATTGCCCATATCAGTCTAAATTGTTGTACCTTTTATAGGTTCAGAATTGCAGTAAACAGAGCTGTAGATACAGTAACAGTCACATATAGAGTAACAACCTTAATAAAGATGTATGGCAACGGGAATAAAGTTAAATAACAAATAAATAAATAAATACATAAATAGAAAGTGGTGATTAAATACAACAAGCAGATCAGTTATTACTTTCTTGTCAGGCCCGGTTGACAGAACCGATCCACACAGAGTGTAAAACAGTAGAAAGTTTATTAGGAAAAAAACAGAAGAGCAGTCGATGAAACAGGCAGGGGTCAGAAGCGAAAAGCAAAACAACAAGGCAAAAGGGCTAGGCAAGATCAAAGTCAAAGAGCAAAACAGGTCAAACACAAGAAAGGCAAAAAGTGGTAAAAAGCTCAGAATCACAACGGAAGAACCACAAAACCTTGCAAGGAGGCACGGCAAACAGAGCGGTATAGATATAGCGGTGATTACAACCAGGTGTAGTCAATATTCAGGTGACGGAGATCAATAGGCTGCCGGAGGACACATGGTGGTGACGTCATCCGCTAGAGGATTCTGGGGAACATAGTTCCCAGGCAGAGTGGGCTCACCAGCGGAGACGGACGTGTGACACTTGTCTGCTTGGTCGCTAAAGTAAGCAAAGCATACTGTGCCATATCAGTTGGGTCTAAAGCATTGGATTGCTTTAATATGGCTGAGGTTATGTCTTTTTGAATATGACAAAGCTAAATTACCACAGCACACCACCTGACCCAAAAACAAAAAAGTCGCTGTTTAGATCTTAATAAGCAAATACTTAAGAGCCTTTCTCAAGCCTGATTTGGTTGGAGCTGACTGAATTTCAAGATGGGGCAGAATTTCAGCTTACTTGGGCATCGTTTGCTGTGCAGTGTGAGAGGGAAAGCGATGTCCGATTAACTGCCCAAGTGAGCTCCGATTGAGCAGTCGGATGATTGGATGAATGTCTGACATGTCAGAAGTTTTGTTCTCACACTTTTGTCTCACAGTTTCAGTGTATATGCAGGCTGTACTACAGTGATGTTTTATATGGTCTTTTATATGGTTCGGCTAGTTCTCAGTTTCAGTGCAGTGTAGTAAAGTTAGAAAAGCTGTTGTAGCACAGTTGGTTTGCCAGCGGCTGAATCCCAAACACCCCCCTTCATCCTACATAGTGTACAACTTAGTGAGCAGAGAGTCATTTGGGATTCAGTCAGTGTTTTTGCTCAGTACGCGGACGTGCAGCGTGTTGTTTTGAATGAAACAGCTTTATTGGAAATTGTCTGTAGACAGAGTTGAGCTGTCAGTATGGGTTGCGTTTCACGTGCACTGTGAGCACCCATGTGGCTTCATGTGAGTCGGCCAGGGGGTTTTCGTACAGTGTGAGTATATACATTGCAGGTTTTCTCCGTACATGGGGCGATTCAAACGTGCAGTGTGAGCTGTGAGCGAACGCCAAGATTTCTAAAATCTAAGGAGAACGTCTTATTTACTTCACGGAAGAAATGTGACCAGAAAAAATCTTGAATGACTGTGATCGAAGAAGTGGAAGTCGAATTCAAATGGCAGAAAATGGACAGTAGAACTCACGACTATGTTTATTAATGAAAGTAAGAGCTTTTCCACATATACAATATGACAAGAACTCAAAAGAGTGGAACTGAACAGCTGTGTGGCCATAAGAAAAACACTAGGCTAATCGAAACAAAAGTCTTCAATTTGCTAGGGAGAATTAAGGCTGTACTCTGGAGCAATGGAAAAGTAATGTGGTCTGTGAGTCCAGAAGGGAAGCACATGAAGCAATGCACCCATCATGTGCAGCATCCACTGTATAAGCCTCTGGAGGTAGTGTTGTAATTGGGGTTGCTTCAGCTGGTGAGGTCTAGGCACAACCACATCAACTGACTAACTGAATGTACTGAATGAGCAGGTTATCCCATCAATGTGTCCTTGTACGGTGGCACGACGGTGCCAAAATTCATCAGCTTCTGATTAAAAATAAGTGGTTCAGGGAGCATGAGAAATCATTTCCACACAGAGTTCCGAGGTCTAGGGATTTGCTGGAGAAAACTCTCTGGAGTGGTTCGACTGTCCCGTGTAAAGAAAAGATGAATGAAATAAATGTTGTGGTGTTTGTATAAACGTTCCCATGCCGAATGCGCTCCATAATCAAAGCTAAACGTGGTCTGACAACTGTTTGCAGCTTTTTTTCAGGCAGTGTACATTCATGAAAAAGACAATTTAATAAATAAATAAATAAAAACTTTGAGTGATGTATTGACTCTTCTGAACAGCAGTGAGCATTTCTGAAGAAACGTGCTGGCATTTCTTCATGCATGCTGTGGTAATTAGCGCACTGGATGCAGCTGCTAGCCCAGCAGTGTCTCTCTCTGTGTGGATGTAATGAGGACGGGAACACCACTATTCCGATTGAAAGCCCCCAGAGCCCGGGCTGTCTATGGCCATTAGTGTGGCCGTGGAGACGGTAACCATGTTAACCAGGGGAACGAGTAATCAGCAGCCCTCAGGAACAGCGGTCACACTGTCCCTATGGCAACATATATATACATTACTGAGGGGCTTTACGGGGACAGTATGATAAAGATTGGCATTCAGAGGAGATGATGAGGAGGGAGAAAGACAGACAGATTAATGGGATTAGACT
>CM067481.1:9145139-9195139 GCA_034552555.1 Semaprochilodus insignis | reverse complement strand
CTACTATATATTATTATCATTGTTGTTATTACAGCCATGTCATGTACATCACCAGTGGATTTACTGTATGTATAAACAGACAGATACATGAAAGCTGATAAACAGACTGAAAAGAGTATGATGAGTATGTGGTGCATCACGTCAAGCCTCAAGCTAGTGACAAAGAGTTCACAAGGTCAGCCTCTTACATCACTCATCTATAAACACATGCACACACATAGATGCTAACCAACAGTATTATTACACACATACAAGAGCTCATGGTCCAAAAAAAGAACAGTGTGGTACACTGAACGTCTAGAAAGAAAGAAAGAAAGAAAAAATAAATAAATAAAAGTTTTTGCCCTCCAGAGAATCTATAAACCAGCATTTAGATCTTTTTCCAGCCTGGCTATCTGGTATCATAAGCATAAACACAAGTGCATGTGTTTCTGTTCTGTCCAATACTAACACACTCTAAGCATCTACAATACAGTGACACTCATCAAATGATCTGACATAAACCACTGGAAACACTCAGAACGTTTCTGATGAAATCAGACCGTAGAAATGTGGTTCTCACTTTGTGTTAAAAAAAAAGGAAAAAAAGAGAAAAGATTGAACGCTACTTTTAAAAGCTTGTACTCACCAGCGCAATACAGCCTCTGAAAGATTCTTCTGTTAGAGTCACTCTGAGGCACACCATAAACCGCTGGATCTCTCTCTCTCTCCCCCTCTAAAACTCCCTCCCTTCCTCTCTCTCAAACGCCCTCCCCTCTCCTTCTGTCTTTCTCAACACACCGCTTCCTCCCTCTCTCCCTCTCTCCCTCTCTCTCTGTCTGTCTTTTTCTCTGAGTTGTATGAAGAACAATGCATGGCAGCTGGAGCAAGTTGGAGCCAGAGTGACCATACATAAATCAGAACATGACCATTCTCCTGAGGGCACACATGCACACACAGTACTTTTAGCTTATGTCACAAAGAGTTTCGAGGGGGGCTTTGCTGTTGTTGTGTGACAACACAATCATCCAACACACACACGGAGCACAGCTGTGGTCCCCGAGGTGTGTGTGTGTGAGTGTGCAACATCCTTGGCTCAGCTGGGCTGCATGCTGATTGGCTGCTGTGGGGTGATTGGCATTTCCTGTTACTGTTAACTCTTGCCAGCATCCTCCCACACATACTAAAACACAGCCTGCAGGCCTAGACACACATACACACGCACACACACACACACACACACACACACACACACACACACACGCACACACACACTCATGCATACAAACTCAGACACACACGCATACACACACATATGCACACACCCATACACACACATGCGCACACACACACACTCACACATACAAACTCAGACACACACACACAAACTCAGACACAAACTCACACACACACACACACACACACACACTCACTCACTCACAAACTCACACACAAACACATACACACAAACACACACACACATACATACAAACTCAGACACACACACAAACTCAGACACACAGGCATACACACATGCACACACTCATACACATACACACACATGCGCACACACTCATACACACAAACTCAGACACACGCATACACACACACTCACTCACTCACACACAGACACACAAACTCACACACACAAACACATACGCACAAACTCACACACTCATACACACACACTCATACACACACACTCATACACACACACTCATACACACACACTCATACACACGAACTCAGACACACACACACAAACTCAGACACAGGCATATACACACGCACACACACACACATACACACACGCATACACACACACTCACTCACTCACACAATCACACACACAAACACATACACACAATCACACACACTCACACACACACACACACACACACACACTCATACATACGAACTCAGGCATACACACACGCACACACTCATACACATACACACGCACATGCGCACACACACTCACACATACAAACTCAGACACACTCACACACAAATTCAGACACACACGCATACACACACACTCACATACAAACACACACACACACACAAACACACACACACACACACAAACTCACGTGCACATGCAAACACATGTTCTTCTCGGGACGATGGGCACTGATGTATAAATGGCCCAAAAACAGAAAGCAAGGGAAATAGGAAAAGATGAAACTGGATACAGCAAAAAGCAACAATTACCAAAGTGAGTCATACAGGGTTTCTCTAAATATAAAGAGAGAGTGCGAGAGAGAGAGAGAGAGAGAGAGAGAGAGAGAGAGGGAGAGGCAGCAAGAGAGATGAAGAACAGAGAGAAATGGCGAGAGAGATGGTGAGAAAGACAGCAGGAGAGAGACAGTGAGACAGATTGGATGAGAGCAAAAGACAGACAGAGAGACGGTGAGAGAGACAGTGGGAGAAAGCGAAAGAGATAGACAGAGAACAGAGAGAGAGAATGACAGACAGATAGACAGACAGAGAGACAGACAGACAGACAGGCAAAAGAAAGAAAGAAGGAAAAGAAAGTAGGAGAATAAAGGACATTTGGATCAGATTCAGTAACTCCTTTGCTCCTCTTTGCCAGTTTGCTAACAGGAAGCTTCACCCACTGCCCTTATTGCCGACCGCCCTCAACTCACAGTCCACCACAATGCCCAGACTGACAGGTCAATATAGTCAGACAGAGTCGTATACAGCACTGTGGGTAAACTCAGTGTTTAAACATCTCTCCTATCCATACACAATTCACACACGCCGATGATAATTAAGCACACTGCAGAATGATTAATTAGCTCAGTCATGTGACCACTGCCAATACATGGGTGATGCAAGGCTGGTATTATAGCATGTAACTCCGCATGTAACCAGATGCCCTGAGATTACGGGAATTCTACAAAAATACAGGAATATGCTGAAGTTCCAAGTGATGAACACCCAGGGCATTCTTTCCCGAAGTACGCTATGAAAATCTCAGCGCATCTACATTAATCATCTGAACCTCAGTCTCCATCTTGTCCTCCTTCACTAGAAAATATCCGCTACATCCCACCAACCAGCTTTCAGAATCCAGAGCCTCCATAAAGCTGCTGGAAAAAGTGAGGCTGTGTTGTGTGTAATTGTGGAGAGAAAGAGAGAACAGGCTGTCTGCCGTGAGAGAGAGGCTTCAGATAAATTATGGTTAATAATAGAATGGCAGTGTTCTGGTTGTGCTTTAACCCTCAGGCTAAGTCCATAATGAGACAGTGTCCAGCCAAAGCGGCCTGCAGGAACCTCTATGCCCAAACAGAACAAATCACCACGGGCTTCACAGTGACCACCAAACTCGCTGACACTGCGCTGCTGTATCACACGGACTGTAAAACCCTCAGGCTAAAGGAGGAACTCTAAATCCAGCTTGTGGAAACTAGTTCAGACTAGTTCCTCAAAATATTTAGCTTGAAGGAGAACATCCAGCTGTTTGTAAGGACATATGAGTAAGATTGTAAGTGCATCACAATAACAAATATCTCAGGAATTCTTGGTATTTCTGCACAAACTGGTAAGCTGTAAACAAAGGCATTCAGAGGGCTCTAATGTGAAATGCATCGTCCTAGAGTAACTTACCAAGACACCATTGTTCAGGAATCAGATGTACGACGAGTTTAATGGCGGAAAGCTTCCCTAATGAATCCTGTTGCATGAAATGGTTATGGTTAAGTATGCTGTCTGACATCTGAGAACAGTTTTTAGTTATTTTAAAGATAAGCTTTTGGCCTAAAGCATATTATATATCTCAATTTATTCATGACAGGGAGGTACATTCAGGACATCATAAGACAAAATATTCCTGGGGTTAGCATTATTTTACCATTATCAGCATGACACAGAAAACCATGTAAGTTCTTGGATAATGCATAAAATGGTTTTGCTTTGTAGACATCAAAACATCTGGTGCTTCTAAGAAACCAAAGTCATTAAGTTTCTCTGGCAATGATTTACCTATACCAAAGACCAGCACGCATCTAGCAAAACGTCTGACAGCACTTACTTGGGAGTAACACACATATTGTATATAGGGTGACCATATTCATAACCCCAAAAAGGAGGACATCCCACCCCCAATAGGAGGAAGCGGGGTGGGCGATGTCACATGACTCTGTTAAACCAGTGAAATGCAATGCATGCCTTTTGGCACGGACGTGAGCCAATGGCACACATAATATTGTTCGCGAGTGAACATTTTGAATAGTTGGACTAATAGGTGTCTGTCCAGGTACTGGCACCGGACGGAGGACTGGGAGCTGAAAAAACGGACAGTCTGGCCTAAAACCGTACGTGTGGCCACCCTACCTGTATTGTCATGATCAGCGCTCTTCTCTTCATATCTTTCAAATGACTGATAAGAATTTCAGTCATGACTGGTGTCCTATTCTGAATCGTGTGTTCTCTTCCAACTTAAATGCTATAGCTTGTACAGGTTCTAGAATGTAACTGTGGCACCACTTAAGGTGGAACTTAAACCTTGCAGAACAAGCTGACAAAAAGGCAGCCTATTTCAGTTCCTACATCTTTACCAAGTTCTTGGATCTATTAGAAACATTCGGATTAATCCAGAAGGTAGTACATGTAAATGTGGAACCATCCCATAGGTTCTCTGTTAAAGTGAGAGATAGAGCTCATGATCAGTCCCAGATGCTGGCGGCTCTACTGTGGTCATTCTAGTCATGCCGGCAGTAGCAAGCTCTGAGTAACATGATATGATGACCTTGCCAAATTAAATGGATTTCCACTTTGTTCTCCTGTCTGTGTCTATTTTAAGATGATGCTTCTGTGTGATCATTGTGGTGTCTCACTGTAAGCCAGCAAATCAGAGCAGATTTCAAAGTATTCATGACATATTCATGTTTCCTTCTAGGGTCAAATCAGTTCCAGGGTTGTAGATGTGTGTAAAACCCAGACGTTTTTCACCCTGACCAAAATCACATACCTGCTGTTTAGATATCAGAGAACTATTTCAAATGCTGAATTAAAGCACCTGTGGCACCTGTGATGTATCTTTCTGATCTATCTTTTCCAGGTTGCTGAAAATGAATAACTGGCTGGAAATTAAGGTGGTCTCAGAGCCCTCTGCGGTAGTAAAGCTAAACAAATCTAGAATGTTTGTATTACATTTGAGTTATGTTTTTGTGACCCTGGTAATGAATTCTTTGATACCTACTTTACACGCACATTAGGTTTTACAGTATGACTCGAAGCCAGACAGTGATTGCCATTTCAGGGCAAAGAGGCCTAAACCAATCAAACGCAGGCTAGCGATGATAAAGTGCATGTTGTTGTTTCTCCAAGGCTACCCTGCTGTTAGACAGCTTGCTGCTTCAGCATGCGGTAATTTAAACTGTCATCTCTCGTGCACAAAACACGGCTGAGAGAAACAGACCGGGCTAATTAAACCCATTGTCTCAGAGGAAGCAAGTAGCACTGTAGTCAAGACCACTAGAGGTGAGTTTGAGCAAAGACCAAGATTAAGACTTTATCAGAATACTAAAATAAAATAAAGAAAGGGGGAAAAGACTAAAATTCTTTTATAGTTTATTTTACATTCATTATCATTCATAATAGCATGACATATTTATATATAAAATAACTATATATACAATTTATAAATAATAATTATTATTTAATAACAATATAATATAATACACATGCTCTAAAATATGCTATTACATCATACCATATATAACCTTGTTATAGGTTAATAAGTAATTACCTTATTATTAATTAATTATCATTACATTAAAGCCTTCTCTAAAACATCAATTTTTATTATGACATGAAAACATTCTGACCTCCTGTGAGGAGACGTTTGAATTCTGGAACATCAACAAACAAGCAGTACTCAGTTTAGTCAACATGGAAATAATCAATCACATTATCGGCCAGGAAAGAACAGATTTTACTTTCACGTGGGAAGAAAGACTGTTGCGTTCTCTTTGCAGGTATTCTTTATATTCAGTAATGAACAAGTTCAGTTTCCAGCCACCTCAGACGGAGGCATGCCACTCACCTGGTCTCAGAAACAATTCTGAGTCCACCTTACTTCAAGACCAAGAGCAAGACACGAGTCCTAATCATGTTGAGACCAAGGCAAGAGCAGTACGCTCGATTAACAGTCTCAAGATTGAAACAGAGCTCTAGTACAAAAACGTGCCTTCAGCTTGGTAGCACTGAGTGATAGAAGGAGACATAGCTAGCGGATGTGAACAAGCGTTTTGCCGTAACTATATTGATCAAGAAGGTTCTTTATACACCAACATAAAAGGAATTATAAACAACTCTTCCAGGTGATCTCGACAGCTTTGTCTGGAAGGATGTACAGGATTAGTAAAGCACCTTCCACCTTTCTCCTTCTGAACACAAGGGGCTGCCTTTGACACCGGCTTTGACAAGTGAACCCCTGGAGGGGGCACTTGACCTAATCACCAGGAGCAGAGAAAAGACAAACATGATTTCTGTTGGCTTTGCTGGATGAGAACACAAACGGTCTATGTGCGCACACACACACACACACACACACACACACACACACACACACACACACACACACACACACACAACAGGGGACGGACATGGTTCATTATCAGAATGCCAAACATCAAAAAGCCCTGGAATCCCCATACCATCTGCTTATTCAGCCTTTCAGATAGCAGAAATACAAACACATGCACACACGACACACGCAACTGCAAGCTGTCTATCATTACAGTCATAAAACACATGCACCTGAAACATGCACAAAGCATATCCACTGAATACCCCCGTGCTTTCTGTCCTTATTTGAACAAAAGCTCTCATGAATTTTAAACAAGCTGCCGTTGAGGAATTTAGCAGGGATGTCCTGCTTAAGGCAATTTATATGTAAATGAGCGACTTTGTGTATGTCTGTCTGCATTTGGAAGCATGTGTGTCTTTCAGAACATGTGTGTGAGCACACTTAGTAAATATGCTTGACCCTTTACGCTAAAATCTTTCAATCTTTAATGAGAATAGCAGAATGATGTTTGCCTCATAGTGAGAGATGGAGGGAGAGAGAGAGAGAGAGACGGGAGCTAGGGAAGCAGCCAGTAGATGGCAGCAGTGTACTGAAGAACAGTTGCATTCACACCGACATAGCTGACAAAGTGTGCTGCAACACGCACGCGCACACACACACACACACTTGCTTCTAGGTTTTCCAAGGCCTTTACCTAATCCCCTTCCCAAGCTCCTTTTCCCTAAATTCCCCTCAGATGCCCAAAGCTCCACCTGGACAGGATTCCTCAAAGCCCCCTCTTTCCTCTGATCTCTCTCTCTCTCTTTCTCTACTATGCTTATCCTCTGTGTTGGTTTCAGACCTGTGGCAGCAGAAAGACAGAAGGCTCACAGATCCCAGCCCTGTATCAGCATAGCAAGCAGATCAACGTAGAGAGTTAGCTTGGGCTACACACTCGTTTCTGATCAAGGAGATCTTTTCACACGGCAGTGATCGACAAGCAGGGGAGAAAATGAGCACACTGACTGAAGTACATTCAGTATATGGTGTAATATGAAAAGGACAGGTTGAGATTTATGCACACTCACCCCCCAGAGTATCGGTTGACAGCAAATATGACCAGATATTTTTATTTTTGTAGATACCATACAGGGCACAAATCAAGTACATATACGCTACTGTTGACTTTCAAATGCTACTGTTAACTTTCACATGCATAATGTGACACATTAAACTTCTTATCTTATTGGACCTGCTTTTTTAAACTAGAAAGGGAAAATTCATGAAGTTGGAAAAAGTACCTTAAATTAACCTTAAATTAACCACCTCCTTGAATTCCATTACCACCTGAAAATTACTGCCACCTTAAATTCACTGCCAACTTAAATATACTGCCACCTAAAATTCCTCTCCACCTTAAATTCCCTGCTACCTTAAATTCCATGACACCTTAATGGAGGTGTTCCAATCACTTTCATGGACACAGGTGTATAAAACCAAGCACCTAGGCATGCAGACTGCTTCTACAGACATTACTGAAAGAATGTGTCGTTCTCAGGAGCTCAGTGAATTCCAGCGTGGTACCGTGATAGCATGCCACCTGTGCAACAAGTCCAGTCGTGAAATTTCCTCACTACTAAATATTCCACAGTCAACTGTCTGACCTCAGACCGATAGAACACCTTTGGGGTGAATTACAGTGCAGACTGCGAGCCAGGCCTTCTCGTCCAACATCAGTGTTTTACCTCACACATGCGCTTCTGGAAGAATGGTCAGAAATTCCCATAAACACATTGCTAAACCTTGTGGAAAGCCTTCCCAGAAGAGTTGAAGCTGTAATAGCTGCAAAGGGTGGGCCAACATCATATTAAAGCCTATGGATTAAGAATGGGATGTCACTCAAATTCACACGTGTAAAGGTAGACGAGCCAATACTTTTGGCAATATAGTGTATTTTGAAAAACAGTCAAACATTAATTTGGTATTTACACTTTGTGGGCTTCTGCTGTTTCAGAAATGTGACAGCTGAAAACTGATAACTGACCATAGAACAGTAAAGCAAATGCAGCCTGTATAATCTCAATAGCAGAGCTTTGCCAATAGAACGAGAAGCTTTGAAGCCACACATGAGACTATGGTTACCACGCCCCCTGCCAGCTAGAGCAGGAGAAAGACCTTCGGCATGGGACTGTGAACCCGTTTTCTCTGGTGTAATGGAGCCTTTGGACGTCAGAGTTTGTGATCCACAACATCCATAGATAACCTCACAAATGCTCTGAACCTGATGAAATCCTCACAGCAATGTTCCAACATCTGATGTAAAGGCTTCCCAGAAGACGGTGGCTGTTACTGCAGTAACACAGGGGACATGCCATCTCACATTGATGTTGGATGAGCATGTGTCTACACACTTCTAGAAAAACAGTGCATGTCTTTCCATCACCCCTGAATATATGCCACTCTCTCAGATGAGCGCACTGTGGCAGTACTGAACATGCGACTCACAGACAAACAATATCCAGTCCAGAGAATATCAGTTTAAAGGAATATCTGACTGCACTTCTGTCCTAGTCCTGAAAGCTTCCAGACTGTAACCACTGGCCACTAAGGCATATTTTATCCATCCCAGAGATGAAAAGCAAGAACACGATTTTGGGTACAGAGACCACTGAAGTATGAGAGTAATGCATTAACCAGGCCACAAAAACCAGAGAGAAGATAGAATGCTGGTGGGAAAATATAGACTGGGGGGAAATAGCCTCCGCTGCCTCTATCTGTCAGCAGTTCATCCTCTAGAGGGATGGAGAGAGGATGAGGGCATGAGAAAGCGGGGGGTAAAGAGTGAGGGCCAAGGGAGGAATAAATGAGGAGAGAGAAAGGGATGATTGAGGGGCTACACGGATGCTCCCCAGGGGCAGGAGGGGTTGCTCTATCAGTCAGACAGGAGATAGAGTTATGGGTAATGGAAGAGATGGAAGGAGACAACTTTTGTTAACCAGAATCTTCTTTTCCTTTCACTCGTTTAGAGGTTTTATAAGCTCTTATGCTGAATGTTTCAATTAACGTTTTGATGTTAGCTCATGTTGCTGAGTCATTCAGGCACAAAAGAAAAATAACAGTTTTGATGGCATGTCAAAGATGTCTATATATCATGTTGGATAAATATCTACTCAAGTTAGCATGCTAACCCGGTAGCCCAGGTCTGTTCTGTCTCATAATACCACTTTGTACTCAAGAGTCTGCCTTCAGTTCCCACATGAGTGGTTGAAGAAGAAGCACTGGCCTCTCTCGGCAATAACACACATTGAAACAAGAAAATAAGTGGCAAAACAGTAGCAAGATGAGAATTAGCATTGGCATTACTTTCTACTGCAGGAGACGCTTTTGGAAAGTAAAGGGGTGAGGTTGGACGCTGGTAAGTAAGAGGGACTGTGAGCAGTATGAATTTGACTGATTGTGATTTGGACCAAAATCTCATCTGTATTTTTAGGCTGAATGGAGATTTATATGACAATACATCTGCATTTTCTACAAAGTGGGCTAAATGTTTGGTTGTAGGTCGAAGTTCTGTGTGAGATACCACAAGGACTTTTATCAATAATATCTGTCAATCAATCAGGGTGTCAGGATTCTATACTGGACATGTGCCCTTTTATGCACTTTCCCAGCCTTATCCACCTCTTAGTAATATTTAAAAAAAACCCAAAAAAGAAACCACTTCAGGTCACTTTTTTCACTCTGCACTTTATAACATTTTTTGCTGCTGTATATTTAATTATATATATATATATATATATATATATATATATATATATATATATATATATATATATATAAATTTGTTATATTGCATTTCCATGCTGCTATATATTTTATATTACTTGTTTTTGTAATGCTGTGCATTTTGTATATTTCATATAATTTCATATACTCTATATTTTCTACATTTCTAGCTGCTGTACATTTATATATATTTCTGTATTTTAATACTGTGGGAGCACTTTGCAACAGAATATCGTTCAGCATGCACTTGTTGTATACTGAAATCATTGAATTCAGGTGTTCCAATCATTTCCATGGCCACAGGTGTATAAGAGGTGTATAGAGCAGGGTCAGCAGATACTAAGGTATAGTGTGCTACAGACCTCCAAACTTCATGTGGCCTTCAGATTAGCTCATGAACAGTGCGTAGAGAGCTTCATGGAATGGGTTTCCATGGCCGAGCAGCTGCATCCAAGCCTTACATCACCAAGCGCAATGCAAAGCATCGAATGCAGTGGTGTAAAGTGCCGCCACTGGACTCTAGAGCAGTGGAGACGTGTTCTCTGGAGTGACCAATTATGCTTCTCTGTCTGGCAATCCGATGGATGAGTCTGAGTTTGGCGGGTGCCAGGAGAATGGTACTTGTCTGACTGCATTGTGCCAAGTGTAAAGTTTGGTAGAGGGGGGATTATGGTGTGGGGTTATTTTTCAGGAGTTGGACTCGGCCCCTTAGTTCCAGTGAAAGGAACTCTTAATGCTTCAGCAGACCAAGAGATTTTGGACAATTTCATGCTTCCAACTTTGTGGGAACAGTTTGGGGACGGCCCCTTCCTGTTCCAACATGACTGTGCACCAGTGCACAAAGCAAGGTCCATAAAGACATGGATGAGCCAGTTTGGTGTGGAAGAACTTGACTGGCCTGCACAGAGTCCTGACCTCAACCCGATAGAACACCTTTGGGATGAATTAGAGCGCAGACTGCGAGCCAGGCCTTCTTGTCCAACATCAGTGTCTGACCTCACAAATGCGCTTCTGAAAGAATGGTCAGACATTCCCATAAACACGTTCTTAAACCTTGTGGAAAACCTTCCCAGAAGAGCCGAAGCTGTTATAGCTACAAAGGGTGGGCCGACATCATATTAAACCCTATGAATTAAGAATGGGATGTCATTCAAGTTCATATGCGTGTGAAGGCTTTGAGCAAATTTATGCTAGGAAATTTAGGTCTAGGGTAGCAGCAACATTGAAATAACCAGCATGAGTGCACATGCCTGCATCACATTATTTGCCTCATGAAATTACTACACAGATCAGCAATAATAAAACTTTTTTTTACTACAAATATCTGTCTATTCCAAACATGCACCTTTAACTAAGGGACACTGTCATGCCCTGATATGTACGTGGAGCACAAAATCATTTAATAGTCTTTTTCAACACTCCTAACTTTTAACATAACATATTAAAGGGCATGTTTCATCATCCTACAAGACACACACACACACACACGCTGTGTTTCTGACACTGATACACACCCTCCTGTACAAGCTGCTATGAGCAATGTTCCATTTTGTCTCGTTCTTCTTGCGCTGGAGTCAAATTAATTCTGAGCTGTATTCATAAATGATTTAAAAGCTGGAGGTGTCGTGTTTGGTTCAGTCTTTTTACTCTTTCACTAAATCCCAGGACTACTATCATCCATCACCATGGAAACCACAGAGCCAAAGACGGAGGCAAAGAGTGATTTCTAAAATGTGTGTTAATATGAACATGACTGTGTGTGTGTGTGTGTGAGCTCTGCACTCCATTCTTACAGCGAGCCAATACAGCCTATCTCCATACCAGATACCAGCTCATACATTTCTCTCTCTCTCTCTCTCTCTCTCTCGCTCTCTCTCTCTTTTCAGCTTCCTTCCTCCTTCTCTTCCCCCCATCCACCATAATTGTGCAGGATGTCTGATGAGGAAATCAAATCAAGTTCCAATGCAGAAGGCAATGGAAATCAAATTGAACAGTAAAAAAAAAGTTTTTATTCTGCTGCTTTTAATAACTGCATTTCAGAGATATTCTCATGCTGTGCACTCTTTGTAACCCCTAAAATGGGCTGATTTTACCAAATGTTTATCAAGGCTTCAAAGCTTTTGGTACATTCAGGTCAATGTATTTTTTTTTATTTATACCATTTTTTTTTTNTTTTAATAACTGCATTTCAGAGATATTCTCATGCTGTGTGCTCCTTGTAACCGCTAAAATGGGCTGATTTTACCAAATGTTTATCAAGGCTTCAAAGCTTTTGGTACATTCAGGTCAATGTATTTTTTTTTTAAATTTATACCATTTTTTAAAAAATAATTTCCCCATGAACTTGAAATCAAACTGAGCCGTCAAGACAAAAACTGTATATGCAATGTTCCAACTAAATAACTTGATTGTTGCATAAATATCCTTATATCTGCACTTGGAAACTGAGGACACCAACCAACAAAAAAGGTGGATTTTTATTGCTTGTTATAACACTTCAGCTGCTCAGCAGTGCAGGGGACTCTTCATCATCCTTTATCATACAGGTCATCTAGCACCCCACAAAAAAGACGTCAAGATACAGTGTTATGATACAAAATGCATATGTACCCCTCAGCATTAATTGTGCCCTCATGGATATGCAGAATAGCTGTACCATTGGTGCCGACACATGCTGTGACAAATGCTGGCACAATCACGCTGGTCTTCCTCCACTTTGGCTTAGAGAACACAACATCCATTATTTCCAAAAACAATCTGAAAGGTGGACTCGTCAGAACACGGCCCACACTTCCACTTTGCGCCAGTCCATCTGCTGGTTTTCAGCACTGCCCTTTACAAGCCTTTCATGCTCCTTTTATACACAAAGATGGCAGCTTTTCTCTATAACTTATTCACCTGTCTGTCTGTGGAAGATTTTTTGATCTTCCCAGACTTTCTCTGTCCCTGTCTAATTTTTGTAACGTGTCATCACTGCTTGAGCAAAACCTGGTATCTTGTCTGAAAATAACTTTGGATGAAATTAACATGTAGACTGTATTTTTGTTGACAGCTGTGGTGTTAATAGGCAAAATCTGTAGCACAAAAATTCTTAAGAGGTTACTACAGGCAAACTACAAGACCTGGAGGCTAATAAGGACTTTACTATATATACATACAGCCACATATAAATATATAAACATGAGCGTGTTGCTAAGCGAACATGGGCAAGAGAGACAGAGAGAGAGAGAGAGAGAGAGAGAGAGAGAGAGAGAGAGAGAGAGAGAGAAATAGTCTTTATTAATTGGAATTTCTGGGCCACTGATTTGCTGGGGGCTTCATAAACCATTCTCTAAGAGGCTCAGACCATTTTCCATTAATTAGCCCAAAAAAAACCCCACACACGGCGTGGTGCTGCTGCTCACTGCAAAGAAGACTGCAGTGTTGTGCTTTCCCTGTTTTCCCCTTATAACCTCACCCCTTCACGGCTCTCTCTCTCAAACAGCCAGGGAGTGTGGGGTTTTGGATCCTGCCGTTTTTTATGTCACATTATCAATCACCCTGCCAGAGCACAGGAGCTCAGTCCTGCCCTTTGTGCGTGTGTGTGTGGAAGGGGTGGGGGCAGTTCTCTGAAGTCCGGTCTCCCCGGCCGGATTATCCCTCCATCTGTAATTAAAGTCACCCATGGAGAACGACGCTGCCCCCTAAATGATGCCATCCATATTTTATCTCTCTCTCTCTTTCTCTCTCACACATACACACACACACACACACACAAACATACACACACACACACACACACACACACAAAATGATGTGATGGAATTTTTTTTTATCTCTTGCCTTGAAATTGAGTTTTGACAAAACTGTCACTGCCAAGGTGATTTCAGAACACAGACAGAAGAGGCTTTGTGTGTTGGGGGTGGAGTGGAGGAAGGGGAGTAAGTGTGTGATCACTTGACAGTTGTGCTAAAGCTCTGATATTACTTTCTTCCATGTATTCTGAAGCTTGAAAGGCCTAAAAAAGCCTGCAGTGCCTTTCTGGCTAGGTCTTCGTGTAATGGGGTCAATGACCTTTGGTGGAGACCAGAGTATTACCTTCCATTTTAATACTGTTTTTGTTTACATGCCCTCATCAACTTCGTCTCAAAACATGCCTGCGTTACACAAGTTGCCACTCGAAGAACAAGGGGATAGGGTTCCCACCTCAGCCCTGAGAAATTCCTGGACATTCAATTAGTGGCTTTATTTTCATACTAAGTCCACTAGATGTGTAGTGTCGTCAAGTTTGCTCCTTTCTGAAATGTCACTACATCAATGGTAATCCAAATCAATCAGACCTATTCTTTGTATACAAACAGTCTGAGGAAATTGGTTGCACAAAAATAAGCAGTTTATAATAAGAAGTTTACAATAAGAAATGATGCCATATGGAAATGCTTGGATCTCGCAGAGTATGTTTTCAACAGGAATGCATTTACCTTTGCCTTGGCTAGCCTAGCTAGCTAAACAAACTTTGGAGAAGTCAGAGTGTACGTAAGCTTATCTATAGAGTGTACATACAATTAAGTGTACATAGGTTTAATCTTGAGAACATGAATCATTGTTGATTGCCCCTTTTCCCATTGTTGATAGCTGTGTATCCCGCAGTGTGCTAATCAGCAAACTATCCAAGTAAATAAATTTGTGATGAAGTAGTTTGCTGCATAGATAGAGTCAGATTGCAATGTTATTGGGAAGGAAAATAAAGGTCACAATGAACAATAAATGATGATAAATTTAGACTGATATGGGTGATATTTATTTAGCTTTATTTAGAAGTACTGTCTCTCAGTTTGGCGTTGGGCTGACGTGTTTGCTAACACAACATCCCAGATGTCTCGGTATGGAGTTGTAGAGGTTCCTAATGGTGTTCTGTGATAATCCATCCAATGCAGCTTGAATATTCTCACACAGGTTCTGCAGATTGTGCGGCAGTAGAGTGGAGGTGGAGTGACACCAGGCCTTCTGGACGTGTGACGCGTGACAACAAACCATTCATCTTGGTTCTGACTACAGTGCCTCCACACATGGTCGACAAAAAAGGTGGTACAAAAGTGGGACTTGTCACTAAAGATGACCTGCTGCCATTCTGAGTCACTCCATGACAGTCTGGCACGACACCATTGCAGTCTTTGGTGACGTTGATGTTGTGTTAAGGACAGTCGTCGTAACGGTCTGCGTGCATGTAGTCTTGCGTGGTGCAGCCGTCTGCCAATGGTGCTGGCACTAACAGGATGACTCAGGGAGGGCATCACTGTCTGCAATCATGGCTGTTGGGTCAGTCAGGTACAGCGATAAGGCATGTCCTCGCATATCATATGTGCAGCTGAGTGTGAAACTTATATTATTTGCATGTCTCATGATGTCAGACCTACCCATTCATGTTGACTCATTCCTTCTCTCTAAAAAATGACTTCTGTTTTTTATTTTTTTTAAAATCTGTGTGTATTAAGATTAGATTAGATTAGAAGAAGTAAACGTTTCAGGTTTCAGTTGAAGCACACATCAATACATCTTCATAAAAAGACAAAGGTCTGCATGTGTGGCATGAAAGATGGCACTGTCAGAGTGTGCGTCTGTTTGGCTGAAGTAATGAGTCCCAGAGGAAGGTGCACGTGGTGAAGGTACACACACTTACTTCTACACACATACCCACACTCACAGTTTTGTACCTTAATAGGACCCAGTGGAGCGATCACTCTGGCCATTGTGGCACATCGATCTGATTCTGATCTGTGATACTGAAACAGGTCCCTGAGGAGAACACTTCCATTGTTCACTCACACATACACACAACAATTCGGCTGCATGGAGGGAAATGACTAAAGCAAGTCTATCCTTCTGTTCATGTCATTTTCATATCTAATCTGTTTGGCCTATAAGCTTGGGGCCTGTAAGCTTAGTTGTTAAATCACAGGCATCTTTTTTTAATTTACCTATTGCAGCAACAAGTCATGAGATGAGATTTACTGTGTATGCATTTGAAAGAGATTGAGTATAATATTTGTTGTGTAACTTCACCCAGCCTAGTAACTGTAACAAGCATCTGTGAAAGAACCTTTAACTACATAGCTGACTTTATTTGGCTCATCATTGGGATCTAAAGAGAATACATTTGACTAGTTGTCTTTATTTGTAGCTTTGCTTTATCAACAGAGCTAAAAGCAACACCTTTTTCTGAAACACTGCTTTTCCTAGTTTTCCCTTCATATTATCTGCTGTAGATATGTTGCTGTTACAGAATACATCTAGTCCTCATTCCTGAAGTATAGATTTTACATGGCCTTTAAAGAGATAGCTTTAACTCATTCAGCAGAGTACACTGGATAGCAGAGATGTTCACAAGCTGAGTTGAATCTCGAGTCTCTGGGTGAGAGTCTTGAGTTGAGTCTCAAGATCTGATTTGAGTCTTGAGGTTCCGAATGCAACTTCAAGTCGAATATTGACCTAAGGGCTTCGGGACTAGAGTCTAGATTCTCTGGGTGTGAGCATGTGTCAAGTTAAAATCAAAATCACTTAAATCATTAGTAGATCATTTTAGTAGATTAAATCATTAGTAGATCATTTTAGTCTTATTATTATGATAATACTGAATTATGTACACTATGTGTTTGATATATGTACACTTAATAAGGATACTTGAATCTATAATTGGCTGCTATTGCACTTACAGGCAGTAAATGCAGTACTTAAAATATAGAGCAAACAATGGTTAGTAAGCTTGCTGCTTGTAAGTATAATAGCTATCTAGTATAATATCTAATCCAGATGTAATCCAAGTTTTAAAGGACTGTGATGTACCCAGACTCGTCCATCGGACTGCCATATGGCGAAGCATGATTCATCACTCCAAAGAACACAGCTGCACAGCTCTACCATGCTGGAATTCTGAGCTCCTGAGAGCGACCCATTCATTCACTAATGTGTGCAGAAGCAGTCTGCATGTATAGGTGCTTGGTCTTATACACCTGTGGCCATGGAAGTGATGATTTGGATCAATGAATTTTTTTTTTTTTTAATCTGGATACATATATGAGGCGGTCTGTGATTTGACAGTGATTAGTTATGAGGTGTGGGTGTGATTGCTCTTCCCTGTTGGGTCCTTTCCTTTCCACCAGACCAGCAGAGGCTTGACAGATGAGTGACACATGGTTAGTTTATGGGATTAAGAGGCCCACACATATCTGTCACCTGAGATCAGATGCATTATGGATTATTGACTGACTGAAGAATCCATTAGACACCTGATATGAAGACATGGCAGTAAACCCACACAAAGACACTTGGACATTTCATTATAACCTGGACCACCTGTCTGCTCTCCAAATGCTGAAGGAATTAGGTAAAATTAAGGTAATTTCCATGTTGTTGTAAAACACAATCACAGTCTGGTTACAGCCACTTACTGTTATAATCAAAAGCCCATTAATCTTCATTTGGAAAGACAGGGGGAAGAAGGGGCCGCCTGCTGAGTCCGATATGTTTGCTTCATGGCTGATCAGGTAATAATTCATAAACCTCTGCGTGGAATAATTTGAGTTGACACTCAGAGTGATGGCTCTTCTTGCTGACGGTAATTGGCAGCTGTGTGGTGAGTCTGTCACAGCTGACTGGTCAGTGGCTGAGGGGTTAAGGACTGTTCTCACGGGAACAGATGACGCTGCGTCTGCACCCTGATTAATGATGAGCTAAAGTGAAGATTACAGCCGGTAATTCACTCACTGTGCTACAGTTATGGCACCCATACTTGGGATCCATGTACACACATACACTGTTTTCTGCCTGATGGCCCTGGACACAATATGTTACGCTCTGACCACAAAAACGCAGAGCCTGAGCCCAAGTGGCACTGTTTTCCCCCTTTTCCCTCCTTTTCACAAAACAATAAACCAACTTTCATATATTCACAAATCAATTACCATTAATCACCATTAATTAAAGAACAGCTAGTTTTTTTACTAGGCCTGGGCAGTATATAAAATATAATCAGAATTAGCACACACTATAATAATTAATATTTAATAAAATATTTAATGAAATTATGTAAATAACTTAACAATGTTGGTGGTAACCTATTTTACTTCTTGACAGCAAACATGCATTTACAAGATCCTTCTAGTGTGGATGGGGTGGGCAAAATAATAATATTTAATTGCTTTCTGAGCATATTGTGTATATTGTCAGTAATTAACATTGACTAACTACATGTCTCTTTACCAAGTAAGCATAGTTATGGCCCTTTTAATTGGATTTAGTTTAGTGCAGTTTGTAAAATACTGATAAAAATCATTGTATCATGACATAATACAATGATTTTTATCAGTATTTTACAATCTCGAGATGATGCACACAAAGGACTTGAATTGGTGTTAACTCCCCCTTGTGGAGAAACTTCAGTCTGCTAAACATGTGTGAGTAATTGTAAATGCTATTTTTAATGTTAGCTTTTTAATGATAATTGTTAATACAATTTTGGCTTCAAGGTTCACTGGCTTGGTGTGCTAAGTGGCCAAAACCAATTTCAAATTTTTCAAACTCTACTCTTGCTGTACCTCCAAACTACAACTCCCAGGAGTCATTGATATATGACATCACCGTCATGTCCTACAGATATCAATCAGGACTCAGTCTGATCACTCTCCCCTGAATATTTATGACTTGCCTGTTGTCCATTTGCTTGGTGCATGTTTGTTGCAGACAGGTCTTTGCAAGGTATTGCTGACTTTCTGTTCACATACTTGGCGGTTTTTCTTGTTTGACCCCATCTTTTGATTGTTGATTTGTACTTTGTTGGTTTGGACTTTGGACTTTTTGCTTTCCTGGTTTTGACCCCAGCCTGTCTTCTCACTTCTATCTGGTATTGGTCTTCATGGTTTTGACGTGGCCAGTCTTTTTGATTGCTCTTCTGGATTGTCCCTTTGCGACTAAACCCAAAACCTTTTTGGATATCTGCAAGTGTCTGGTGTGTTTGCCCAACATTACAGTGTCAAAGGCCTCTTGATTTATCTGATTTTAGAACAGAGCTTAAATGATAAATTCTAAAAAAAAAAAAGAATAAAATTATGAAGAAGGAAAATTATCAGAAAGGCTTGCACATGGACTCTGGCATGGACTCTAAACACATCTACCTGCTTGGTCCCGCTGTGGCCAAAAATCTAAAGAGTTGGAGCTGGCATGTGCTTTCTTATTCTATGCTTCTATGCAACCTTTGTGGATGTATTTGATTGCATCCTTCACTCCGGACATCACTGTCAGTGTCAATGCCTTCAGAGTAAAAGTATGAGGAGATCAATGGGGGAAAATATCACAGTTAAATTCAGGACGAGCTGTCAGCTAAGGAAAAAAGCATTCCCTGAGTAGAAAAAGAACATCAGAGAACTGACAAGGACATATTCTACCGTCAATACACGGTACGTTTCAGAAAGCTTGAATTAAAGGCTTTCTCCCTCTATGTTTCCGTGTATGTGAGTGAGTACATGTCCATGTGTGACACATCAACTGTTAGCTTGTGCTGACACCTTTTGATCAATATCTCTTCCACCTTTTTCTGCCACAGTAATTCTGTTTCGCAGCTTAGAAAGGATTTAACCCGTCAACAGTCACTCATCCATAAGCAGGTCCAGACTTTTATTACTTTCTCCTATAGCTTAGAAATCAACATGCGCTGTTTGTAGTGTGGTTATTTGAACTACAATCATAGTTAAGCTTGCCAACATTTACATGAATATATATTGTATCTATGTACATATGTATCTACCACTGGTGCTGGTCTTGGTGGGTGGAGAATACGAAGAGCCATGTGGACAGTAAACTCATTCAAACACGAACGCTTATACGTGAAACTGCTGGCGCTTGCTGTTATTCTACTTGCTGTTCTTAACAGAAGGAAACAACAAAGGCAAAATTCCCTTTTGATCTATTCCTTTATAGATCTTCAGAGCTTCCTTGTACAGCTCTGCATGTGAACTAACAGCAGCGACTACTTTGAATGACTTTTTAAAGTCTTGTCCCAGATCATCCATTGCCATGCATTAATGTCTGTTGTCCTTCAATGCATGCTTCTCCTTGAAATCAATGGCAAGAAGTGCTTTTGAGGCACCAAAAATGTCCTTACATACAAACGAAAATAATATCTCATAAATATGAACAGGGGCGAAAAGCATGAGTTACTGAATTTACCTATTTACAGAAACACAAAATCCAACACGCCCTATGTTTATAAGGAGAACCAAAGGGGCAATACCTCAAAAAATCTGTAGAATCTTTGTAAGTTTGTTTCTTACCTGAGAATGGAATATGATACAGGCAGCCATGACCCAAACACCACATAAAACAAAGAGAGAAGAGACAGTTTATTAGGAAGCAGTTATGTTAAGAATAAAATGATAAAATGAACATCTCACTTCCCTACATAAAAAAATACCAGTATAGGGGGCTGTTTGAAATTAACTGCTGTTTTTTGAGTGTTAATGTGTACTGTGAGGTGTATCCAGTTAGATGGAGATAGATAGATAGATAGATAGATAGATAGATAGATAGATAGATAGATAGATAGATACTTTATNATAGATAGATAGATAGATAGATAGATAGATAGATAGATAGATAGATACTTTATTGATCCCGAAATTTAGCAGCTAGTAGCAGTTACACAATACAGCACAGTAATACAATACAAAATAATGGTTGTACAGTATGAACATAAGTAAGTACCGGCTCAGCAAAAATTATTAACCATAAATAACACTGTCAGCTATAGATAAATATATCTCACTTATTACAATGAGGCAAGAATATATACAAAAAAAATCTATCTACAAATATTTGGAATTAGCAATGTTTGTAATTAGCATTTAGCCAAAGCTGGCTAATTAATTAATGGCTAATTAATGATTCTACATTAAATGAGGGCTAGAGGTGAAATATTAGTTTATCAACACTATATCAGTCACACAGGTGATATCTACACCAGCTAAATGCAAACAGAGGGTATTTCTTTTTCAGTCTTTTAATCTGGATAGACTACTACATGCTTCATGTATCTTTAAATGGTGTATCTGGTTAAAATCGCAAGAAGTAGCATTACTGAGTCAGATGACAAAAAAGAGAAAAGATTAGGGTCACATATTTATATCATAAACAGACTCAAACAGAAGATCTGGGTCAATGTTTAGGTCTCGAATGCAAGGTCAGCATTACACTCGTATGAACACATGATGACAATAGTAGATCATTCATTCACTCTTGATTCGGTATGAGTATGCTCGCAATCATCAGATTCATCCACGAAGGGGTAAGAAAAACCCATGTTGTTACATGCGTTTCCACATTTCCACTGGTGACGTCTCCAAATTCCCAAATCTTACAAAGTGTAACTTTATGGGCAAAGATCAGACAAAAAAAAATAGTCCTTCAATTTATGGAGGTTCTAAAAAAGATATAATTGCGCTCCCTTTAACCATGTGCATCTACACCTACTGTGTAAATAAACATAAGTTGCAGAAGCTTCCTAATTAGCTTCCTAACAGCAGTGAGTACCAGCCATGGCCAAGGGCTCTTTTGATTGCTCTACAAAAGGAATAGGCTGCTCTCTGTAGAACAAGCAGTCTGCTGCATACTGAACCGGACTGTCAAGTCAAGCCCACTGCTGCCCACCTACATGCATACGGGCGTGCTTCTGCATGTGTGTGTGTGTGAGAGAGAGAGAGAAAGAGAGAGATGGATGGACTGCTGTAGTATTAATCTTAAAAGTCAGTAATTAACGCAGCACCCAGTTTGCACAGTTTGTTTTTGAGTTAATCAATACAAGAAATAAAGCCAGACTGTGTTCATAACCATAATTTAAGATGATTATAACAACTTTATTGATTTCTTCATATCCAATTCCCCGGGTCTTTTCTGGCTTATGTAAAATCATGCACATTTGTCATACAACTGTCATACAAAATTAAAAAAAAAAACTCCCTCAAAATTTGGACCTCTCCACTGTTGGTGCACACAAATATGTATGCATTATATGGAACTGCATTACACTGGTGTGGTGATGGGCTGAATGTATGGATCATTCTCTTAAGTTAAACATTGTGAAATATTCAATGGGCATTAATGGGCCTGAGGGGGCGTGTAAGGCACTTGGCTATTGCTTGGGAATCATATTCACAGCTCTTTTGTTTTCAATAACTGCTGCTTGTGGTTGAGCATGGACTTGTACTGATTGTTTTACAAGTCAGCTGGGAGATACAGACACTCAGCAACATCATTCATAGAAACATCACCAAGGAACAGTTCGCTTGTCTCTCTCCCTCACACACACACACACACACACACACACACACACACACACACACACACACACACACAAAACTACTCATATAACATAACTCAACCCACTTCTAGCACAACACGCCTATGTCTGCGAGCACGCCTCAGGGGTTCTTTCTGTTTTCCTTCTCATGTATGTGAGAAGGAGGAGTAAGGAAGGGGGGGGGGATAAATATTTAAGATTTATGCTGATCAGAAGTGTTCCAGACTCTGTCTCCAAAACCACTTTAACATTCCGCCTGACCGACACATGACACACTTACTGATTATTCACACTGCCCAATTATTCAGGGTCAGAAACATGTCGTCTGCCATTACTATAATATTGTTATTTAAATGCATGAACTGTATGGAGCTGCAAGCTGGGGGTGCAGCATCAGAGAGCAACATAGCACTGACACAAAACTTAGCACTAGGGATGCAATGAAATGAAATTTTTTGGCCAAAGCCAAACACAAAGAAACATTTGGCCGAAGGCTGAATACCGAACATGTTTTTTCACAGCCTTTCATTAATCACTGCATAAATTAAATAGGCTACATGTTTTTTTTTTGTCTTGGTTTTCAAAGAGAAAACATTACTAAACTGCAGTTTAAATATATTTATTCAACACTGAACATTTTTAACCCCAGACATTTTATCCCAACCGACACACCAACAAAGCACACTATGACTTAAATATATTAGCAAATAAAACCATCCCATCCGCCATGTCCGCTGCATTCACAGAGAGCACCTCACTCCACGCTGGTCACGATTTTATTGCCATGTTGTAAAACGTAGGGTGCGGCAAGCGCACCGAGAGAGAGCGCGAGAGAGAAACAGCGTGTGCGCGTGAGAGTGAGTGCATGCAGGCATGTGTACGCACGTGTGCATGTGTGCTGAGAAGTTGCTGTCGCTGTAGTGGCTCTGTTCTGTTCTTTACTCCGAGTTCTGTTTGGCTTGAATGCTTGAAACAGAATAAAAGCTGGGAAGCGTCGGCGTGCTCCGGTATGACTCGCTTCGCTCTGGGTCCCGTCTACATCCGGGAACGAAATAAAGGTAACAGTATCATTAAAAATGTCATTGCTCAGTATAAATTAATTGGTCTTTTCACTTATTCGGCTAGTCGCCGAACATTTGGTGTATCCCTACTTAGCAACTGTCCTCTCTCTCCATCAGAGTTCAACGATATCCCATGGTTTAGAAGGCAGTACGTTCTGCAGTGTAGTATGTTGCGGAAAATGAATGTTCTTCTAACGTTTGATAGACGAACCTCAACACGAGCAGAGCTAAAAGAAAGGCTGGTTTTATTAAGGAAACAGGAGATCAAACTCAGCAACCAAATCAGAGCATACATACCAGAAGGAGAGACAGCAGAGCCAAAAACCAACAGACAAGCGAGGGTCGAAACCAAACAATTGAAAGAGCCAGCGAACAAGTTTAATGGAGAACCAAAAGACAGAAGCCAAATGAACAAACAGAAGTCAAAACCAGAAAGATAAAGAAATGCAGAAGAAACATTCAGTAAGCCAACAAGCAACAATACCTCACAAAGAGGCAGTGCAAACAGACTGGTATATATACAGGGGAAGGTAAAAAGGGACAGGTGAGACAGATTAGAACTCAGGCGAGGCTGAACGGGAAGGTGGGTTGTGTTTGGTGGACTGGAAGCACATGCGTATGATGTCATGCAGAGATGGCTGATGGGAGATGTAGGTTGGAATGTCGAAGCCAGGGGGAGAACCTGGGAGCGTGACAGTTCTAGAAGTAGTGTACTATAGATTGTTCTAGACTGCAGTATGTTTTAGAATGTGGATGTTCTAGAATGATGTCTCATATAGAGTGAATTAGCGCTTATGCTTAGTGACCGTAGAACGAGAGTTTAATTCATATTAACACTCGACAGAGAAAAATAAAAGCTTTGTTTGATTGATAAAACACGATTCTGTGTAAATGTAGACGTGTGTGCGCAGAGTATAGCAGTATATCGGGTTATTGGAGCCAATAACCTAAATGGCAATCAATTAGCCAACTTAGATGCTTTAGAGTGACATAAAATGTTAATGGTTCTGTCTCTTGAGCAGGTTGAAAATGAAAATTAATTTTATAACACATAGTGGTTCATGTTTGGGTGTTTTCATTTTTGTAGTGTACATGTGGGAATACATCTTTATGAAGTGAACATTTCTTAATTAAACCCTGCAGGAGACTTGAAATAGGACACCATTAGGAACCTCTACAACTCCATACCGAGACGTCTGGCATGTTGGGTTAGCATGTGTAGCTATATTTACAATTTATAATAAATAAAATATCCATAAAACTGTAATCAATCTGGTATGACAAATTTAGACTGATATGGGCAATATTTATTGAGCTCCACATACTACATGTGGAGCTCAATAAATATTGCCCATATCAGTCTAAATTTATCATCATTTATTGTTCCTGGTAATCTTTATCTTCCTTCCTAACAGCACTGCAATCCCACACTTCCTTCTGGGTTCTAAAATGTGACGTGTTCTAGAATGAGGATGTTGTAAATCATATTATTACAAATTTTATAGAATGCGTGTTCAAGAATGTACATTTCCTCACTTGGGTTATGTTTTAGAATGTGGGTGTTCTAGAACACCTGAGAGCACAGATTTCCATCTCCACAAAACCTGCTCAGTGGATAAAAGTCATGGTCACACTGAAACATTCTCCAGCACTGTGTTATCAAACAGATGTCTTATTTCCTCACCTCAGTGGATGGTGAGGATCTTGTTCTCCTCCAAATTCCCTCAGGCTTCAAGACAGTGAACGCTACTAGTCAACAAGAAAAGTTTTCACAAGGAATGCATCCAAATTCTCAATCTTGTTCAGCATAAAATAGGTTTCAGGCAACACACTTTGCCCTCATCACTCATTAGGACTCTGATTAAACCTGATTAAATAATATTGTTCATATATTAATTTTTGAAACAGCGCAATAAAGTTCCACATACTGAAGTGTACCCCCTTGTTCGGTTAACTGTGTGGAAAATAGCTCATTAAAATGTTAAACTGGGTTGGAGGGAGGGAGCTGCTTTACCGCTTTGTGCTGTAATTCTCTGACAGTTCCTTACATTGAAGCAGCTGCACAGAGATATACATTGATACCAATAGTTCAGTAAAAGATTGAATTATGCTATATTTACAATTTATAATAAATAAAATATCCATAAAACTGTAATCAATCTGGTAAGAAAGAATAGAACTGTAAATGTAACACAAACTGTACTATCTGAGATTTTGTGGCCGCTTAGCTTAACCCTTCTTCTCAAAAGCCATTTTACCTGAGGCCATTTCAAATGACCCTTTACATTTGACTGTACGAAAACTATATTCCTGTGTTTT
The DNA here is from genome assembly GCA_034552555.1 of Semaprochilodus insignis. Classification (NCBI taxonomy): domain Eukaryota; kingdom Metazoa; phylum Chordata; class Actinopteri; order Characiformes; family Prochilodontidae; genus Semaprochilodus; species Semaprochilodus insignis. The sequence continues at coordinate 9,169,152 of CM067481.1, read as the reverse complement.
TACTGATGCTGAAGTCATTTTTCAGACTGAAACTTGGTACTGTGGTTTGAGGATCTTACTCTACAGACTCTCTAGAGACTCTCAGTCAGGTCATACTGAGGTCATACTGTAGAGAATTCTATTGCTCTATTTTAATAGACATTTCTTGTTTTTAAATGATAACATATAACATATAAGCACATCAATAATAAATTATTAATCCCATAAATGTATCACATATATAGGCACTAAACTGGGTACAAATATTTTTTTTTACTCTATAAGACACACATACACACACACACAGAGACCAAGACTGACCTTTTAGGGCAACTAATGCAAAAAACCAAGCACTCGTGAAGCCAAAGGCATAGAGGCAGAAAATGAGAGGACTAAGCCTTGTGTTGATGTGTGTGTGTGTGTGTGTGTGTGTGTGTGTGTGTGTGTGTGTGTGTTGCACCACTGCACACACATACATTATTCATTCCGATTTGAGCTTGGTGTGAGGATAAATCCATGGTAGCAGAAAGTCCTATAGCTCTTCCACACTTCTATAACTCAGAGCATAGCCGGTGAGGCCTGCACAACAACACTGCAAAACTCATACTAATGTTGCCTTAGCATTTGTGAGTTACCTGTTGTTCTCGTCCTGCAATATCTGCACCATTAGATACTGTTTCTACAATATCTGAAATAAGAAGGTTTATACCTAAACTGATGCATTTAGGAGATGTTCTTATGCAGAACAACTTTGAGTTTAATCATGTTAGGAATCTTGCCCAAAATGTCATATTGGTGTAGGGAGGCCTTCTTGCTAAAGTAGGGACTCAACCAACAAGTTTCCTGTATGAAGAGAAGCGGCATTACCAAGTGCGGTGCACCAACCACAGCTGACACAGTGACACACTCTTGAAAACGGCTACACTGCATTATTGATTAATTAATCTTAACCACCTTCAAATCCCCAGCTTTGCAGAAGCACGGTTGATATTTTTAAATGAACATTCAAAAAATAGATGTTAGTAAAATGCATTCATATGATGGGTCAGGATCAAAAGGGCTGCCTAGAGGATGGAAAAGGAGCGCTCACTCAGTGAAGTATTTCTTGTGTTAGAGCCTGACCAATATATCAGGAACCTCTACAACTCTACGTGCTGAGGCGTATGGCATGTTGTGTATACATCAGCTTGTTGATGCTATCAGACGATTTTTAACACAAATGATCCTTAATTGAGGTTTAACTAGCTTCATGCTCATATGACAGTCTTTAAAGACAGTGCTAACAGTATAGCCACCTGCTCCCTTCTACTACAATAATACAGGCTGAACTAGTCAACACTAAACCAAACACACTAGTCAACACACCACCAAAATAGAATAAAAAATTATGCAAAATGCATCTAAAAGATTTATAGTCATTTATAGATCCAGTAACTTATTTTATGTGCTTGAAACTGATATTGCAAGTGTGGGATATGACCCAAAATATGTTTCACATATTACTACATGTATATATATGTACAACCCCAATTCCAAAAAGTTGGGACGCTGTGTACAATGTAAATAATTGTTAGTAAAACCAGAATGCAATGATTTGTAAATCTCATAGACCCATATTTTATTCACAATAGAACATAGAACACATATCTGATATTTCACCATAATTAACTCATTTAGAACTTCATGGCAGCAACGCATGGGTCAGGGCCATGTCTACCATTGTGTAGCATCCTCTCTTCTTTAACAACAGTCTGTAAACATCTCGGAAGTGAGGAGACAAGCTGCTGGAGTCTTGGGAGATGAATGCTATTCCACCCTTGTCTGAACTAGGATTCTAGCTGCTGAACAGTCCTGGGTCTTCTTTTCCAGATCTTTTGTTTCATGATGCACCAATAATGTGTTCTACTGGTGAAAGGTCTGGAGTGCAGGCAGGTCAGTTCAGCACCCAGACTCTTCGCCCTGAAATATGCAAGGCCTTCCCTGAAAGAGACGTTGTCTGGATGGGAGTGTTTGTTGTTCTAAAAGCTCTATATACTGTTCAGCATTGATAGTGCCTTTCCAGATGTTTAAGCTGCCCACGTAATAGGCACTAATGCAACCTAATACCATCAGAGATGCAGGCTTTTGATCTGTGTGCTGATAAGTTGGATGGTCCCTCTCCTCTTTAGTCCACAAGACCATCCGTGGTCTCCAAAAATAATTTAAATTTTTTGATTCATCTGACAGGAAAATTTTACCATTTTGCGTCCGTCCGTAAAAGAGCTTTGGCCCAGAGAAGACGGCGGAGTTTCTGGATCATGTTGACATATGGCTGTTTCTTTGTATGACAGAGCTTTAACTTGTATTTGTGGGTTGCACGGTGAGCTGTGTTTATAGACAATGATTTCTGAAGGTGTTCCTGAGCCCATGCAGTGATTTCCAGTACAGAATCAGGTCTGTTTCTAATGCAGTGCTGCCTGCGGGCCCAAAGAATGGACATCCAGTATTGACAATCGGCCTTGTCCCTTGCACACAGGGATTTCACCAGATTCTCTGAATCTGTTGATAATGTTATGTACTGTAGATGGTGGGAGATCCACAGTCTTTGCAATTTTACCTTGAGGAACATTTTTCTGAAATTGCTACATAATTTTTAGATGCATTTTTTATAGATCGTTGCTGCCATCAAGCTCTAAATGAGTTAATCATTTTCATGAAACGATAAAATGTCTCACTTTCAACATCTGATATGTGTTCTATGTTCTACTGTAAATAAAATATGGATCTATGAGATTTGCAAATCATTGCATTCTGTTCTTATGTATATTTATTTACATTTTATGCAGCGTTTTTAATGCAGTAGGATTTTCTATGTGAACATATGTTATTACACTGCTAATAGGTTTCATTATGAATTATGCTAAAACTGTATGTGAGCTACAAAAATCTGCCGGGTTCTAAAAAGTGCCTGCAGCTGCAAGAACAACCTAGTTACTGACAGTGGATTAGTAAATATCATTGGATTAGCACTGTTTAACTCAAAATATTTACTAAATTACATTGACTGATATCCCAGAATCACACCAGTCAGGTGCTTATCTGCATGTGCACAGCATAAATGCAAACATACAACAAAACAACGGTATACGGAAGGAAAACCTTACACTGAAATGGTTAAGACAGTCTGAAAGATGACATCCCTATCAGTGATTGTTTGTAACCAGCTCTTCCATGACACAAATTCAGGCACCAGCCAATAAGGATACACACATCACACTACACACTAAATGCCTTAGAAACATACAGTTGTGAGCTGGATGCAACACAGCGCTCTCAAGGCCTGTGTCTATACTCCAACCCACATAGGGAGGACGGAGACAGATTTGGTGACATGCCTTTTCTGCAAATCACAACCCAAATAATCCCCAAAACACTGAATGATGTTGAGGTCTGGACTCTGGGGTGATCAGTGCATTGTTTTGAGAACATCAGCAGCTTCTTTGTTTGATGTGTCTATTTCTTGCTCTCAGTAACACCTTCTTGACAGCCACATATCCTTTCATAGAGTTTACTTCTCACGGTGGAAGAATATACAGAAACACTTGTGAACTGTTTTTCAGATCTGAAGAAAGAGTAGAGCTCGATGTTCACTTAATGTGCTGTTTATCTGGTGGTCTAACAGGCCTTGCAGGTGGTTGTTAGGAGTCCCACTTTCTTTTCTTTTTTGAAATCCAGTTTTGTAAAGTCTTGTTGATTTTTGCATGTACACAAACATACACACACACACACACACACACACACACACACATACTGCCTGTCCAAAAAAATGTCACCACCTGGATTTAACTAAGCAAATAGGTAAGAGCCTCCCATTGGATAATTACTGCATGGGTGATTATGTTTCAGCTGGCAACAAGTTATTTAACCCTAACTGATGCAGTGAGTAGCTTCTCATTTGTTAAACAACCATGACACATCCTCTGGTCATGGAAAAGATGTTTCAGAAGGGTCAAATTATTGGCACGCATCAAGCAGAGAAAACATCTAAAGCTGTAATTACTAAAATCGGGTTAAGAACTGTCCAACCCCTTTATTAAACAGTGGGGAAATATCATCGTCGAGGAAGGAATGTGGTCGGAAAAAAATCTTGAATGATCGTGATCGGCGATCACTTAAATGTTTGGTGAAATCAAATGGTAGAAAAACAACAGCAGAACTCAGGGATATGTTTAATAGTGAAAGTAAGAGCATTTCCACACGCACAATGCGATGGGAACTCAAGGGATTGGGACTAAACAGCTGTGTAGCCTTAAGAAAACCACTTGTCAGTGAAGCTAACCGGCAAATATGGCTTCAATTTGCTAGGGAGCATAAAGATTGGACTCTGGAGCAATGGAAGAAGGTTGTGTGGTCTGATGAGTCCATGTGTGTGTGTGTGTGTGTGTGTGTGTGCGTATGTGTGTGTCAAGCCATGACTGGTCAGACAATTGATTCAATCAAGAAATCAAGAACTATTTTTGGTTCAAATCCTACTAAACCTGCCTTGAAAAATGTGTGTAACATAAGTTCCCCAGGTGATGCATCCTACTTAAAAGTGATCCACCGTCATATGGCAGAAAATCCAAGGTCAGATCATCAAATTATGCTTACAGTTTGCTGGCTAAGCAAAAAATCCAGGAAATGTTTACCATCAAAATATACTAAAACAACACACACACACACACACTTCCAGTGGTGTCACACAGATTCAGCATTACCATAGAAATGAATGTTATCTGCAGGTATCTGTACTAAGTCCTCACATGAATACCAAATACATAAGATCCCTGCCTGTCCATAGCTTGCAAACTGCAGTGAGAAAAGAGGCCCTTTTAGCTCCTACTCCCAATCTGGCTAATCCAGATTTTAAGGAGCATGAGAAAGATAGAGGTATGCATGTACATGAAGGAGGGACCTTCTCTGCATGCATGGATGTAGATGTGTGGTCCTAGCAGATTTTTAGCTAAGCAGTACAGTGCTGTTAATTTAGCAGCCCATCATCACGCTTTGAGAAAATGGAGAGTTCCTGAAATGGGATTTCCTGTAGTTTTTCTTTTGCAATTATTAGGTCTCTGGCACATCGTTTTTCCTTTGTGATACTGCTCCAGGGACCAGAGAAGAACAGCTGTGCTCATTTTATGGATATTAAAAGTACATTAAGAAGAAAATTTACAAGGGGACGTCATTAGAATACCATCATATATGGGCTCATAACGTTACATAATCTCACTTTATAAGGCTTGACTCATAAAACATACCACCAGATTCACCATGACTGTGCAATGTGAGGCGTGGCAGTGCTATTATCCCATCCCATTATCCTAAATACGGCAGTATTGATTTCTAACTAAATACAATACAGACAATATTGACTATAAACATACAGGTGCATTCCATATAGATGGAACTGCACTTTCTCTTTGCTCAGAAATTTGGGTCTTCAAAAATGTGGCAAGTATCACTCTTTGAGCCCTCCTCCTTGCTGAGATAAGGCGCTGAGATTTACAAAGAGAATGAGTAACTAAACAGAATTGAAAATTCACCGAAACCTTTCAAACCTTTCACACATGCACACACAGAAGCGTTTCTCATGTTTAGAGTGCAACATGTAATGTTTGGATTAACAGGATCCAAAGTGAACAATGAAGACCAGAAAGAAAGAAAGAAAGAAAGAAAGAAACACAAAGTATTTAATAGTGGCACACTATAAAAGGCCCAGAACCCTAAAAATAATAAACAGATAATGGAAAGGAAATACAAAGTACATAAAAGGTAAATAAAAAGGCAATAAAACAAGTGTTATTTAAACGAGCTCATTAAAGGAAAAGTCACAGACCTCAATTACAGGCACATAAAATGAGAAATGTTTTTATGGATATAAAGTAAATAATCTAAGATCTGCTCGAGCTAATTAGGACAGTGGGCTTCAAAGTCAAAGTGAACCGGAAATCATGCATGATAGCACATTTATCTTTTGCACTATGAAGATTTTCCGAGAAACATGTTGTCTGGGAGAGCATCTGAGCTGGACGTGATGGGCAGAACATGATATTATTGGTCAATAGTATTGTTCCCCTCCTGCTGTTGCACGGCATGTAATCTAAAATCAAAAGACAGTTTATGAGCAGCTGCATTTAATAAGACATTAATAAGGGAAAATAATAAAGGGGTCAGTTTTGATTTCAGGTTGATTTTAAGCACAAAAATAACCCTTAAGTTATGTAGTATTTAATGCTTTGTGGAATAATGAATACAAAACTTGTACATGTCACTTCTGCAGTAATACCAGCTTACACTGCAGCACTGTGATGTAATTACTGGTAATTAGCACAGATCAATTTATCCAGCCTTCATCTGCATACTTGGTGTTAATTCACTTGACATTTATGATGCAAAATGGTCATTTCACCACAGTGTCAAATTACCACATTACCAAATGTCAAGTGTTTATTTTCCCATTTTCCCAAAGGCCCATCAACTAATGATTGGGAGGTTTACTGTAATAAATGTTTATTTTAAGCTTAATCTCATTGCAGCGAGCCACATACCTGTTCTCTTAGTAATGATAAATGGATGGCAATTCAGATTATCATTGTCAGATTCAACAGTAAAACAGAACTGAAGCACTACATGAAGGAACTACAATGCAGAGGAAACTTATTTACAGTTGTTTATATAGAAATTCAGTTCAAGTTACATTTACCCTTAACATTTTAGGAGAACACTTTTAGAATACCTAACCACTCAAAAGGAAACATGATCAGTGCTTTTTTATTACCATTTTAGTCAAATAATGGCTTCTTTACAAACAATGACACTCCAGCTAAAGCCTGAGTAGACTGATAAATCCATGTGATGTATAAGGTACCAATCTCAGCCTATACTAAACTCTTTAGAGGGATGATGGAACTGACTCCTCAGTAGTGGACATGTTCACAAGTGATGAGCTGTGCACTGGTGTCATACATTTTGTGGCAAGTTACATACATTCATTAACTCACATGAATAAACTTTATAGCTACTCACTAAAATAGCAAAATTAAAATGCAAGTGAACATTAAAAGTAATTAAATAAGTAATTTACAGGATTTCATCATTAGCTTATTGTTCAAATAGTTGACATGGCAGTGGGATTGTCAGAGCAGCGGTGGACTGAAGCAGCCATTGAGAGACAAAATAATGTTGAGAAATTTGTAACATTTCAATAACGGTTTTCTTTTTCTTTTCATGAAACATACCAAGAGAACAATTACATGAAAGCACTGACAACGAAGAACAGCAAAAAACAGGGTGAACAGAGTATTTTCTCCATGTGTCCCACCAATCTGTATTCTAAACGCACTCTAAAGCAGTGTGTGCTTAACAACTATGTGCCAACATTCAGGTGGTCTTATGGTTTGTTAAAACTGGGGGAATCTTCAAACCAGAGGCCACTCAAGCCACAGGCTCTGTATTTTTCATGGCTAGACTGTAAAACCGCAGGAGGCAACATTGACTCCTGACTATAAACATGCAGATACGTTCCATATAGATCCACTTCAGTTGTTTATGAGGATCCGCCAACACCCTGAATCATACCCTGAATCAGCTCAGAAATTTGGGTCTTCAAAAATTTGGCCAGAAACACTCTTTGTGCCCTCCTCCTTGCTGAGATAAGGCACTGTGATTTACAAAGAGAATGAGTAACTAAACCGAATCGAAAATCCACCAAAATCTTTCAGAGTGTCTCACACACTCACACATAGAAGCCTTTCTCATGTTTAGAGTGCAACATGTAATGTTCGGATTAACAGGATCCAAAGTGAACAATGAAGATCAGTTCTACCAAAATGCACCAAAAACTAAAAGTATGTAGCAAAATAATGGTAACAAGTTGTAGTCACCTAAAAAATTACCTGCTTATTTTATAGTTCTTAATGACCAATAAGAGAGAATAATAATTGAGTACATGTATATAATATATAATGTTATTATGAGTTATTAACCAAAAATCACTGAAGAAGTTCTGGTGTAATACCTGGTGTTAGGGCTGTAAAATATTAATTCACTTGTTTCTGTTTTCTTTCTTACCTGTTATGTATTTAAATGATCAGACACAGTGTGACGTTACAGGCAGTAACTACAGTGAAACTATATGGTATTAGAGCCGTGAAATACAAACTTACTTATTTCCATCTTGTTTATTACTTACTGCACCTCCATCAGGTCATAACATCAGTTCAACATGGTTTTGTGCTTCACATGTAGGCCCACCTATAGACAAGTATTGCTACCCAGGAAAAGATGAGACAATGACTATCTTTTCTTTTATTAATGACTAGAAGATGTGTATATAATATTTAGGAAAGTGTTTCTTCCTTTGTTGTGTTTCTTACTTTGCTGCCTTGTTCCCACTACACTTGCTCACTTATTACACATAAAGACCTATACAATTAGCAGGGAATTTTTAGGTAAGTACAACTTGTTACCATTATTTTACCATTTCATAGTAGTCTTGTTAACACTCACTGCAATTTCTGATGTACTATTTAGTAACAACTAGGAAATTAACATTTAATTGATAATTAAATACAATTTGTTACTGTAAAATTACCATATTATTACCTACTTATTACCGATCTGTAAAGTGCTACCAGGTTTTTATACCAAAAGGCAATTTACTGTGCTTCATATAAATAAAAGCAGAATGAACAAACAAGCAAGCAAGCAAGAAAGAAAGAAAGAAGCTAGCCAACTTGTTTTAAGTTGTTATGCCTTCTTCCATTAAACACAGCCTTTACTGCCTGTAGCCTTTTGTTCATGTACATGTTTTCACTCAACTGAAACCCACATGATTTTAGATTATGTGAGGTTTGAGGACAAGCTTCCTACAGTATATACTGCTACGTTCTACAGCATCAACACTAAAAGCTGATATCACAATAATGATGAACAAATGAGATACAATACAGTCCTTACTACATTATTCAACATAATTGTTGGTCAAGGAACAAAGAACGTCCAATGTGACTCCTGTTCCACAGCATAGTAAAGATTGAATTACTTTTTACTCCAATAATGGCTCTAATTTTAGAACTGATTTGCAAAGAAACCTTGTTTAACAGGGTGTAAGAGACGCCTCCCGGGTGTATTTGTAGCAGCAATAGCATTCACAAGCCTGTGTAGCACATTCAATTAACTCACTCCCAATTTACGAGAGTGGTTAATAGTTTCCCCTGCTGTTGTATAAATGAAGATAGAGATGGGGGCTACAGCATTCTTCACTTTGCCAGTGGCCTGTTGGGCATTTCAGACACGCACAGTTGCCAGAAATATGGCTGCGACTAAAACCTCTTCTTATCAATTTAAAGCAGCCTAAACCACAACCCTGTTATTAGATCGTCTCTTGCCAGTAATTTACGAACAGGCTTGTACATGCACCCAGTTTACGGCCCACTCCTGCGCTGTCGCTCGATGCAAGTGGGTGCATCTCAACAAGGTCGAGGATTAAGCCATTTATGGTTAAGAGGAGCTGAAATGACATTTGTCTCCTCCTGTCTAAGAGCGGCTCCTTCGGCAGCCAGAGGCTGACCGCAGATCGGAGATAATGACAGACTGCAGGAGCCAAACTTTTCCATGGAAAGAATGGAAAATTCAGTGCTCAGTCTCATTCCTTGGCAAGACCTTATTTAACTGAACACAGTAAGTATGGCAGTGTCTCAAGGTAAGCAGTAGAAAAGCAGTGAAATCCCAGTGAAGTCATTCAGTGAAATCCCATTGAAATCATCAGGTCTGATGGGATGTGTCATCAAATATGTGCATGTAAGAGACTTTAAACTTCATCCTGATTTCCAAACCAAATATCAGACAGGCAACCACAACAGTCATACAAAACATTCACATTGAAGTTATTTCAAGTTTTAAATTCTAATGCAATACACTTTCCAGACAACGGCCTTCACACTATGCTGCTACACGATGTCTTGTAATGTTTACGACTGATTTACAGGGGATAAGAACTCTGTATAAATTACACACACTGGAGTTTATACTTCATTTACACATTGTAAACAGCTTCATTACTCAGAAGTATAAAATCACTTGTTGCAATTTTTCTCCATCTATCTAGCTAGCCGTCTTTAGTAAATGTAATGTATGATAAGTATGTTTTTTCCATTTAAGTAGTGCATTTGGTAATGTCTATTATTAATGGAGGGTGCATTTATGACTTTCTAGTAATTATGTAATACAATTATTTATACATACTTTACACATCATGAAATGTACATGAACTTTATACATGAACACTGGTCAGAAGCTCCGTCGTGTTTTGTTGTCACTCTCTGTGCACTGTGAGCAAATGCAACCAAAGACAAATTCCTTGTATGTGTGAACATACTTGGCCAATAAAGCTTGATTTTGATTTATCATCAAGTGAGTGCAGGGTTCACAAAAACCTGAACATGAAAATCCCAATTTCCATAGGGGAATGCAACTTTCAGTTTTCATCATCAAAATCCAATGAAAACAACTGTGGCTGCATGTTCCAACCTAAGAGTGGCCATATAACATGCATACAGATATTGGTCAGAGCTCCTCTATGATTGCAGCCTTCTACTCTTGTTCAAACAGCCTTGGATTCATGCACCCGTTGGAGCTCTGGGTGGAACTTTTTCCACTTTGCTGTTGTTTTTGTTAGTTTGCTGCTTGTTGATTAAAACATAGTTCTCCCGTGAGCACTGTCCAGTGCAGTCTGCCGAAGGCATCTTCTGGTGCAAATGTTACTGATATTACTATATAATTCTAGTGTTTTATTATTCTGTTATTACTGGTATTGCTGGTATCACCAATAGTTATTGAATATGAAATACATATCTAATAGACTGATATTCTACTGCTGAATTGTTAGTTAGCTGTGGTGGTGTAGCGCGTGCACAACGTGTTTGGTTTCTTTGGAGTGTTCTCCTCTATGGGTAGTTCACAAGCTCTGTTAATTCTTAGATTTCTCAAAATAAAACTTGTTATGGCAACATTGTTGATAATGCAGACAAATTATCAACAAGTAAAATTGCAGTTTTTGATATAAAATATTGCACTCTTTCAAAAACGATTTTCGATATAAAATGATTCATCTCCCCATTTTACTATCCCCACCAATATATAAACGGAAAAAGCTCTGCCCAGCTTAGAGACCTTCATTGCATGGAAAGAAAATGTGTTTTGATTTCTGATTCATTCAGTAAAGTGCTTTCTTGCAGGTTATTAACCAACTTGTTAATTAGCATGGGTTTGATGTAAGCTGGAGCTGTTTTAATGGCTAATTTTATAGAAGGTGAAAAACTTCCAAACAATCTTTAAACATGGCAGATTTTGTTGAAACTAAAATCACTCTGGTTATAATTACAGTACCCCACCTCATGTAAAGTGAATCTACGTTTCAAATTATCCTTAAGTGTGGTGTCTTGGCTCTTAGTGGTAGGCTGCACTGTTTCTGAACGCCTGATCTTTGCCTCAGTGAACGAAGCATCTCAGTGAGGACACCTGAGTCCAGGTGGTCATCTATCTATGGACACACATCAGAGTGACAGGGCCATCTGTTCTGCTATGCTAATCTACATTTCACCACTCTAAGACAAGATGGGAGAAGTGGGGGGGGGGGGCACTTGAGCAATGTCTTTACTCTGCCAAAGCTGCCATGGAGAGGCAGAGAGGGTGAGGGACTTCATAGACATTCACATATGGATGTTTGTACATTGCTAATGGTCAAACCTCAGGAGAAAAAGTATTCCTTCTGTTCTACATAAAATGAAAATAAACATATTTAAATGTATATACATATGTATTCCAAACATATCACTAAAACATCAGCACATCAGACTGACTATTCAAAGCCTCACTGTAGGTCAGTGTCTGGTAAATTTCATTGCTTTCCCGGTTAAAACAAATGGGAAGGTTCTGTGACGAGCTGCCATAAAAGCATAAATTACATCTACTGGACTTTCACCCCCATGTGACTGTATCATGACTCACGTGAGTGGCCAAGGCATGATGGGTGCTTTGTTTTGATCAATGTATGTTTCCAAAATTGCTTTTGGAAAATAATAAGTGCACTATATGCACATCAAGGGCCTAAAACAGATAATATCTATTACAGCAATGAATAAAAGAACATTAAAGACAGAACAAATAAAGGAACTTCTTGGCCTAAATTTAAGAAGCTGCAAAGATTGCTGGTATATAAAAATGTGTCCTAAGCCTTTGGGATATTTCAGTTTAATTAGTGACATTCTGTGGACTTCATGGTATTGTGCAAAAGTCAGAGACAACCCGTTGCTTATTTAATTGCCAGTCAAATTGTTAAGTACAAGTTTTTCATTTCCAAGATTTCAAACATTATTAAATTATATAGGCAAAACGTGGACTCCTACCAACTGGGCAAGACAAGTAAGCCCACCAAAATTACCACTGGATAATGTTAGGCTTTCACCTTTGAGATCCACTCTGCCTCAATCTGCAAAAGTTCAAAAAGCATTTCTGTCAATTCTCCCACTGTGAGAAAACAAAACTATATTTCTGAAAAGATGTGTAGCTGTCAAGTAGCCCATGCTGCAAAAAGGAAACCGACACATCAAACAAAGAAGCTGTGCAGACCTCAACATCACTGAATGTGTTCATGATTACTCAGCAAGAAATGCGACCATTGTCTGAACTTTGTATGGAAAGGTGTGGAAAAATATCCCTGCCTGAAAACAAGTCACGCAAAAAGCATGGAAGCTGCAGTGAAGGCTACACACACTAAATACTGAAAGCATATTTTGTTAAGGCTTTTCTTTTCTTTTTTTTCCTGATCCTAATAAATGAATAACTATCCTTTATACTATACTGTATTGTGCATGTAGCCAATCGCCACCCAAACTCCACTTCTTCAATAATTACTACATAATCGAGCTTTAAAATACTGCCCTACTTCTATCACATACATACTTAATTAATCCACTTATGTATAGTATATCATTTTATGGGCTATAAAGACCTTTTTACTTGGCCTAGATTTTTCTGGCCTGATTTATGGAAGAGTGCGCTGTAGGCTTATAATGCAAAAGCTTTATATATTCCCTGCAGGGTCACATGCAGTGTGATATCAGTAATCTTATGAATAAAACCCCATGTTTTATTTTGCAACATAAATTCATGTGCTGCTGAGTTTACACACCCTCTTGCCTCTCCCTTTCGTTATCTTAATTCTCATCTGTATGCTATTCTCTACCTAGCCCTTCCCTGGCCTTCTGGAAGGATCAATATTTTCAGAGCAAGAGTTGCTGGAAACACAGAAAAATCAGCATGCACCTCAGTATGAAATGTCAGACGCACATAACCACACACACACGTGCGCACACACACACACACACACACACACACACACACCTCTCCTGATTACCTTCTGTTGAAAGTTGACTCCTCACATGTCCACAACGTGCTAATATATTTCATGGTTTCTGACAGCCAGGGAGGCGTGCAAGTTTTACTAATGTAAACACAGACATGAATTTCCACACGTGGACTGATTAATTTACTGTTCTCACAGACAGCGGTTTAGAAGATCCTGCCAAGTTCATTCCACCAGCTGTTTTTCACTGCGACCTCTGCCTTCACTCACACATGTGTTTTCCTGATTACCCCAAAAACACACATACAAGTGCAGAAACTTATTAACTCTTGGGTTAAACAACTTATGAGGCCATTGTATCGACACAGTTCATAAGTGGCTAAGACAGAAAAAAGCTACACCGTTAAGCGCGTATGAGCTGGGCAGAATATTCTGTGAAGGCTTCTGTGATGAGGTCAGTTACATAATATCATGTAACGCGGGTGAAAGCGACATAATACATTCTGTAGGAGAGACGAACCAGGAACTAGAAGTCCCTTCTGACTGAATATGTCCTGGTGACACTGAGCTGCTCCCAGACTGGGCATAGCTGGGCATGCCTGGGTCTATTGTCACATGCTGTGTGATTGTCACATTGCATCAATGTAAACCAGCAAATCAAAGCAGAACTGATCATATTACTCATGAGTTCAACAAAAAAACGGTCAAATCATTTTTTACTAGGGATGCACCAAATTTTCGGCAACCAAAATCATTTGACTGAAATAGGCAAAAAATCCACTTTCAGTGTTAATACCGAATAATTAATACTGAACAAATACTGAATAAGTAAAACCGAACAATGACGTTTTTAATGACGCTCTTACATTTTCCTAGAGCGGAACTTTTACTTGTTAGCTCCACAGCTAGCCCCATTTGCTCTAGGGTTGTACCCACTTTAATGCCTTATTTCTTCACAGCGAGTCACACCAGAGCACACTGACGCTTCCAGCTTTAATTCGGTTTCAACCATTCGAACCAAACGGCTCCCCAGACAGAGTAAAGAACAGAACAGACCCGCTACAGCGAGGCAGACAGACAACAGCTTCTCAGCACGCACACATACATGCATACCCATACCCACACCCGCATCCTCCTTAAAGAAACACATCCCCAGTTTTACAACAACGCGATAAAATCAGAGCCAGCATAGAGTGAAGGGCTCTCTGTAAATGCAGCATGTCAGCTGTCATATTGTGCTTTGTCTGTGTGTCTGCTGGGATGCTAAAAGGTTAAGTGTTCAGTAAGTAAGTAAACCAAGACAAAAATACATCCCAGACAGGCAAACTGTTCTGGCCCACATTCCCCATTTTCATCTGGACCACTTGCCAGATGGGTTGGCGGCACTTGGGTGGACCACTCCCGGTAGCAAGATGTGGGCCACATATGCACCACATTAGGGCCATGCCTCAGCCAAAAGCAGCCCACTCTGCTGTATCTGTGCCAGAAGTGGACCAGATCTGTTTCGGGACAAGTGGGCCAAATGCATGTTGTAAATTTATGGGCCACCTTTGGCTCACAGCAGATTGCCAGTGCCGACAGTGGGCCATCAGTGCCATATCTCTGCCAGATGTGGCCCACATCGCATGCTATTTGGATTCGGCTTATTTAATTAATGCAGTGGTGAAAAATGTGTGAAAATCAATGAAACACTGAAAAACCATGTTGGGTTTTCGTGTTTCATTTAGTTCTGTTTCGGCTTCGTCCGAAAATTTTCATTTAGGTGCATCACTATTTTTTACCCCAACCAAAATCATATACCTTCTATGTAGACATCAGAGAACAATTAAGGATGCTGTATGACTGTACTCTACAGCAAGGCATCTAACACTCCTAATATATAGCAACATAGCAACACAGTTGGACTAGTAATAGCTTCGGGTGCATACTGTACAATCCTAACAAACATGGGTACGGGAGGGCACCGAGTGATTACAAACCAGAATAAAAAACACAGAGGCCAAGATACTATTTCTCCTCAATCTCTGCCTTTAGCGTATACTCTGCAATTCCTGGGTCTCTGGATTTCCTTCATAGATATCTCAGTTCTGGTGGTTACTTAAAAATGAGTGGATTGTCAGTCAGAAAGTTTTATAATGTAGTAATTCGGCACTGTCAGCATTAGTTTCTGTGTGGATTTGCTATCATATACATTTTTAGACAGAGAGAAATAGCAATAAGCATACATGGCTGTTACAGTTCTAGATGTATGGGGAAAAGGCTCAGTCAGTACTATAATAATGTCTTTTCAGACTACAAGGTTACTCACAGGCTGCTTACTGACAAAACACACACACACACACACACAAACACACACACACACACACACACACACACATACACACACACATGCTGCCACCACCACCTGACAGCTATGTTATCTAGTCTGTGCTAACAAGGGAGCAGCCTACAGGGGATGTATCCCTGTCAACAGTAAATCTATGAATAAATGCTGGAGCAGCAGATAGCTACAGTGGCCCCTCTGCACCCAGCGGCACTGAGCACACACAAGTCATTCATACTGAACATCACAGTTAACAGCCAGCAGCACTATAAGTCAGTGTAGTGTCCAGTGTGTAGTAACTGTGCACTAAGCTTTTACTGTATTTCCACAGTATTCAAGGTGTCCACACACCTGAGGGAGCAGAGCAACTAAGCTAGCCACAAAAAGAAGCTGCAGACACACAGACTCATAATGCATCCTCCATGTCCTTGTCTTCAACATTTGGGGATTCTTTTTACCCTGTGTCCTTTACATGAGAAAGCTGCACTTCAGCCCAGTGGACACACACTAAAACAGCATTTAGCCAGATGCTGCAGTCGGTACATCAGGGACACATCTGGGGTCCAGATACAGTGCATTGCCTGAATTGAACTCCAACCAGGCCATGAGTTAAACAGCCAATGTCCCAATTCAATTCATTTAAAGTTTACTGCAGAGATGGAGAGTTGAGTCAGTGATTGAACAGATGTGTGTTGCTTTTGGAATAGTACATATTAGCAAGTCAAAACAATTATGTAACAGACCACGATTTTGGAGTCAGCTTGTTTCACAACCCTCTTTTGTAAATGCAGGATGTATTTGAAGGAGGAGACAACAGAGTTTAACGTTCACAGTCTGTCAGTTCCATGAACTGCACTCTCCTCATTCAACTGCACCAATGTGAAGACAGATTTCCATTCCAGGGCACCTTTAAAACTTTGGTCAGATTAGTTATTACTGTAGCTAGCTAGCATATAGGCCATATAAAGAAAACTACCAGTAATGAGAACAGCTAATAATTATAATGTAGTATATTAATATAATATTAATTATTATTTTTATTATTATTATCTTCATCATCATCATCATCATTCTAATTATAATTTAACTCATCTAATTATCCAAACTGAATGCATCCCATTCAGAACCATTCCCCATTCACCCCATTCTTCTTTTCAAAACATTGTCAGACTGCTCGCTCGCTTGCTGTGTAGCTATTGTCGGGCTAAGTCTAGTTTTCACGGTAGCACATCCAGCCTAGAACATCACGTGCGAGCCAATGACACATCTAACCCTAACAGTGCTAAGCTTGGTGATATGCAATAGAACACATTTGACAGTGTTCCGCGGAAAAGAATGGAGACTGTGTGACGTATTTCATATCATGTCAAACAACTCCATCCATGAGTCGCCCTCAAGAGCCACAGTCAGCACTGGGATATACAAGCTGTAAGAAACAGAGAGGGCAAATTTAGCTAAGGAGTTGGAGCAGAACAGGACAGTCACGCTTACGGGTGACTACTGGACATCACTAGGGAATTATGGTTACCTCAAGGTTACAGTCCATTATATGGAAGAACAGGGGAAACTACATCCATACACATTGAGTTTTACGCATACACATTTTATCGATTTAGCAAATCACAGGAGCACTGAAGATAAAGTAAGCACAGTCATCACAGAAACATAATTGCATATTGAGTCCAACCTCACAGCACCTAAAATATTTAAATGGGGTACAATTTCAGGGGATTAATACATTTGTGATTAATTACAATTAACTACACAAAGTCATGTAATTAATCACAATTACATTTCTCAATTGACTAACAACCCTGGTTTACTTACATTGAAATGCACTCTACTAAGTCAAAAAGTAGATAGGAATTAGGAATTATGAGGAATTATAAAGAATTACTTACAGTAGCAGCCTCAACTCTTCTGAAAAGGTTTTACACTAGAAGCTGGAATATTGCTGTGAGGATTGCATTCTGCCACAACAGCATTAGTGGGGTCAGATATTGATGTTGAATAACTCGTTCTGCATCTCAAATGTCACTCCAACTCATCCCAAAGGTATTCAATGGTGTTTCATCACTTGAGAGAACACAACTACACTGTTCTACAGTCTCGCACTGGGGGCTTCCTACTGCTATAGCTGATGCTGGGTACTGGACACAGGGCCCATGTGCAGCTGATCCAGCAATTCCCAGTATTTTACTATGCAGCACTGGGGCAGGGCAAAGAGCTACTTACTGCGGCAAAACATTTGGTGAGCCTCTTGAGTGTATGGGTGTTGGCTGGGTGGGGTCTGAGATGCTGCTGGCTTACATCATGCATCTTCAAAAACTATTAACGTTCATCCTGTTTGCAAAGGTAAAATGCTTGATAGCTTTTATCAGTCGCAACTGGTAAGTTCTTTGTCATAATGGAGGCAGTTAAAAGTTAAAATCGAAAGATGTTCATCTCCAGATTTCCATGATTTGACATTTAGTCATAAATTGGGCATTACTCAGACTAAACAACCGAAACCAGTCCAAGCCTTCTTAGTCACTGCTGTAATGCAGCTTTTTTGACGCGCAAGCCTAGAACCTAGTAAGCACATTTAACCTCCACTGTCCTTCGTACGTCTGCTGAAACACTGAGACACAATTAACAATCCCTTCTATTCACTTCAACAAGGACTTTACAAATGAGGTGTTGAATCGAATTTCTGCACTAAAGCAGCTTTTGTTCTGTTCTGAATGTGATTTGCTCTTCCAGATGATTCTATTGTGTTTCTCCAAAAATAAAGGGAGCATAGAAAGACAGTAGAGGAGCTATCAGTCGGGAGACAGACAGCTCACTTACTGTACGCTATCAGCATAGGTGCCAGACGGCTCCAGGACCGCGTCAGTGCCAGCACCATGGTGCTCCGGCAAATATCACTGCTTGAAGTAGCAGCTCTGAGACTCATTCCGGCAAAGCAGTGAGGATGAATCAGGTACTCTTGAGACTCCTCTTCACTGAAGGCTACACTGCTAAAGAGAGATCTGTCTATATTGAGTATAAAGGAGAAAGCTGCAGAAACATGCAATCTACACTGAAGCAAGGCTCTTAAAATACTCTACCGGATCCACATTCTAGCCTTACGCATTTTACAGAAGAGTGGCTAAAAAAAACTTTGAATTGTGCTGCACACTCTGGTAGGAAAGAGGTGATTGTCTATTGCCTACTAAGGTGATGGTTCGGGATCATAAATGCCACTCCAGCTGATCCGAGGTATTTTGATGGTGCACCATCACTTGAGATAATACAATTCCACTGCTCCTCTAAATGCATTTGATCAGTCGATCAGTCAAGACATGTCTAGTGTGTAATGTAAACATCTCATAGGAACTGTAAGGCTAATATAGCTAACGTAATGAAAGCTTGTAGACGGTTAGCACTCCTTATAGGATTAAACCCCATCAAGCTATTAATGAAATTCAGACTTGCTTATGTGTTAGCTGACAACATACACTATATTGCCAAAAGTATTTACTCACCCATCCAAATCATTACATTCAGGTGTTCCAATCACTTCCATGGCCACAGGTGTATAAAACCAAGCTCCTAGGCATGCAGACTGTTTCTACACACATTAGTGAAAGAATGGGTCGCTCTCAGGAGCTCAGTGAATTCCAGCGTGGTACCGTAAGAGGATGCCATCTGTGCAACAAGTCCAGTCATGAAATTTCCTCACTACTAAATATTCAACTGCCTGGGAATGACAGCAACTCGGCCACTAAATGGTAGGCCATGTAAAATGTCAGAGCAGGGTCAGCGGATGCTGAGGCACATAGCTTTCTGCAGAGTCAATCGCTACAGATCTCCAAACTTCATGTGGCCTTCAGATTAACTGAAGAACAGTGCGTAGAGAGCTTCATGGAATGGGTTTCCATGGCCAAGCAGCTGCATCCAAGCCTTACATCACCAAGCGCAATGCAAAGCGTCAAATGCAGTGGTGTAAAGCACACTGCCATTGGACTCTAGAGCAGTTGAGATGTATTCTCTGGAGTGACCAATCACGCTTCTCTGTCGGGCAATCCAATGGACAAGTCTGGGTTGGGTGGTTGCCAGGTGAACGGTACTTGCCTGACTTCATTGTGCCAAGTGTAAAGTTTGGTGCTGCTACTACTTTTTTAGGTAGGCAACATACTTCTGTTTGCTAGGTCACATTTTGGCTGCTTGCTGACCAAAGTGATATAGACCTACTGCAGTTTTATGAATTCACTGCTCTAGCACACCTGTTAAACCTGGTAATTAACTGATGAATTGATCCAGGTGTCTCTGAGTAGGAAACGGTCTCTGACCCACCAGGGCTGCAGATGATGACATCTGCTGTAGGAGATGTAATATTAGGATATTCCATTTTATTTCTCTGCTGTGCTCAGATTTAATGGACTTTTTACTCCTCTATTGCTCTGTTTACAGATTATCTGTGATCTGTAAATGATGATGATCACACAGGATGATCTACAAAAAAGTAAATCTGACCTGCCATAACAATATCTCATAAAGTATCAAACACCACATAGGGAAGTCTGTTTGGAATAACTTGACCACATGTGTGTGAAGCTTTCAGCATGAAGTTTGCATGCTGCCAATCGGTGGCTATAAGCTTCCATCTCTTGTTAGCCACATTAGCCTTGCAGCTCTAGAGCAAAACTACAGAATCAAATGTCAGACACCAAGCATGTTTTGGCTGCTGTACAACATTTGGGAAACATTGCAGGAAACTTTGTGTAAGATTTGAACAATTGTTTCAAAAGGGACCTTTTATGCTTTTCCAGGTATTCCTGTTCCAGGTATTCGTGTTATGTATCTTTTTGTGCAAGTAAATACTCCGCAGTATGATAAAGTTCAAAGTACACTCCAGCGGGAGCAACTTCTTTTGAAAGCAGACAGAAACCACTTTTCTTAGCTGCCTAAAAATGCCTCATTGGAATTCCAGCCCTTTTCTCTGTTACAAGGTAATGTCATCTCGTAACACAATCCTTACTGTCCGCCTGCCAGCAATCTTGGCACTCCTTTAAGAGCTAAGAGCTAAAAAAACTACCACTCTGAAACATCCTGCTCCAGTCTAGCTTGCGAAGGTGGATCGGGTCTACCTTGTTTAACCTGACTTTCAGGATCTGGCTCTGATATGGCAGAACCGACACCATTGTAAGAATAGCCACAGCGGCATAGGGGCTGAACTTGAAGCAGGATGCTCCTGGCGGTCGATCAATCAAAACAAAGGGGGCAAACTGACAAATTGAAGCACACTGGTCACATCACGATGGGGGCTTAAAGACACAGGAGCTCTAACAGAGTGTTTCAGAGGGTGAATAAAGAGTAGACTAAGATAAAACAATGTGTTAAGTTAAAACTGAAGTATGTAAATCTACTCTAGTAGACCCCAAACGTAAAATACTGCACCTAAAAATAAGAATATTAGATCCGGAACAGGCTGTCATATCACCGTTTGGGACACTAGGACTCATAAGTAAAGGCAGTAAGGTGACCATAAAAAGTAGGTGCAAAAAGACAGGTTATAGAGGTGCCTAGAGGTGGGTGATGTCACATCCTGTCTTGTCTTGCCCCTGTTTGTCTCTGATTTTCTGCTTCTGTCTCTGTTTCTCTTGTTACTTCCATGTGTCTTTTGTGGTCCTGTGCCATGTGTTTCTGTTTATTTTGGTTTAAAGCTCTTCCTGTCTCTGCCCTCTTGTCATGCCCCTCACCTGTCCCTAGTTTGTTAGTCCTTGTGCATTTAGACTCCCTGCTGTTCCCTTTGTGCTTGCTTGGTGTTTTGTCTTCCTGTCGGTTGTTTTGTATCCCTGTTCCGTGTTCTTAGTAGTGCTGTGTTTTGTTTCTTATTTTTCCTAGTTTCTCTTCCTAGATTTCTGTTTGTTCTTATTGGTTCATTATTAAAGACTTGCACTTGCATCCTGCCTCCTCGTCTCTCCACGTTACAGGTGATATGACCAAAAATATAATATTGTGAAACAATATGTCAAGATATTTATTGTTTTCAGTCATCTGATCAGCTGGAACAGAGAAACAAGAACCAGGAGTGTTACAGTTTTATAAGAGTACCATCTATAATTTTGAAGACAGTGATTTTTATTGAATGTTTGGTATACTGTGTTGAACTAAACCAATTTGTTAATAACTGCAACTGGATTTGCATTATCTGCATTATATTTCTTAGGCACATCATGTTCACTAGCCATTAACCAGCCGAAGATCCAACCATGTCTGTGTAAGCCCATCATCCTAGGGGAAATCTGTGAGCATCTCTGAGCTTCAAAGCCGAGCGCAGAATCAGTGGCAGCATCTTTCACTGGCTGATCCTTAGGCTTTCTTATGGAGTCAGACACAGTCTGAGTGGGCGTGTGGGCTTTCACTAAGGCATGTGGTGGTGACATGAAATCTGAAACAATGGCAGGATTAGCCAAGCCAGAACAAACAACTGCTGCCTTGTTAGAAATTCTGTTTGTAGTGCCAAGATTTTAGATATTTAGATATTTAACACATTTTGATACCTAAATCAGTTATTGAAAAACAAATACATGATAAAGAGGCTTTAATATACAGAATAAACAACTGAAATGTATGATATGCAGTCAATAGGCAATGTTTTACACCATGCTAATAGGAAGCCATCAAATAGAACTTTTAGTTTGATGTGTGTTCATACGCAGTCTTCCAACTGTTTACCCCCTCCAAAAACATTGTGTATACACTTTCTTATGGTTTTACAAGTTCTTTCCAGCACTCGTCTGACATGACACTAACATCTAACAGTTTGAGCACTGCTTTATGCATCAAGCAGTGAGGTTTGTGCCGATAACACTACATTAATTGGGTTCAGAGATCAATCCAAAAAGGCCTGCTGAATATTTTACTGCTTACTCCCATCCAAACTTACATTAACAGTAATTTAAATAACACTGGGAGGAGAGAGAGGAGCGGGAGAGAGAGCAGCATGAAAGCTGTTTCTTTTTGAATGCATTTGAAAATGGTGGGATTTGTACTCTAAAGGAAACAACTTATTAGTGCAGCCGTTGGTCGATGCTTAAACATGAATACCAAATGTAGCTAATATAACACTAAACAAAAACGCAGTACGCATGCAGAGAGACAGACAAAAAGAAAAGGAAGAAGAGAATAAGCAAGAGAGAAAGACATAGAGAGGGAAGGGAGAGAGAGATTAAGGGGAGAGAGAGAGGAAGAAACAATCAGGAGGAATGGGGAGAGAGAGGAAAAATAAGCACAAGAGAAAGATACTAAGAAGGAGGAAAAGAGAGAGATAAAGAGGGAGAGAGAGACAATAAGCTAGAAATAGAGATGAAGAGACAGTCTGAGGGAATGGGGGTGAGAGAAAGAGAGAGAGAATAAGCAAGAGAGAGATGAAGAGACAATCAGAGGGAATGGGAGATAGCTTGGGGGGAGAGAGAGAGAGAGAGAGAGAAATAACCATTTCAGGCACTTCAGCAGAACGTATCCATTAATGAACTCAATACAAATACTCAAATACCAAAGTTAGTCTGAATGAGGATCCCAATTACATCTATGACAATAAAGCACATTTTAACTGGAGAAAGAGAGAGAGAGAGAGAGAGAGAGAGAGAGAGAGAGAGACAAAGAGAGATTGGGAGAGAGACAGATTGGTAGTTTGACAGTTGGGTAGCAATAATCTGTATTGAAGAAAATGCAGACATATATACACATATGCACACAAACGCAGCGCCTTCACTGCTTCCTCAAAACATAAGAAGGATTCAGATAAAAACTCAAATCTGCTTTGAGATGATTTGGTCTATTCAGTAGAAACGCACAGCTGTACCGCACAGCACTGTGATAAACCCAACCACAGCATTCAGTTCAGTGTGCGAAATACATGTTCACTGCTGCCAGGTGAAAGCTGAGATTAGCAAACATATACAGCTGTACCAAAATAACCCCCAAATAATCCCCGAAGATGTCTCAATTCAGCCTGTGCAAGTTCACAGGTATATTAGATTTGCTAAAAGGCTCAGGTAAAGTGAGTGTGATTTCTTTGTTAGGACGTTGAGAAACTCTTCGAGACGGCTGCAGCTGTCATCAACACACAACAAAAGAAAGACTTCCGAAAGGCGGTGCTGAACTGCCACACTAAATGCATGTCTCTCTCTCTCTCTCTCTCTCTCTCTGACGCTCATTTCCATACCAAAGTGTGTATCAAAAAGATGCTGCAGCAACACTAACAGCTCTCTTACTCTCAGATGTGACGCCAGAACTTTAGTATGGTAATACACTCCTTCCTGCTGTCTGCTTTCAAGCCTTAGAGAACACACACACAC
>CM067481.1:9091674-9135250 GCA_034552555.1 Semaprochilodus insignis | reverse complement strand
TATATATATATATATATATATATATATATATATATATGTGTGTGTGTGTGAATTTTTAATCAGTATCGGCTATACATTTTTTTTTTCAGATCAGCCAGGATGCTACATTCATCTTGCAGGAATACTTGAGCTTTACTCTCTCTCTTCAGTACTTAAAATAAAAGATTATATCAGCTTCAATATGCAGACTAATACAATGGTCATGTGCTGAAGATATAGAGGAGTCTATGTTTAGCTCAAACAGCAGAAGAAAATGAATAGAAACTGAAAAGTTTCTCAGTGTTCAAAAATACAATCAATACCTTCCTTTCTCGGCAGTACTCCGCATAAATAATTACTCTCTCTTCTACTTCCTTTGTCAAACGAACAAAGAGCGTCCCTTGTCCTTGAACGACTTTGTTCATCAATAATAAGCCGCGTCTCGTAGGAACGAGCAGATGAGGACGACCCCTTTCTGCAAGATTCTGTTTGCCAAACCACTGGTGACAATACTTAATTACTGAATGGAATGTAATTAAAATGAATGTGGTGGTGGGGGCATGGTTTGCTGGAATATTATGGGCTCAGAGATGGTCTCAAGGCCAAAGGCAGCCGAGGTTCAAACTACATGTTCAAACTACATGTGCTCTTTCATCCAGAGCTCAGTAGGGTGTTCAAACCATGGTTGGTGTCTGACTTCCAGTGCTGGAGAAGGCTGTCACCATAGAGATGCTTTGATGAGAGAGAGAGAGAGAGGGACAGAGAGATATGGAGAGACATCTTGGCAATCCTCCTTTTCACCTGAATACAAAGCCTGATTTAGCTTTGACACATAGACTGCTAACAGAATGCTGGATTAGCTTTTGCCAGATTGGGCATCACAGGCACTGCTTAGCATTTCAAATGTATTTCTGCTGCACTTCTCACACATTTCCTCCCAACCCAGCTAACCCCAAGGTCTCACTCACAAGGACATTCTGGTAGCCATTAAATAATAATAATAATAATAATAATAATAATAATAATAATAATAATAATTCAGTATGGATTACTGATTTGTTGTAAATCAACCACGGCTTACTAAAAGCTGGGTCCAGACCATCTGCTATTCATAACATTCGATTATGTCACTCAAAACGCCTCATCACCATTATGCTAGGCAAGCTGCAGCTATAGTTAAACTGTAGGTAGAAAAACACACAAAAAAATATACACATGAAAACATATGTGGACACTTTAAATGTGGTCTCCAGAGAACAGTATGATTGGAAGATTAGCTTAACTGGCAGACTAGATTGATTGATAAATAAATATCTAAATATATAAATAAATAAATACGTTATTAAGAGGCTACATAAACTGACCAAGCTCCTAAATAACAACCCTATACATACATATAAAGCTGTTAGCCCCTTATGCAACAGCTTCCTACATTATTTTAGCTTCTTATTCAATTTTAACATGGTGCTGCTGATACACTGAGGTGGATTACACAAACAGCTAATTTCAAACTAGAGGCTGGCAAAAACAAAGGCAACATAAGCTCAGTAAATGCATAAATTAAACTGAAAAAAAGAGCATTGCCAAACGCTGGCATCTATTTTTACATAGAATATCTGAGAATATATTATCTTGATTATATTTGTATATTATTTGATCCATAAATCTGGTATTTACTTTTACAATTTAGACAGCCCCTGCTCAAAATAAGCAACACATCCTAAAATAATAACATTTCCTCTACAAAAAACACACAGTTTAAACACATATGGTTTAAACGTAAGTTAAAATGTTGCCTATGCAAACGTTACAACACATTTTATAGAAATATAAAACATAACACTATATTTTCCCAATACGCACATTAAATATTTCAAATCTTTAACAAATCTAAAAATAGAAATATAAATATGACAACACAATTTCACCGCAAGGATGTAAACCTTTACATATCACTATATCTAACAAACGTTCTTATTTCTCCATTTATAATCTCTACCTATGCTGTATATTGTCGCATTTTATTGTGATGTGAAAATCTTTAGATCAAAAATGGTTACCTTGTTTTTTGAAAGACAATGGCAAGAAGTTTGATCCATCCTAACTGTGGTTATGAATGTGGACTGAGGACCTTTTCTTAGACATATTTCTCATTGCTGTAGACCCTGCAGACATTGGCATGCTCACATGAACTGAGCAAAAATACACCTCCTAGTAAAGACCTAGTATCCACAAGGTGAAAATATGTTAACACTACAACTTGATAACATATGTTGTGATAAAATGCAATATGAGTTTATCAGATGCATATAAATAACTCCTATTAAATCAGTGAAAGTGGTCGTGATAGAATGAGCCTCTCTTTCCTAAGCAGTGAGGAGTTGCAGCTTATTTTTGCTACCACCGTCTCTTACTTAATCAAATCATATAATATGCACATTCATCATAGTCTGCTTTAGTATGCTCAGTGCCAGTCCTGGCACTGTTTTAGCATTTCAGACCGGAATTTGTATGCTTGCACCAGAGTTCCGAGTAGGCATTATTATTTTGTGTCTGGGAGAAAAGCATCAAGCCCCTTTCCTGCCTTTCCTGAATTCACACGGTCCCTCCTGCAGCTTTTCAGACACTAATTTGGGCAGGGGCAGGGGTTAATGGTGAGTGAAAGAGCCACAGTGGCATCGAATGGCAAATGATACCCTTTTGAAACTCAGAAAAAGAGCAGGAATTACCAGCCTGCTGTGAGCTTTTGGGCCTGGAATTAAAGCACCTAATGATAGTAATGCTACCACATAATGATACACTTACACACAAATGCATACACACTGCCTGCAATAGGAGTCTACACGGACTCACACACATACACAGGTTACGGATGCACCAAAACAGAAGCTGAAAAACGAAACTTTTCCCAGTCTTTTTTTAATAGGCCAAAATTGTGCTAATAATAAATAAAAATAAAAAAAAATAAAATCTACTTAATGAATAATATATACCTAAAAATCCAGCTTCTTTGACAACAGAGGATGAGCATCCAAGCCAATGAATTCCATGATTTTGGCACTGCTGTTTGTGATATTATTTATTTTTTTAATTTTTATATATTTATTTTTTGTCATCACTGCATTACCTATTTCTACAGACTGCATTACAGGAAACATTTCACTTCATTTTTGCTATATTCTCCATATCAAGCACAAAAACTGCAATCAATCAAAATCAGAGTGGTTTGATGTGAAACATGCTTTTCTAGAGAAACTTGCTGAGTTAGAATTATTTAGAGAGGTGGTGACTGAAACAACACATCAAGTGCTTAAAGCCTTTAACATCTACGTAACAGCAGCAAGTTGCTACATGGTATCTAACACATTGCTTGATGCTTGAGACATTGTGTAACGATTGTTTAGAGATATGGAGATATGGTCAACTGGTCTAACATGTAGCACTTTTACATTTTACCCTTTTTAAAGCATTATCAACATTACATAAGTACAGTTCAAGCACAAACAGTGCTATCAAACCTGTAACGGGAAGGCTGTAGGGCGTGGCACCTTTTCTAGATACTTGCCATGAATAGTGATAACAAATTGCTTGTCTAATGTCCCTCATAAAAACCATGAACAGGTTCTACGCAGCCAACATTTTCACTGTTGATCTGCTGCTGCTTTAACTGTTTGAATGCATTTGCAGTGACCAGAACAGGAAAGGCAAGGAAACAAACTGCTTTTGCAGCCATTATTTCTAATGTTCACTACTATTAATTATTATCCTTATTAACTGTAAAATGTTAGATTTTGATGCTTCATTGTAAAAAAAGGTAAAGAAAAAGACCTATGTAAAGCTGAGGTTCACTTGGCAGTAGCGTTTGTGTTGTTCTGTATCTCAGTATAGCAGAGATAGCTAATATACAGAAGAGAAATAAAGTGGCCAAATATACAAGTGCCAGATGATGAATGGCAGCACAGATGCTGGGCTCAGTAGACTGGAACTGAGAAAGCAGCAGGCTGCTTCCACACTTACCCACCGCTGTGAGCAAAGGCCTCAAATGTGCACATACACTTACCTAAAGGAGAGAAAAAAATAAATCAATGATTAGGCATTCAGTAGACAGAGGAATGGTGATTCACATGGCTGTGCACATACATTATGTGTTTACTTGCAAAGTGCACTTGGAAAACCTTTACATTAACAATGACAATTCATCATAGATAATAATCAGCATAGATGTATTATTTTCCCTGATAATCACAGATGGACCTCTCATGCTTTCACAAACACCCTGGTAATTCACCATGTAACATTAGAAATACATTCTCCTTCAAACAGGAATGTCGCTAACTTCTCAAAATTCCTGAATATTGTTAAGATTCAGTTATACAGAGTGGTTTGATGTGAAAAATTAATTAGAATTATAGAGTTAGAATTATTTAGAGAGGTGGTGATTGAAACAAAACATCAAGTGTTAAATGCCTTTAAAATCTAAATAACAGCAGCAAGCTGCTACATGGTAGCAAACACATTGCTTGATTCTTGAGGCATTGTTTAACAATTGTTTAGAGAAATGCTACTGCTCTAACATGTAACACTTTTACATAAATAAATAAATAAACAAACAAACAAACAAACCCTAAGAAGACAGATACAGGTTGACTATGGATGTTAAATAAAACGTCTATATTGTGTTGTAGGCATTGTAACCCCTGGTTTGAGTCACCACCACTATAAAAAATCAGAGCTGGAAAGTTTCTCTTTAATGCTTCAATATGTGGAATTCATCCACATCTGACATCTACCGAAGCCAGTATTTCACATGTACATCAGCTTAACGTCCTGGGCATACGAAAATGCTTTCTACATCAGCACCAGCAGTCCACTTACACATGCATTGAGGCTCAGAGCACAGTTTAATTTCCCAGCTTGGTACTGCGCACCATGCAGCATTTTGCCAGTACTACATTAAATAAAAGCCATACTGAGACACAGAAAGACACAGTAGATGATTAGTGGTTTGTAATTTACACACAGAAAGGTGGCAAGCATTTTAGACAAAAAGACAAATGGCAAAGGCTACCTAAGCTAATGTTACTAGTCCAGCCTTTTTTTTAGGCTCAGTTTGTGGAGACTTAGTGAACTGATGCCAAGCGTGGTAAATGATACTGAACACTTTATTTCACTCAGTTTTTATGAGTGTAAATATGAACTTAAAACTGGCTTTTTGCGGGTAACCTATAGACGCTCTCTGCTACGCAACGCTGAGCAAAGCGACATGGCATGTCCTGTGTGGGGTGGCCTTAATTCAGAGTTGTTGTCTATCCACAGCACAGTTAAACTGAGAATACTGATAGGACTCACATGAGATGCCCAAACCTCTGTGGTAAAGCTAATGGATGTCACTTTATTGTTAATAAGCTTGTGAATACAGCTTGTGAGCCACTACAAAATATGAGTTTATGACAAAATACGACATGTTTTAAGCAGTTGTCAAAACCCAACATTCTCCACAACAGACAACAGATGATCCATAAATTCCATCACTGCTGCTATAATAGCTGTAGATTTTGGGCTGTTTTTGTTGATTTTTTACATTTTTTATTATTATTTCTGACAGAGGTGATCAAATGGTTGAGTAGCTGAGGTTTGGGTTGCGTGTGCAGTTCTGTGGGAGAACCCGGGAAACGGATCTTCCAGCATACAGTAAATTTGTCACCAAATATCAATTTAAAATATTTTATTATATCATGATTCCAATATCATCTTGCATCCCTATTTATATTACACATCAAACAACTCTGAATGACAAAATGGATGGAATTCCACTTTCAAAGCAACAGCAGACAGCAGCAAATCCACGCAGCACAGAGAGAAAGCACACACATACAGGCACACGCTGCAGCTTGCCACAAAACAGAGAAAGTGGGTTATCAGATTCACACAGACGGCGATATTAGAGGAAGGTATCAAAGAGGAGGCAGGTTTTTCCCCCCATTCATTTCACCATTCAGTTTCTGTAGGAGATAACAGAAGCCTTCGGGTGCGTGTGCAGGTTTTAAACATTGTTTAGCAGACCTTGTTTTCATTCCTGGTCACTTCACTCTCTTTAAACACAAGGATTTATGCTTTTCTGGACCTGGACTAAGACATTTTGGTCCTAGAAGCTGGTACATGTATTCCTCCACAGATTTCTTGGGACACCCATCACTTTGCTATCAGTGATGCACATGCACCAGGCTGTCGTTAACTGATTGCCATGTTTAGTCAACACATGTTCAAAGTTGGCCCTAGTCTCAGGTGGTCTGAAGTAATCTAAATTCCACAAACGTGTTTGTTTGTCTCGTTACAAACTAATCTCTGGTGTAGTATGGATGGAAGCTTGTGGAGAAAGAAGGCTCCAGAGAGGAGACATTGATTAACCACTTTAGTGCTAATGTGCTAATGTGTAGTGAGAAACATACCAGAAGCAGCGAGGGGCTGCTGTATTCTGAGAGAGAGGGTGTCTGCTTCCCCCTGGGTGACTTATCTCTAAATCTCTGATCAATAATTAAGGAGCAGACACACACTAATGAGGCCCTAACAGTCAGTTAGGAGATAAAGCTTAAGCAAGCCAGTAAGACCTATGACCCTCATACGCGGAGATATATCAGCCATGGCAAGCTTTACGTCTCTTTCAGTTTCCATTTTTTTTGTCCTCGCACCTAATTTTGTCTGTCCTGTCCACATTTTTCTCTTTTCTTTATAATTTAAGAACTAGGTTTACTAAAAGAGGCACTAAATACTGGCAGTGTCGACACTTTGTGCCTGTCTACTAAGAACTCCTCTGCAAATGAACACAGATGCAAATTAACATGTGCAATTAACATGTGAGCTGTGCTTTTTGAATGAAATCCCATTGAAACCAGTTTTATTCTTCTCAGATTCTGTTTCAAACTGTGCTGCATTAGGTCAAAACAATAACTTCTTTTCTACGCATGTGATTATGGTTTAAGTAATCAGACATTTTTTTGTTTAACGTAAAAAAAAAAGTTTCAAACATTTCAAAATGACCTTATAGTTATCAACAGAATGTGAAGAAATAACCATGTTGATGGTTAGCATGCTAACCAGCTAACCCTGGCCTGTCCTGTGTTGTAATACCACTTTGTACCTACGGAAGCAATAATGAGCCACTGTAGCGTCAAGTCTGCCATCAGTACAAAATGAGAGCATGAAGAAGTAGCACTGCTGCCCAGACAGTGTATTCTAACCTGTCAGTCATGGTCTGTATTCGAAATGGCATACTACATACTACTTGCATACTGAATCTGTCTAAAAGTAGTACGTAGTCTGCAGTATACGACCAAACTGAAGATCTGTGGTGCACTGGAGATGACCAGATGGTGTTGTAGTCCAGTCAGATGTTCTAGTATACAGGGGGAGCTATCTTCATGGTGTACTGCATCCCATCATGCACCGTGGCCTCACCAGCTTTCAGCCTGCTTCAGCCAGAGAAAATGGCGGCGGGCAACACTGGGGAGCTAAACCACAGCTTTCCAGTGATATATTGCCCCGTATTGTTTGGAGTAGGAATTCGACAGATTGCATTATTTTATTGCATCATTTTCGCTCCTTTAAGAGGCTTGTAATGTTGTAAAATATACCCGATATATTGGGAAGTAGCATCAATTATTATGATTCGGTTTTAGGTTTTTCATTTCCTTTCGTGACTTGTGATAGGTCAGGTTTTAACAAATGTTGTTTTGGTTTTTTTTTTATCAAAAATAAATATGCTGTCTTTTCTCTGTCTCTGAGCACACATAAATCTCAATTGTCACTTATTACTTGCAAAATAGTGTTTGTAGTGGCACGGTACATGACCGAATCTGCCGGTGAAGAGTCTTTGAAATTCATGAAATTTCATATTAGTGAGCTCCCCCTCATTGGAAGTAAAATATGACTTCAAATATTACTACACACACTTCAAATTCTTTTAGATATAAAGCTGAAATGTGTAGAGACATTAAGGAACAGACAGACTGTGGATATGTTCTCCCAGTTCCAAAGAAATGTGAACAGCCCTGACTAATGAAACGTGTTCATGTGTTCCATATGTCATTTACTGAATGTAGCCCAACTGATCACTTCTCTCCAGTCTCGCGGCCTCTGGCTCAGAAATGCTTCAATTCAAATTGTCTGGAAAGCTCCAGATAGCACACCCATATGTCTCCTAAAGGAGGAGTGTGACAGGACTGCTAAAGACTATAGCTGACCTAATCTATCATGCTGCCATCTTCTCTCTCTGATCTGTCTCTCTCTCTCTGACAGTAATGGTGCTCGTTAATCAGGAAGGAGTCCTGTTAGAAATGGCTGAGTGAGAATCTAAACCACACAAAGGGATAAAATCATATGTGGACACACACCTCCGCAGTGTATCTGTGGAAAGTCTGGCATGCTACAAGGAAAACAGGCAAGATAATATTTCACTTACATGCATAAATTGGTGGTAGGTGTCATAGAAAAAAAAAGAAGGGAGCAAAAAAGGAAGGAAAAAAAGGCTAAGACGAGAACAGAAGTGTATTAAGCCACAAGTATAAGGTCAAAATCAACCTTAGAAAGAAGAGTTCCACAGCTTTGTTTGAACAGCTATCACTTTGCCATCAGTACATATATCAGGCTGTCATTAACTGGCCACCACGTTCTGTCCATACATATTCATGTTTTGTCTATACATATTTGTCTATACATATTCATGAAATTTCATAAGAAGGTAACAAAAAAAAAAAATTCTCTGGAGTGATGAATCATGCTTCACCATCTCGCCATCCGACAGCTGAATCTAGGATTGATGGGTGCCAGGAGAACATTACCTGCCTAAATGTAGTGCAGGGCTGGACAATGAATCTTTCTTTTATTACTGAAATTGGAATTTCCAAATTGCAATAGCTTCAATTTGTATTATAGCCAACAAATTTTATGTGGGAATTAACTTCTCAACTGCCTGTAAGTAAGTAAGTAAGCAAGCTATATTTATATAACACATTTAACACAACTACACCGACCAAAGTGCTGTACAAAGTAAAATAAAACAAATAAAACATAAAAGAAGATAAAACCTATGAAACATAAGAGAAGTATGATAAAACATAGAAACATAGACCAAAATAAAACATGCAGATGAATTTAAAAGTCATGGTAAAAAGATCAGTTTTAAGTCTGGACTTAATCACTGAAAGAGATGGAGCAGACCGAATATCCAGAGAAAGACTGTTCCACAGTCGCGGTGCTGCGATTGAAAAGGCTCGATCACCCCTCAGCTTCAGATGAGACTAAGGAACAGCCACCGGTAACTGGTCAGAAGATCTCAGAGACCGTGAAGCAGTATATGGGCATTAATATATGATGGCGCTTGGCCATGTAATGCTTTAAAAACAAGTAAAAGTGCTTTGAAATGGATCCTGTAATAGACAGGAAGCCAATGGAATTCTAGCCGCTGCATTTTGTACCAGCTGCAATCGTGCCATTGAACTCCTGTTCATGCCTAGGTACAGTGAGTTACAGCAATCCAGGTGAGTGGATATAAAAGCATGACTGACTTGTTTCCTACCCTGAACAGAGAGAAATGACCAGATTTTAGAGATCCCTCTAAGCTGGAAAAAACTGCTCCTAACACCAGAATGAATTTGCTTATGAAATCTGAATTCTCGGTCAAAGATAACAAGATTTTTCTGCAGATGAGGACCTTCACTTATAGACTATAATCAGCATTTAAAACACAGTCACAACATTGGTCTGAAAATCTTTACTACTGTAAAGTATGATAAAGAAGGTGTCTGGGGCTGTTTTCCATTATTTTATGGAAATGTGCTTCCAGTTTTGTGGTAGAAATTTGGGGAAGGCCTCTTCTTCTATGAGCATGACAATGTCCCCTTGAAATGGTTTACTGATTCACTAATGCTCTTGTGGCTGATTGGAATCCCTGCAGTCATGTTCCATGATGAGAGTGGAGGCTATTATACCAGCAAAGACGGAACCAAATCCATGCCTGTGGCTTATAATGAGATCGACAAACATATATGCATCTAATGTTTGGGTGTCCACATACCTTTTGCCATGTAGTGGATAAAAAAAAATATTTCAATTCAGTATAATACACTGATTCTTATCTACAGTGGTTCTTGAAATTTGTGAACCCTTTTGAACTTTCTATATTCCTTCACAAATTTGACCTTAATCCAATAGTATGTTGTGCAAAGACCTGAAGCAAGTAGTTTATGGGAGGAAACACACCAACATGACCGAGTCAAAGCTTTTTTTATACAGAGAAATGGGCTAAAATTCCTCCATGTGCAGGACAAATCAAAGGGTACTGGAAATGTTTAGTTGTAGTTATTGCTGAACAAGGGGGTCACACAAGATACTAAAAACAAAGGTTCACATCCTTTAGCCACTCCCAGATATGTAATATTGGACCATTTTCCTCAGTAAATAAATTACCAAGGCTAATAGATTTGTCTCATTTGTTTCATTTGGTTCTCCTTAATTATTTTTAGGACTCTGATGAAGTTTTGAGTCAGATTTATGCAGAAATATAAAAGTTCACAAACGTTCAAGCGCCACTGTACATGTTAGGCTGTTTAACTGGTATATGTATCTATAGATTAATTAATTCATGGCAACATGAATGAACAAAGCCATATCCAACATTCCACAACACTAAATACAAATCATACATAAAACTCTCTCTATGTTCTTATAATCAGGAAATTCAACCCAAAACATCTCAGAAGTTCTGTAGAGAACTGTGTGTGTTAGTATTAAGTAATAGGCACAGATCAGATTCATCACTGTATTTACACAGTATTGCTCAGAGCTATAAGGTAAAATGACAATCACTGGATCCGGTATTGGTACTGGTAGTATCAGTACCGGGCATAATCGAGCCACCCCTATCTTAAACACATAAACTTATCTTTTGGGCTTGATTGCAATTTTCTACTGATTCAATTAATCCTCAGTACAGGCTGGAAAGCCCGAAAGATCTGCTGGCATTTTGCCTTTCTATTACATGTTCCACTTTATTTCCATCCAGTCATTCGTCATATTTTCAAACAGTCATATGCAGCAACGGGTCATTACTGCGTCACAGGCATGGATCAAAAGTCAGGTCAAAATCACACTGAAAGGTTAAACGTGCCAGCAATCCTCAGGCAACATTTGCATTCATCAATAAAGAGCGCTATAGGGCAATCAGCAGTCATGTACTGCATCAATAGCACTTCATAGATTCAGCATCTGTTGACAGTCTGCACAGCAGATTGAGCATGGCTAAAGTGCTGGGTGACGCTGCCTCATCTCGCCAGATTTCAGACTATTTTTTCAAGTCTCCATGTCCAGTTGCTTAGTACTTCCATTTTGCTTTAGGCCTAAAGAATACAGACTGGTGGTCACCAAACCTGGTCTTGGAGATCTACTTTCCTGCTGAGTCTAGCTCCAATCTGCCTAGCCTGATTCAGTTATTACCTTTCTCAGAAGTCCTTGACTGGTGAAATGGTTTTTCAGACTGCCAGAGATTTTGGTGAACCTCTTTCAAAATAGTTCTGTAAAGCACGACAAGCATTCTTCAATTACAAGTTACAATGTAAAGCTTGTACTAACTAAGGTTGTTGGTGCTATATAGAACCATATACAACACATTTTACATCAATCTGATGAACCATTTCACCATGCAAGGAACCATTTCAGTTTGACTATTTTGCTTAAATTTGGCAGTTTTCCTCTGAATCTTCAGTGGAAGGTCCCCAGACAATAAATAAATAAATAAATAAACAAATAAAATTAATAAAGACTAATTTCTTTGTAAAGCACTTAAGTGAGTAAACAACAATAAATGTATATATTGAAATGCATTTTATGTTTATGCACTTATACTGAGATTCGTGTTACTTCTCGCGCTGGGCTGGGGTTGGGGTTGCCAGGTAGTGCTCTTATGCTATATTTAATGCTATATTTAAATCTGTTTTCTTCTTGCTAGGTATCAGCACTGGCCCTGTTCGGACAGCGTCTAGACTCTAACCTTCTTGTACTCGCAACCTTCTTGTACTAGCAACGTTATCTGATGAAACACTAAGCACGGTTGTAATTCGCTCTGGATAAGAGTGTCTGCTAAATGCCTTAAATGTAAATATAAAATGAAACTCTAACAGCTTTGAACTGTTCTCTTCTGTATGGAGGTTCTGTATGAGCACAGCTGAACTGATCCTGAAGGAAACAGGCTCTCCGATCCAAATCTTGCTTCTCCTCAGTTCTCATCAGTAGAAGCATTCTTCCACACCATCGCCGGTGGGCCTGCCTTAGTGGAGAAACTGTGATGCTGAGCCAGAAAAACCAAGAAAGTGTAAATCTCTGATAACTCACACTTACATGAACTGTCCGGGTGTGACTTGAGGGCAGCTGGAAACCCAAAAAAGGCGGAGTGGCTCTCAAGCATTTACCAGCGGCACACACTCAAACGTGATATGCCCCCTCCACATAGAAACCCTGCTCAAAACACACACTGGCTCCTGAGTCAACCCCAGCTGTCAAAACACACGCAGCATGGGGGTCTGGATCAAGTCAGGCCAAGGGAAGTGACATGCCTGCGGTACATCACTGTCCCTTGGATGCAAACAAAACATTTAGACAGCTTGTTGTACATCTTATGCATAAACTACACAAACCGCACTGGAAAGGCTTGCATGCTCGGTCATGCCTTCAAACCACACAGTGTCTATTAAAGATGACAGACAGGTGATGCAGTACGGTATAACTGTTCTTCAGCTCCTCTGTGTTTTTACAACCCCATAAAATATTCCAGTTTAGTGCAGCTGCATGTTGTGTCCTGTGAAGCTTTGAACATTCACAGTAGACTGGAGTCGTTTCTCACTTCTCGAGTTTACAGACTTGTTTGCAGATGTGTGCTACTTCTAAACACTCTGTAAAGAAATCTAAGCCAATACGTTTCTCTACAAATAACCATTTCACACCAGACCACCCTGAATGACTGCTCACACATCTCAACCACTCAACCTGACATACCTTTTGAATACAATAGTACAGATTATCTTGGAGTTTTTTGCCATTTAATAATAATAATAATAATAGCAATAATAATAATAATAATAATAATAATAGCAACAATAATAATAATAATAATGTTTATTATAGAGCACCTTTCATACCGTTGGTAGTTCAAAGTGATTTACAGACCATTGACATCAGTAATGGGGGGTAATGCTAATAATAATAATAAATAATTATAAACATACACACATACATACATAAATAGACACACACACACACACACACACACACACACACACACACACACACATACACATACACATACATACACACATATAAATACCATGTTTCCATGTAGTTTTGTAGTTTTAACTAAACGCTGAATTAAAGAGATACGATTTTTAATGTTTCTTAAAAGTGAGCTCTGAGCTCAACTGTCTAATAGAAGCTGGATTTGAATAACTAAAACTAGTTATGATAAATCTAGAAAAATGCAGTGCAAATCAACATTGCTTTCTTTTATGAAAGTTGCTGATAATTAATTAAA
This sequence comes from Semaprochilodus insignis, assembly GCA_034552555.1. Taxonomy (NCBI): domain Eukaryota; kingdom Metazoa; phylum Chordata; class Actinopteri; order Characiformes; family Prochilodontidae; genus Semaprochilodus; species Semaprochilodus insignis. The sequence goes on along the minus strand of CM067481.1, from coordinate 9,121,695 downwards.
ATCCATAGCACTGGTCAGTGGTCACAATGATGTGCTGAAGAACGTTGTTTTGGAATCATAACCCACCATAATACATACACAATACCTTCACTCAAAATCAAACACACACACTCACACACACACACACACACACACACACACACACACACACACACTTAATGGAAAACCACTGTCCTTCATTTAATCACATATGAGTAGAGAACATCTTTACAGCTAAAGGTGCATTAAGAGAGGCTTCATGTATCTCTCTCTAACACACTTGGCACGCACTCACATACATGTACCCACACATACATAACTTTCACATATACACGCACACACACACATACTTGACATTGACATCCCAGCAGTGGCACTGTTGCAAGGGCAAATATCCCCAGACGCTAGAGTCTCACACGGCCACTGACCTATACCTTTCAAAGGCTTCCTGTAGGGCACACACACGCGGTCAGACAAAAAGTCACGCTTGGCTTGCGACACTCTTCTTTTCACCTGTGTGTAACAGCGCTTGTCAAAAACAAAGCCTGTGTTTCTCCGGCTGAGTCCCCAGTGTGCTGTCCACCTTGGTCTCCTCATCCCTGAGCATCAATAAAAAACACCATAGGAACGCTCTCTCTCTCTCTCTTTCTCTCTCTCTCATTTTTGGATGGCTCCCCACGCATGGCCATCAATAAACACCTTCAGGAGGAAGCAATTCTTCATTGTTATGCACCTCAGTTCTTTCCAATTTGCTTGCAGTTTCTCTTTTCTAATGAATGGCAGCACGACTGATCCGAGATAGGCTTTAATGAGCATGAAGGTTGACACTTCATCTTTGCAAAACTACTGGCATGCATGTAGGATTTTCAAGCTTGACGTCAAAACATGCAGTGTTTGACATGTGCTTAAGCCATTCTGCAAACTGGCTGATTTATTGTGCAAAGTAGGTCAGGATTTCTCAATCTTTTCCACCCCAAGGTCCACCTGTTCATCACTAGGAAGGATGAAGGCCCACAGGAAAACAAAACTTTTATTTATTTTTTTTTTTTGCTGTTGTTGCTTAAAAAAACAGCAATGTTTAAGTGCCTATGCCCCCCAAGATCAATATTCATTTGTGCATGGCTTGTTGCAGCCCATTTGAAAATGTGTTTTATTCTTTTATAGTTAAGTTATAAGCCCCGCAACACTGCTACACTTTTTCACAATTCCATCCTAATGAGAGCCTGACCAAGCACATTCTTCTGGACATCCAGCCATAAATAGAATTATTACATAGCTACAGGTTTTGGAGGGTGTCTTTAAAACTGTATTCTGGTTCAGATTACTGATTAACCCTTAAAATGTCCCTGTAAACTAATCTAGAGGTTTACTATATTAAAATAATGTCATCCGATTACTTTCCATTACTTTTGGATTACTTCTTTTTAATTCAAATACGTATCTTATAAATATTGTGTGTCACAGGAATGATCACTGACCTCATATTTGAAGATATTTAAAGCATAAGATCAGAAATCTGTATAACAGTATTATTTGTTTGAGTTTAGATATGTTAGATACATATACAGGGTGGCATAGTGGGTAATGCTGTCACCTCACTGCAAGAAGAGACTGGGTTCGATTCCCAGGCAGGGCGTCCAGGGTCCTTTCTATGTGGAGTTTGCATGTTCTCCTCATGTCTGTGTGGATTTCTTCCCACAGTCAGGCGAAGTGGAGATGCTAAATTGCCCCCCCCCCCCAGGTGTGAAAGTGTATGTCTGTCTGTGGTCTGGCCTGGCAGCCTGTCCAGGGTGTATCCTGCCTTCCACTCTCTGAGAGCTGGGACAAGCTCCTGCAACCTGGTAGGATTAGGTGGGTTAGAAGATGAGTGAGTGAGTGAGCGGGTATGTTTACTTAAATTTGGAAGTTTAGAAATCATGCTTTGCTTAGCAGAAAAAAATAAATAAAAATTAGGAAATTAAAGATGGATAATGGTACAAAGAAGAGCTCTTAGACTAAAACACAAGGGAGCAAGTAATCACTGTAGAATGAGCAAATGCAATACTGAGTTTATCATGCCAAAGTCAATCGATTAATCTGGTAGAATCTTCTGTTGAAATCCCTCACCAATAATAACCATAAATAGGGGTCAATCGAACAACTCTAGCTAGCCAACATTTCTGTGCTGCCTGCTGAAAGGCTGTACTGGCCTATAAGGTTTCATGTTGGTGTGTTGTGATTGGACTTAGATGATAGCGATTTGTAGATTAGTAGATTTCTAATCAGCTCTCAGAGGTTTCAGCAGTCCACAGCATCAGTGCATATTAAGGGTTAAAAAAAGATTCATTTCACACAAACATTAAATGGTTTCTGACTGTCTCAGTCATGAATAATGATAATTTACATGTGTGTGTTAACATTCTGCAGCCATCATTCAAAAAACTACTGAATAAAGAAATCACACTTGTTTCTGCTTTTATGTTTCTGAACTTTTAGTTAAAACCAAGCAAACACAAATAAAGAGTTTACTTCCAATTCAGATGGCTTGCTTCAAAACACTGGAAGTTTGTGAGGCGTTGTTTCTGTTATCTACAGTAAATTACCTGAAAGTTCCTATAAACCGCTGAATAAATTCTCTGTATAGGAAAGAGAGCTTGCCCTGATGGGATTACCTGCTGCCAAATTTTTATTTGCCTTTATTCATTTTATTTTATTTTTATTTCTTCTTTCCTTTTATACGTTTTATCTGCTTTTTTGTATTATTGTCATGCATGTTCTTTTCTTGCACAATAAAAAATACAATCACAAAAAAAAAGAAAAAGAAAAAAGACACAGATGGCTTCAGGAAATCACGGCAAATTTCACCTCTGCCAATACAAATAAAATACTTACTAAAAGTTTATTAGATTGGATGGAAGAAATACACAATATATACCTGCAGAATGAATGACGCAGCTGAATGAAGAACCGTTCGGGAGCTAAATACTCACTACTAGTATACTAGTTAAAATGGCTTCATTAATCCTACATACACTTTGGCACAGTCCTCAGTGCAGTGCAGTCCAAAGTATCCAACCCTAGAGTGAAACCAAATGCTTACTCTATATGAATCCCAGATATGAATTATATAAGTAATCAAAGGGCTCAAGGCACTGTTGAGTTCCTAGAGGTGTCTGGAGAATGGACTGTAACCCTTTGCTTTAGCAAAGGCTAATACGCTTTCAGTTCTAGAGGGGCATATGTCTGCACGATTTAGTGAGGCTAAGAACCTGCTGTTAGCACCTTTCACTATTGCAAATTTGCTCAAGCCACTTCTTGAAACCAGTTCTAGAAACAGATCATGGCCTAGACTATTAGAACCTGTTTTAAGTATTACGTAATCAAGAGTAAAGTCTCTATATATCAAACAAAGGCTCAGTAATATTATTGTAAATAATATGCGTCCCCCACCAACAGAAATCCACTCTAAATGTATGTGAACTCTGTTTGAACTGATGCCAGCTTCATTAACTCAGTTAAGAGCCATTAAACTGCTCAGAGATCAGGTGGCTAATGGTCTGATTGGCTGAGAGTTTAATTGAGGAAATATCCTCAGTATTGCCGCTAAACAGGAAACCTGATATGACTCATCTACTGACACGCATGGTGAGGAAGCAGCGCTGTTAGCTAAACAGTGTTTTGATTCTATGAACAGGGCGATTCTATTCATGTTTTTGACTGATGGATTCTGGAATAGGTGGAGCTAACCGTCCCTGAGATAGAGGAGTTGTAGGGAGAGATATAAACTCATCATATCATTCCGCAGTTAGAAACAGCTTCCAGCTAAATGTGGAGCAATTTCCTGCTTCACTGATATTAATAAAAAGATTGTTTGACACAAGCCAGCACACTGACACAAGCACACACACATTAGATGGGATTAGGTGCTTGTAGGTTAATAGTGTCAGAGAGGGGAACAAACTTAATCTGATATCAGAACCTTTACATTACTTGGATGCTCTCTAAACTTACTTAAGGTACTTCCTACCTATATACTGTATATATTCACTTCAAAATGCCCTTTTAGCACATTTGTTTGTAGAGTGTGTAAATGAAGTAAAATGAAGACAACTATTAAGATCTGTGTCAAACTAGAATTTCATACTGTAGGTAAAACACTCTTAAATTAACAGACACAGCGTTCAAACGTATCAAACGTGTACTTGCATAATCAATTATTGGGATATCATTAGTTATTGGAAACACAGTGAAAACTTTTAAACAACTTTGCACGATGCTTATTTGAATGTTATACAGTGCTGTACTTTTTCACATAGGGCCAGTTTGGTTTGGATATCATTTTTCCCTTAATAAATGAAATCATCATTGAAAAACAGCATTTTGTATTTACTCAGGCTGTCTTTGTCTGATATTCAAATGTGTTTGATAATTTGAGACATTTAAGGGCAAAAAAAATAAATAAAAATCTGTAAGCATGCAAATACTTTTTCACAGCACTTCATTAAGTCATCCAGCAAAATTACTGCTTGAAAGTGCTGCTTGGCTCTGTCTGAGAGTTCAAGCAAATTCAAATCAGCTGAAGATTAATTCATCTAGTGCTTTTTACAAAGGGTGTCATCAGAAAGCAGCTTTACAGATATCAGGGGCCAAGGACCCATTGAGCATCACCAAGAGCAGCAGTGACAAGTCGAACACAGAAGGGATTTACCTCTACACTCTTGTTCACAGACTGAAAAAACAAAGCTACAGGTATATTGTAGTTATTTAGACATTGTAGTTTGGATTTAGTTGTCGTGTTTACAGCACATTATCTCAGTTAGTAGTAATAGTTTTAGTTAACTATAAAGACACTGCTATGCATCAAAGAAGTATCGTAGTGTCTGTTCACTGACTACATTTTCCAGGTTTTATGTGACAATGTCTTAACTGAAAGTAAGGTTCCTAAAACACACAGATAATACTGGCGTGGCTGGCTGGATGAAGAAGCAAGCAACAACACACAGCTAGCTAACTTGTTAGCTCAGTTATAGCTAGGCTAACTCTCACATGGTTAGTTTTTTTGCTGGTGGTTTAAGAGGCTGTGAAACCACAGGGAATATATAATTTTGTTAAAGCTGTGTGAGCATAATGCTTATGTGAAGTTGTGAACTGGATGTGGACCACCCAGTTCACATTCAAAGTGGTGAAAGTAGTGAAAGTAAACTGGTTGTTTATTGGATGCTGGAAAGTTATTCATAGAGGATACTTTCTACATTTACATATATTGTGTAGTCACACTCAATCACTTACCCCACCCCCACCAAACACACACCTCCACACTTCATTAGAGGGTGAAACCTTGCTGCACAACAGCAGCAGATTATAGGTAATTTTTAGCCTGCAAATATTTTAGGGCCTATTTCCTGACCTATTCATGACAGAGCCAAGCAAAACATTTTTACCACGAGCTCTAATAAGGTGGGAGAGGAGAAATTGAAGGTGGACAGATTAGACGTATTCACACATGAATGCTCTTGAACTTCATAATTGGCACCATTATTTCAGTCATGCTTGAGACATGCAGTTATTCCAGCTCTTTTCTGCATCGGTGCATCATAAGTACATTCTTCAGTCTTTACGTAAAGTTCTGACGACCCTCAGGTCTGCAGAGGAAACGCTGACTCTAAGCTTCTCAGATACGTTTTTAACCATTTATAAGCCATTATTATTTTTTCTCACTTTTATGAAATAGAAATGTTTCAAAATAAACTGTTTGCTCTGTATAAAACAGTAGACAAAGGTTGGTACATCCCCATTCAAATTACATGTTTATTTGATTTTGTACATACACATTTATTTGAACAAATAATGTATATAGACATATGTCTCTTGTCTTATTATTATTAATCTTTTAATATGATTATTAGTGCAATATCCACCAAGGCTGCTCCTACAGGGGTTGTACAATGAAACTGAAACACCTGGTTTTAGACCACAATCATTTATTAGTATGGTGTCGGGCCTCCTTTTGCGGCCAATACAGCGTCAGTTCGTCTTGGGAATGACATATACAAGTCCTGCACAGTGGTCAGAGGGATTTTAAGCCATTCTTCTTGCAGGATAGTGGCCAGGTCACTACGTGATGCTGGTGAAGGAAAACGTCCTTCTTGGTGGTATGCTGACATTACCTTGGATACCGTGGCTCTTGATACATCACAAAGACTTGCTGTCTTGGTCACAGATGCGCCAGCAAGACGTGCACCAACAATTTGTCCTCTTTTGAACTCTGGTATGTCACCCATAATGTTGTGTGCATTGCAATATTTTGAGCAAAACTGTAAAACTGTGCTCTTACCTGCTAATTGAACCTTCACACTCTGCTCTTACTGGTGCAATGTGCAATTAATGAAGATTGGCCACCAGGCTGGTCCAATTTAGCCATGAAACCTCCCACACTAAAATGACAGGTGTTTCAGTTTCATTGTCCAACCCCTGTACATATGTCTAGTACGTTACATGTGTCATATATGTATATGTACTCTTCACCGTTATAACCTGTGGTTAAAAGCTCTTCCGTAACCCGCTCTATTTATTCTGATTAATGTATATACATACTGTTCTAGTACTCTGCTCACTGTTACTGCTTGTTGTTAATAGCTCTTCTGTAACTCTTAGTCTGTTTATTCTAGTAATGTATGTATGCGATACGTGTAGTACTGTGACACTGCAATTTTCTGCGTTATCTTATTTTACATTTATATTTATAACTGTTACTGTAGTTTATTCCCATTCTCCCATTGATTGCACTGTCCATATGTCAATATCTAACTCTATATTGTATATTACTGCTCTTTTTATTCTGTATTGTTTCTTCTAGGAAAGTGTCACACAAAATGTAGTTATGTGCAATATATATGATGCATACAATTGCATATTACATATATATATATATATATATATATATATATATATATATGTGCAGCTTCACACATTCATGCGGATTCTTTTAGCCCAGGTGTTTTTTTTTTTTTTGTTTGGTTTTGTTTTGTTTGAATGAGGGACAATATGGGACAGCTAATCAGAACATACATAATGCATTACCACACAAATATAATAATAAATGTAGGGCACTGGCCCTCTAAAACTACAGATGATAAAGTTTTGACTAGTCTTCACACTAGCCCTACTAGCTTTGCTTTCAGTCCCCTAGGTTTGGAGCTCCAGCAGTGCTAATGAGCAGATGTTCCTGCAGGGTGATGTCACTTACTCTTTTCCACTCTCTCCATCCTTCTAAGTCTACGGCCATCTAATTTTTTTGAGAAAAGATCAAGAGGGAGAGAAAGGCTGGAATGAAGTCACAAATGAAAGCATACAGAATGAGTATTCTGCACTGGCTGTTCACATGTACAGAAATTCAGGTTGGATGGGGTGGGAGCTTTGCTTTTGTCCATGTCCTTGTTCTTTCTGCACAGCGAGTCTGCTATAGATTTACTGATGCCAACCGCTGACAAGGCTCAAACAGGAATGTGATTTCAGGTTTTCATGCTGTTGTAAGTAAGGAGCTAATGTCATGGCCAAATTGTTTTATGAAGTTATAAGGTATGAACGACATAAGAAAGTGGATAGGGTGGATAGGATAGAGTCAGAACACTTTTGGCAGTATGGGGGTTCACACAGGGGGAATCAGACAAACTGGCTGAGTTCTGAGGAACAGGTCCAACCAGAAGCTCTCACTAATGATCCTGACACAGCAAGAATGCAAGACACTGGCTGCGCTGTGATAGAGCTGCAACCAGAATTCCCTCATTAATGATCCCACTGTCTGTCCCAAAGCCTCCTCTAGCGTCCACTGATAGGTGATTACCCACTGACATCTTAATAAGCATTGCTCCTGCTCCATTTTCCCCAGGCTTTCTCAAAAACACTGTATTTTAACTAACCAATCATTTATAACTTATTTTAAACAGACACAGAAAATACGTCAACACATAAGCCTGCTGGAATCAGTCCTAACAGGCCACAGGTCAGACAGTACGATCTAATGGTGCTGTAGCTGTGTAGTGATAAGAGTCAGCTGCATTTCTTTACTGTGAGTGAATGAACTGAAGCAGAAAGCAGCTGCTGCTGCTGTTTTAAAGGGTTCAAGTGAGCTAAAGCAGTTAATTATATGCAGTGGGAATAGGAGAGAAGAGTTCATGGCTGATACCACACGCAACTAATATGCTTTGTACTGTACGGCAAACAATCGCATTCACAAAACCACATGTCTGTGAGACACGGGTGGTCAATATGATTTAAACAGCCTCTTATTTTATTTCTGCCCACACACAAATACATTCTATGAAGAATTAAATTGGTTATAATAGGTTTAGCCAATTCTTGGCTACACTGAACATAACAGATATATCCATTTGACAGACACTTTTCTGGCTATCCCAGGAGAAAAATAACTACACTGAAGTTACTTAATTTAAGTGTACTTAGTACACTTTCCTTGAACAATTAATGTGCTGACAGTGTGCTATTTTCATATACTATGTACTTAGTATACTAAATATAATCAATAGTGCTATTAAATATATAGATTTAATAAAAATAGAACTAACTGTACTTAACTGTCTTAGATACATTTAGAGATACTTAAGTACATATTAAAGTACATTAAAATTGTACTATTATTTCTAGTACATTAAAATGTAATTTTTATCATAAAATCATAATTTTTACTTGGGATTACACTTATACCAAGAAAAAATAATGCTCTGATTTGATTATATTATAATGGTATGGTAATAAAATGGTACAAATTTATACAGTCAGTCAGTCAACTGAAATACAAACTTGATGACATCATAATGTTCCAAACTTGATATATAATGATATATCAATAATGAGTGTAAACACAGATTTAAGGACATCAGAATATTAAAAACTTACATAAATGCTACAACTGAAATACCAATTTGTTGATGTCACAATGTTACAAATACTACCACTTTTTACATATACTACCACTGAAATATACATTGATGACATCAACTGAATTTAGATAAAATTTAAATGACAGCTAGGTTAGCTAAAGCACAATCTGAACTCATGAGTACATATTAAACATGAATTTACTCTATGAAAGCCCTCTTCAGTCAACTGGAAGCAAAAAGACTTTGACTTCCTGCCACTGGTGAAATACGCTGGCAGTGAATCCCCATTGATCTGAAAGTGTTTTTGGTCCGTTAGGTCATGGATGGTGATCAGCAGTTGGAATGGGCTTAAATCAGATGTATTAAAGCTGCTGTTGCTTTTTGTCTCTTCATTAACAAAATGGCCTAGTCTCCCTGAAGCCCAGGCCCATATTCTGCCTCTCAACGCCCCTAGCCTAAAACGGAAATAATCCTGAAATGAACTCTCCATCACCCCTCCACCCCTTGCATACTCGCACTTGCGCACACACACACACACACACACACACACACACACACACACACACACACACATTTGTTGCTTCCCTCTAACCCACTTATTCATAAACATGCCATAAGGCATTGAGGGCAGAAGAGATATGCGGAGATCACTTCAGCAAATACAGAACCTGGGATGAAGACGTTACAGCTGCAACTGTGGCTTCTGGCTGAAATTAAACTGATAACATACAACATTTAAAATACCTCAAACTGGAAATCAATTTATTTTGGTGCAGAGTCGGTTACCATGTCTGCGCCTTTAAATCTGGGAGCACCTCAGATCACATGAATCTTATTAGTCAGGCTTATAGTGCGCCTTCAACAGAGAGTTTCGATCTCTGCTGCTCAAACCCTTTCTCACCTGAGACAGGCAAGTGCATTGCTATTCACTGCAGTAGCACAGTTATCTACATAGGCAATTCACAGAACACCTCATGGCTGCACCTTCGCCATCTATTTCGATTTCCGAGGAGGAAGATGGGAAGGGAGAGAGGGGCGAGAGAATTACAGCTGCAGTCAGGGAGAGGATATGAATAAGAATGAAAGCGGGAAAAGAGCAATTACCAGAACAAACAGGGGGGAATTTCAATAAACCGGGCAGCCATGCCATGCTTGCACAGTGCACCTACACACATATGCTTGTATTACTAGCCTTATGGATTGTTTTCAACTGACCTGAAACCTGAAGTGTTGTGAAAAAAATATTTGCCCGCTTACAGATTTCTTTTGTTTTTGCACATTTGTCACACTTAAATGTACCAAATGATTAAAGAAATTTGAGTATCAGACAAAGATAACCTGAGTAAATACAAAATGCAGTTTTCCAATGATGATTTCATTTATTAAGGAAAAAAAAAACTTTTCAAAATTACTCAAAGAGCGCATCAGTGACTCATCCAGGAGGTCACAAAACACATCTGACATAGAACTAACAAAGCATTTCATAACAAGAACATCATACCGACAGTCAAACATGGTGGTGGTAGTGTGATGGTCTGGGACTGCTTTGCTGCAGAACCTGGACGACTTGCTGTAATTGATGGAACCAGAGAAAATCCTGAAGGAGAAATCCTGAATGTCTGGCCATCAGTTCATGACCCTAAGCTCAAGCGTATTTGGGTTCTGCAGCAGGACAATGATCAGAAGCACACCAGCAAGTCCACCTCTGAATGGCTTAAAAACAACAAAATGAAGGTTTTGGAGTGGCCTAGTCAAAGTCCAGACTTAAATCCAATTGAGATGCTGTGGCATGACCTTAAACAGGCCTTTCATGCTCGAAAACTCTTAACTGTTGTTAACTGGCACAACCGGTTATTAGGTTTAGGGGGCAAATACTTTTTCACACAGGCCAGGCTGGTTTAGATAGCTATTCTTCTCTTAATAAATGAAATCATCATTAAAAACTGCATTTTGTATTTTCTCAGGTTATCTTTGCCTGACATTCAAATTTGTTTGATCATCTGAAACATTTAAGTGACAAACGTGCAGAAACAAAAGAAATCTCTAAGGGGGCAAACACTTTTTCACAGCACTGTACATTAGTCCCTGGCAGGAGCCTCAGTTGCACAAAGGAAATAACTGAGGACTTAGTTTGTTGCATTTTGTGTAAGGCATATATTCTTATGGTGACCAGTCCAACAAGTCCTCATAATGTCAGAATTTCCATGCGGCCCACACAAAGAGAGTAAAACACAGCAGGCGCCTCACACAAACACACTTCTGTGACTTTTTAGATAGAGAAGCACTGTGATTGCAGTATGAACCTCAAAGCAGCCACTTGAGATTTACCATGAATAAGGTAAAGGTGCGGGGATGAACAATAACTGAAGCAATTGAAGCAGCTGAAAACATAATGGAATTTCACAGTCAAAAGCACCTGCGTGTCCACTGAGGTTTCGTATCTATGACTACACAGATGCAGAATATTTCTGGACATTCTTCAGTGATCCAGAGGCCTGTCTACTAAACAGATGGCAAGGTAAGAATAAGTGATGCACCAAAATGCAAGTTCTTGACTGAAAACGAAATCGACTGCACAGCGCTTGGCCTGAAAAACAAATATGAAAAACCAGAAGAAAAAGTCTTTTTTTTATAATTTACCATTTTACTTAATTAGAATTACTGTAATAATGCTGATGATACTTCACAGGTGGCAATAGTCATGTTGGAAAAGAAATCTGACCAAGAACTACAAAATACTACCTTAATTTATCTTGCAGAACAATTTGGAACTCTGCTAACACACAGGAGCTCGTGAATGCACATTTTTGTACAACAGCTTGAAAAATGTGATGCGAGGTATTTTATTGTTTAATGTGTAATGTTTTTCCTGCCAAAATTCCTGCCAGTTGTATATCAAAGGTGACTGCTCAGGTAGAAAAGAAAATGCACTGGACCGCACAGACAGCATTTCAGAGAGTCCATACTGATGTGAAAGAACACATGGCCTCTCATGCTCATTAACACACAGCACATTCACTTAATCCAGATAATGCTTAAAGGTGCAAAACTTACTGTTCTACACTTGAGTCATTATCCAATAGCATGCACCGCTGGGGGTAAACAAAGAAGAGAAAATGTATATTCAATCAACACTTACAATTGTGTTGCTAATCACACTAAGTGTTAAATCACACTGTCTGCAGCAGTTACACTGGTCAAACTCTCTAGAACGGCTAACCTAATATGACTAGAATGATCGCGTGTGTCCTCACTTTCTAAGAAAAAGTCCTTAAGCGAGACAGAATGTCTAATTTGTGCTCATAACAGCAGCATCTTAAGCTTGATAATTGAATATTGATTGTCATTAATCATTTGAAAGACACAGGGCAGATTTAAATGTGTATGTGAATGTGTATATGTCCACAAGCTCAGTACCGCATGCCGTACCGCTAAACCATTAGCTCTTGTCATTGTGATGAATAGCTTTTAAAGTGGGTTTGCAGCTGATTGTGCTTAGGTTCAGGAATGGGGCATAAAGCCAATGTGATTTACACAGTGTGAGGGCCCCAGACTGGTCTTCAGTGAGGCTCAGGCCAACTAGCCTAGCTTAACATACAGTCTAATTAGCTTAAAAGAAAAAAGTGGCTTAGTAGATGGAAGGACTCATTTACCGCTTTTAGGGTACAATTAATAATCATGTCTTCACTCAAATGAGCCAGATGTCAGGGTCTAGGGATTATCATCGTAAAGGTTAAAAAGCAGGTCTATGGCATTAGCAGGAGTTAGCCTTCTGCTCTATCTTGGAAAATGGCTGATGCTTGCTCTATATTTATCCTAACTGACTGTACAGTGAATGCATTTTGCATCTTGATTGGTCAATAAATCACTTGGACTCATTACCTTCAAACCAGAATCTAATGTGGTAATACGAGGGCTTTTATGATGCTGCCTGGAAAGATATTAGCTAGGCTATTATAAGGTTTGCAGCTGTTAGGGTTGTAAGCAAATTGCATATGGGTTTTCCTGCCCCTTGGCTCACCACCCAGCTGAGATTCTAACCAACCAAACCAAAAACTTTTGGCACCTTGAGGTAATACAATTCAAAGTTAACTGTGCATGGTGGCTTGTGATGCAAATAAATGAATTCACTTTCTGGCCCTAGCTTACATTCATACAGAAGCACACACACATACCATCATCACGCTCAATACACTTGCTTATTGCTCTAATTAGAAGCAGTGCATTCATGACAAACACAGCTGATTAGATGCATGACTTGTGTAGCTTAAAGCCTTTCATTCATTGTACATGCACTGCTATTCTTAAATCTTAAACCTTATTAAAACAGCTTCACGTTATTCTTTGTAAATTCACTAGAAAGAGTACAGAGATCACAAAAAGCAACTGGGCTGGGCAGCAGCGCATCTCCCTGTTTAGTATTCAGCATATTTGGACAATAACTCATTCACATTGGGCGAGTGGGAAAAGTGAAAATGAAATTTCCGCTTTCCCTTTATGGCTGGTCACAGATTACACCGTCTGTTACCACCATCTTTTTCCAATTCAGGCTTCAAGGGTGCCAGACACAAATTGGCTGCAAATAACTAAAATAAATAAATAAATACATAAATATATATGAATGTCTTTTAATGATGCACCACAACAGTTTACCCACAATGTAGAAAAAAATGGGGAAGGAATGAAAGAGGTGACAGATTGGAAAGAATGTGACATAGAGAATGGAAGAGCTGTTGCAGACCGAAGGAGAGGAGAGGGGTAGTAAGAACAGGCCATCAGCATTTGCAGTTCCTTTCCAGTTGTGGTTGTGTGATTTTGCCTGCTGTACAAATTCCTTTGATTTACCAACATATAATTATTCCAACCAGACCCGGCAAATAAAGCAAGCAAAACATCTGGAGTTACGATCTTACATTAACCATAATTACCAGCTAATAGAATCTCTCCTTATCTGAGCTGCTCTTTTCTTGGAATTGTGATATTTGACATTTGCTGTAAATAATTCAGGGTAAAATTGTTAAACCCTTACAATAAAATGATAAAATTATCTGCTACCTCTTACTGGACTCCGGTTTAAATAACTGTGGTCAACACATGATTGCATTAAGGAAGTCACCATGTGAAGTTCAGAATAGAACTCTTCCTAAAATGTATTATGCATACAAAAATGCAAATGTTAATAATTACAGTAGAATTCTACTAATAATCCGAAGGAAAGAAATGCACAGTGGAGGTCATCATGCTAGTTCTAATTTAGCTCAACACACTATGGGGCAGGTTAGATTGTGTCTTTGTGTAACTCCGACACCAGTCGCTCCATTATGATTTGAGTCTTTAACCCCTAAACCTGCAGATATCAAACCTGCGCTATGGTGTATGAAGCTGTTTTAATCTGCATGTTAAGCTAACGCTAGAGCTCCTTATAGTGGAACGTATAGTTGATTAAAATAGACTCAAGATTCTATTTAATTATTTAGTTATTTATTTATTTATTTCAATAGAACAAATGCCTGGAAAATTGTGAACTCAAAATATAAATTATATAACCATTTTAAGCCATCCAAGAGGAGTTGACATTAAAAACCAGCAGGCAGTCTTCAAATCATACAGCACCAAGACAGTGGTGTGATTGAGTACTGAACTCCCCACACCCCTTTCATCCCTAAAGTGGACTCACCATTATGTTTTTTTGCCACTGCCTCAGCACCTGTTCTGATTTCATTTTACATCTTCATGTTTTCATTTCCTTGACAGCGAGGACTCACCCTTCTTTGCTATGTCTTGTGGGATTGCTGTTGTTATAAATAATTGGTGTAATTTTTTATTTCGCAAAATTTGGGTTCTCATATTTCTCACAAAACAAAATGGTTAACCAGCACCGTTTTTCTAGCAACTTATTTTGACCCATCTAGAGGCCCTACCTAGCATGCTCATGCTAAAGAGTGAGTTACATGCTATAGCATAGTAACTCACTCTTTCAAAAAATGTATTCTGTTTTTAATGTCAGTGGAGTCAAACATTCAAATTATTCTTTCAGCGCTGGAAAATTTTCTTTCAATGCTTTTGCCAAATTCTTTAAAATTTCCTGTTTCCCCTTAAATGGCACCATGATAATATCCTATAATAACTACAGTATAATAACTACTGCACCATATAAGGTGGAACAGGATCTGAAGTATATGAAGGATCTGAAGAATATGAAGTTGACTTCAGCAGGATAGTTTTAACGTCGGTAACATTTCTGCTAAGCAGATTTATGCTATCAAAATATTCTACCTGGAGTTTTATGCATGGAGCTACTGATACATATGCACTACGGTAGGACATTCTGACAAAGAGTCGTCTTATCACCAAATTTAAGTTGATGCTTCAATGTAAAAACACAGAAGGCACTTTCTGCAGCCAGTGTGTGCTTTGTCTGTTATGGGCCATTGTAGCAACATTGCAGTCCCTCATGGCCGCCTTCGTTGGGAGATGACCCGTTCCTTTGTAGATTATGCACTAATGATAGATTATACACTAATGAAAACATAGTTATGCACACTGTATGCCATCTCTGCCAACAGATACCCCTAAATCTTACACACTGGTGATCCTTTCAACAACCAGCTGTATACAGTAGTCCTTCAAAGTTACTTTTAAGTAGCTGTTGGCCAATAAAGAACTAAAAGGGCTTTACTCTGAGTATTTACTGAGCGTAATCGTGCTGTACACAGGGGCTCTGGAGTTTTGCAGGGTTCTGGGCACTGTACCAATGGGTCGAGAGTTTCGCTCATGTGTTTTAATCTGCCTGCACAACACCAAGCATGAGAAAATTGCAGCATGGTCTTCAGCAGAAAATGAGCTCAGCTGTGTAGGCTGGCCAGAGAGATTAGTGCTAAATTACAAGAGTGAATAAAGACACTCATGTGACCTAAAGCTGTTTACTAGTCTTGATTCTTGGCATCTTGAAGTCCACAATGAGGCAGGAAACAAAGCCTTGTCAAGATGGAGAAGAAAGAGAAGGAGAATCTGATCTTGATTCCCCCAAGTCAAACACTGCATATGCAATATGCCCAGATCTTTGCAGGATTTGCATTTGAGCTGTGCAATCACATGAATGAGTAGAGTAAAATGAAAAGTGACTGATGGTATTAAAATATGAGAAGTTGAAATACAGAAATACAGACGTGAAGATCGGCTGTTTACCTTATCTAGTACCTTGCGCAGTGAAACAGTACTAGCACACCATTCTGGGCAGATGTTAGCACTCCCCTCGGAGGCTGCTCCAGATCAGTCATGAATCACTGTCATTAATGTGGTTAGAGAAGTGCTGCCGCACAACCATGCATACTGCCAGTTTTGCCATACAGTGGAAGACAAGGACTTGAACCCACTGTGAATGTGGCCATGTGCATGTTCGAGAGTCCCCAGATAGCACAAAACACAGCTAAGCTCACCATGGATCCCAGTGCCTAAGACAGCCTTAACATGACTGAGCGTTCATATCCAGTGTCATGTACATTTTCAGCGTCCAGACACTCAACATCCCTTCATCTCAAAGCCTGAAACTATTCCCAAGTTAATTTGTCAGAGTTTCCATTTAGCAGGGCCCTAATCATTAATGCCATGAGAAGCTTTTTCCATTACATTACAAGTCATGTTCTTAGTAAGGTTCACCTTGCATTTAGCTTGAACGTATAGAACTCATAGAACGTCAGAATCTGTATTTAGCATGAACTGACATTTGAATGTTTCACTTACTGCTTTAAATGCATTATCTAACAACCACAGCTAAGTTTGATGGTGCATGTAAAGTTTATTTTGATAGCTGGTAACACTATGAATCTTACTACACTTTTCAGATGCAAAAACATGCCACCTTTGTTTATGTAAGTCCAGCTTTCTGGGTAATTGTGATTATTTTGCATCACCAAGGCAGAGGTGATGGAATAGTTGGGGTGTTGACTGCACTGCTGTCAGGAATAGGCTATAGCCTGATCTAATAACATTACAGAACATTTGTGGGCTGGAGGTCTGGGAACCAGCCTTATAACCAGAGGATTGCTGGTTCGATTACCTGAACTGACAGTAACGACTGAGGTGCCCTTGAGCAAGGCACCTAACCCCCAACTGCCCCCTGGGTGCCATGGTTAGGGCTGCTCACTGCCTCCTAGTGTGTATGTGTTCACTAGCGTGTATGTATATGGTTGATGGGTTAAATGTGGAAGGCATTTAAAGCCCTAAACTCTCTCAGAATGACTGACTTCACCTAAATTGTATCTACCAAGTTGGCCTATGCTCTTTTTCAGGCCTACCCAAAAATGTATTTCTGCCCATGCCACTGGGTAATACTTGTTGACTTAGACAAACTAGCTAGTGTTTAAATTAAGATCATCCTTAAATGGAAAAGCACTGTCACTTTGACCAGCCGTACTAATCATCATCTACATCAAGCAGATCACACAGTCAATGCAACGACATGTGGCGCCAGACAATGAGCTAGGAGCAATCTACTCATTTTAATTTTATGTAAATTCGCTTACACAAATGATTCCTCAGCACACAAACACAGGCTGTAGCTGTGTGGCAGGGCTGTTATTTACAGAGCAGAGACTAATGACCAGAGCACAGCCTGCTGTTTTATTAGCAAAAGGAGGTCTGTCAGAAACACATTTATCACCACAGGCCTCTCTCAAAGCCATGTCCTCAAGGAGTGAGAGACAGAGGGAGGAGAGGGAGAGAGAGACATGCATGCAAGCAGACCGAGCAGTTGTTTTTTGAGTAAAAAGGAAAGACGGATTTAAATCTAACCTCACAATCTATTTATTTATTGATTCAACTAAAGATTAGAGTCAAATATAATTCCTAAATAATTCCAAAATAATTGCACTTCAGTTTTTGAGTATTATATTTTCTCAGGTCACTATTAAAAGTTGAGAACCGTGCTAAAGTACAGATATAGACAGCTGAGAGACTACTCCGTACAACACCTCACATTAAGGCTGACAATAAATGTGTGCGTGTGTGTGTGTGTGACTGAAGTCTGTATGGAACAAAAGGGACTGATTGTGCTCTACAGGCGTTAAACACAGTCAATCAGCAGGACACTCAAGTGGATTGCAACAGCACACTGTACAGTATGCTCTTGTCTGCTGTGCTGCTAAAGCTCTACGAAAACTGATAAATGGACGTCTGTTTATGTCATGCTGATAACATTTTCAGAGGGAATCATGTTCCATCAGACTCAATACAACATTAAAGGGTCCACACTGCACTGATATTTAATCAACAACTGCTGTAGGCGTTATTCACCATTACTGATGGGCTATTGAAAAACAAATTATATACACACAAACCAGTTAAACAATCAAACAGAGAATCAATCAAATGATTCAGCGCTGCCTCATGGCTTAACAAATTTGAGGAAAATAGCTAAAAAGACAGAAAAAGAAGCTT
This sequence comes from Semaprochilodus insignis, assembly GCA_034552555.1. NCBI lineage: Eukaryota > Metazoa > Chordata > Actinopteri > Characiformes > Prochilodontidae > Semaprochilodus > Semaprochilodus insignis. The sequence continues at coordinate 9,103,399 of CM067481.1, read as the reverse complement.
CTGGGTGTCTATCAGCAGTCCGCATCTTCCTTTGCAACAATGGACGATTTACTAATTGGATCACTTCATACTGGCTGATAAATAATGGGCTAATAAACTATTAAACTAATACACATCAGTCATATACACAAAATTGTTCAGCTCAAAAATTTACAACACAATCACTACTTGGATATTTAGCTACATGATACCATGATAGGGAAGGCTAGAACTGACTCTAAAAATTAAAGTTAAAAAGCTGTGACCTGCTGACCTTAAGCTGACTGATACTGAACTGTGGTAACTGTCAGTAAGTAGACTACATTACATTACTGTATTACCTGTTACATTAGGTTGCCGATTTTATATAATAAAGCCTAAAAACTCTATAAAACACAGTGCTGGTTGGCACCGTCAGTGATTGTAAGTTTCTCAGTTATCGGTTAATCACTGGATAAAAAGGGTAAGTTGTTGGTCAAAGAATTTGCCAAAATTTGCATCCCAAAAATGGAGGGATCTTCCTTCATTACTGACAGGGCTAAACAGCTCTCTGTGCTCGCTGGTAAGCACCTCACAACATCTGCTAAGTATCAAAGGGAACATGCAAACTAGTAGATACTTCTAGCCTTGTGTGTCAGAGGAACCCTCACACATAATATGCGATTGATGTGGAAGGCCAGATGACTACAGCAGACACACCAAGAAAGGAACGACTCTCAGTGTGTAATTGTTTTTAAATCAATACAGTGACAGCCAAACACTGCAATGTCAAATATCTGCTCGTCTGATCCGAGTCAGCCACAATCATGCTTAAACAACAGACTTTGACCATTGATCAGGTTGCGGTGTGTGTGCCATTGTGCCATTGCACCAGTGTGGATCCCTCAGTGCTTTCTAAGCTTTTGGAGAAGGCCTAATGATTTCTATGAAATAAAATAAATCAAATTCTGTCATTTTTATTTCTCTTAGCTTTAGTTAAACGTTTTATTCAGTAGAATCATCACTATTGTTGTATTTATACTCTAAATAAGGGTGAAGGTTTCAAATCCTAAAACGTCCAACAGAAATTTGGCCAATCCCAAGCATTCGTAGATACATGCCAAGCCAACACTTCCATTGGGTGGGACCTCATGGGTTGGACCTAACACACCAGATTAACTACCAACAACCACTGACAACACTGTTTTCAAACAAGACGGGACTCAAAATACAAACAGAATATAATGATGTGCAAATTACTTAAACCTTTGATCAAATTGAAAATAGTACAAACACAACATATCATTTCTGCAAAACACATTCTGCATGTATTACACAGCATGGCACCACATAAAAGACTCCAGGTGCTAAACTGGCCTGCATGCATTTGATATTATTATGCAAACATATAAAGATAAATAGAGCTTGCTGTGACAATATATACATATACAGTGCAGTGGCGGTTAAGAACCTTAATCACCACATTTGACAAAATGCGTTTAAGAGAAACACACATTATATAACCCATTAAAGACCATCTACTACAGATTGACTCATCAGGTCTGATAGATGAGCATAAATCGCTTAACCAAGACTGGGTGAACAGCTCTGGCTCAGAAGCCCTATTACCACATCATAGTAGTCCTAAAGCCTGAGCCCATCTTATTAGGTTTGATGTGATCAGTGCAGACAGATCGTTTAATCACGTCTGCTGCCGAGGCTGTTGGGATAGGAGGACAGCCAATAGAGACAAACGAGAGAAGAGTTATGCCCTTTAATACCTGTATTCCATTCATTAGTGGCCCATATGCCAAAGTCTCATCATGTTATATCATGTGAAGGAGTCTCAGGCTTGTCTCAGTCTTCTGTGTCTGCATACATGCAAACATGTGTGCGCATTTTTGAGTGTTTTTGATAACATTACTTTCCTCCATACAAATCTGAGCAAAACTTGATTTACCCATAAACCCCTTCTCTGTGTGTCAATGCAGGGATGCTTCAAGTTTCCATAGAATGGAAAACTGTATTGCATTGACATAGTTGAAGGAAGAGAATTCAGTCAAAGGAACTGATATACTGTGAACCTCAAAAACAATGTAGCAAATCCCACATTTCATTTAAGAGCTTGATAAAACAGGCAGATTCCATCCTGGAGTGTTGACTCATTAATTTTTTCTTACCCAAAATGTACATATGACGACAATGAAGAAACAGCAACAAAAAAAACATGTGAAGAAATGTACTGTCGCAGGCTGTGAAGTTATGTTATTGCGGCTTCATTTAGGGAGGAACGGAGTGGTTACTTTAGTCTGCACATTTGGCTCCAGACAGACTTCAGTTTAACAAACCTTATTAGCAAGGTTCACTCAGTGTTTGGATTCATAGTGAGTAAAACCTTAATTTTCTTTGTGTTGTGGTCGAGATCAAAAGCACGTAGCTAGTATAGGCAGCATCAGCTACTTGCCAGCCTCAAGGAACTAAGGTCAGCATAGCTAACAGAATAGTATGACGATCCAGATTATTACATGGAGGTTCTTTTTATTTCCTTGACCGCGTGTATTCGAACATGTTGGTGGTGTCAGCAATTCAGAACATAGCTAATCGAATTAGTCATGAGGTGACTATAAAAAGTGAAAAAAAGCCTGCTTTTGCATTCTGTGGCACCACACACATGCACACACATTCACATCCACTCTGCAGGAGGTTACCTTTCCAGAATAAACCAATAAAGCACACGTATTTCTGTTATTGTGCACAACAACCACTTATAGTGTCTGAATCTGAACCACAGAGATTAACAGAGAGGTGCTTTATTAGCACCTGTAAGAGGACCTATCAGAGAGCTCCACTTAAACACCATTAACAGACCTGAGTACTGAGTCCAAATCAACAGAGTGGAATAAAGTGCCATTCTGTGTGAATTAGCTGAATACACTGTGTATAGATAATGGGCCTTTGTTTCCTTGGAAACATGAAAGTTACTAGCTATGGTAAAAGCTATTGGGAGCAGCATCTGACAGGGGCCACTTAGCCTTCTAACCCCACCACCCGCGCACACACACACACTTTGAGAAGCATGACACATGTAAATGAAATGTCACTAAGCATAAAACCTCCAGCGGAGACCCTATTGCAAACATCATCATGTGACTTTATTGCACACCCGACACGTATCAGAAGCTATTAAAAGTGAGACCCTCGTTTCTGTGAAGGAATTTCAACCAGAGCTTTAGTCTTAATCATTCCGTGATGGAGAGGTTAAAGAAAAAAGTCTGGACCCAGGCCAGCTGCTGCAAGCGGAGCATTAAACAGAGAGAACATGTGCATGTATGTATTATATTTAGCTGATCATGGAGGAACGCTTTAGTGTTTGCCTTAAAACGTTTAGAGCTCAAGCACACTGCACTCACTGACGGGAGTGAATACACCAGTTAATGCAGAAAGCTCAACAAAAATTTCAAGCCTAATCAGCTGGGCTCAGGCTTTAGGACTATTATGATGTGGTAATAGGGCTTCCGAGCCTGAGCTGGTCACCCAGTCTGGATTAAACGATTCATGCTCATCTATCAGACCTGATCACTACAGTCAATCTGTAGTAGATGGTCTTTAATGGGTTATGTAATGTCTGTTTCTCTTAAACACATTTTGTCAATTGTGGTGATTCTTAACTGCCACTGCACTTCAACATTTTGAGAATTTATTACAATCTCACAAATACACTAGGCCAGATTAACACCTGGGGTCTTTCCGGTCTTGCCATGCTGTTGTAATACATGTGAATGACCTTACGTAGTCAGTCAGGTACAGTGTTAAGGCCTGTCTTTGCTTACGTCACATGCGCATGAAACTTGAATCATTTGCATGTCTCATGGTGTCAAACCTGCCCACCAAGTTTCATTCCTGTCGGTTAATTATTTCTGGTTGCAATAATTAACCGAAAGGACAAGCCAACCACAGGTCCCTATCACCACCACTGTAATAAGGTCTAAGTCTCTACAATGAACCATCAATTGAACCAATTTAAATGACTTTAAATGTGGCTTTTCAAACTCCTCACAACACAAAATGGGTAGCTAGCACCAGCAGCAACCGTTGACTTCTCTTCTTTCTACCTTTCTATATCTGTTAACTGGTACTATCATGCAGGGGACAAAAGGGACTCGCTGACTAAGAGGTCAAATTGCACATGACTAAACTGACGAGATAATTTGGGACAATAAATGTCCAGAATAAATACATACATACACAGATACATGCATTCAAAGGTACACATTAAAGCACACAGTAAGTAGAAAAGGACACTTGCCTTACAATGTTTGACATACTTGTATCTATAAAAAAGTATTCTCTCAAAGCTACATGATGACGGCAGAGGTGAAAACATTTCCCCTGGATCTGGTTTCTAGGCCAGAATGTCTTGCATTTGATTATTTCAATTAAAATAATTTCAAACAGTTTCATGCCAAGAGCAATTTGCTGCTACATTTCTAGTAATTGTAGTGTTGGGGAAAGACATCATCGCTAACTTAATGATGCAGACTGGTTTATTTACACCACTGCACATTCCTATTTGGCATAAAGTGAAAAGATTCAGAGGGGGGAATTCATGAAAAATTTTCCTGTACACAATTACAAAAGCAGCAGGGCCACGGTTAAAATCATTCTCTACAAAAACTGTGCAGGAATCTCTAGGCAAGATCTGACACAGGATGCCAAACTCGTCGCTAACATGTATATACAATCAAGCGCATAGCTTTGCAATCTCCATAGACAAACGCTGACAGTAGAATGAGTCGTGCCAAAGAGCCTACTGACTTTAAAGGAGGCACTTAGAAAGGAGGCCAGCTTTGGAACAAGTGAGTTAGTGTTAATTTCACCCTACCAGATCTGCCCTGGTCAACTGTATGTGTGGGCATCAAGGAGAAACTGTATCTCAGACATTTTAAAATCATCTTTAAACATCTATACTGCTGTATTTAGAATGGAAAACAATGAAACATAATTTTGTACATTGAGGACATCTACAAAAAGTGTTTGTGTGTGTGTGTGTGTGTGTGTGTGTTGGTGTGTATGTGTGTGTGTGTGTGTGTGTGTTCATCTGTGGATCTGTTTTTTGTGAATTTTTTTTGGATTCACGAATTAAGACATGCACACACATACAACCACACACAGTGTTTGTGGATCTTGACTATAGAGAAACAGCTGCTTATTATGGAAAGAATGTGTTTTTCAATATTGGCCTTGCACACAAACAGCAAATAAGACTATGTCAGGAATGACATGGTCCCAGAATATGTCAAGCATATCTAACATAGTGTAAAAAGCTGAAATAAAATCTCAATTCTCAATTTCAATCTCAATCAAATTCAAACCATACTGTGTAGAGAGAGATGAATAAAACAAACAAGCTGCTGGTATTTCTGCAACATCTGACAGAAACTGTCAGCAAATCTCAATTCCGTCAAATCAATGTTACTCAGGTTTGCAGGAGATTCAAGTCTCATCAGGTACAGCTGTCAAGATGAAGGCAACATCAGCAACTGGTGTCTCCACTGAGCTTACTGATGCATAATGTATTAAAACGATCATTACTTACTACTTCATGACCCTTTACCATGCAGGTTTGGTGTATGTTGGCGTATTGCTAATAAGGAAGTTGTTTTGGTGGCCATAAAAACATGCTTATGCTGACAATACAGTGCCAGTTCCAATGCTTATCAGTGCTTTTGACTGTAGACAGTGGTCAACATGGACACACTGTGTTGTGACACATTCCTCCAAATTTCTGTGACTTTTTTGTCGGTTCAGACTGGACGGGATAACCTTTGATGTCCTCGCCTTTTGATTAGCCGTGGATGCCCAATGGCATGTCGCAGGTTTGTGGTCACCTTCCCAAGCACATCCACTTCTTCCTGATTAAAAGCCGTTCCACTCCACAACCTATGGCCTGCTCTACCAGTGCGATTCTTGAAAACCATGTTATAGGGGTTCAATACGTCTACTTCCCTAAAACTGCTTACCATACATATATATACACTTTATTAGTCACATTTATTACAATCTCACAAATACTCTACATTAATATACAGTACATCAAGCAGAGCAGGACAGTAACTAAATTACACACCACAATCTGATTAGTCTGAAAGCTCCACAGACGTTGAGAAAAGAGTAAGGAAGGGAACACGCATGCATACATACGCACAACAAGGGCATAGCTATTATTTCCAGCAGTTGAAACTGAGACCATTAGTTCTTGCGTTCAAAAAGCACCCAGAAACCACATTATTGGCAGAAAAGAATAGATAAAAGGCAGAAATAGCATTTTATTTTGTGTATGCCTAAAATGGTTAAGACTGAAAAATGCATTTCATTGCAGTAGGAGGGTACGTTGCTAGTGGTTTACCTATAATGAATAGTGGTTGTCTTCCCTACTTCAGCTATTACTCTGGGACATAATGCCTTTTAGCTGCCCTCTTAACCTTTAACCAGATGCCCCCAAAAAGATTTTCTGTAATGAAACTTGGTGGGTAGGTTTGACATGAGACATGAGACATGCAAACTAATCCAGTTTCACACTCGGGTGCGCATGTGACGTAGGCAAGGATGGATGGGCCTTATCACTGTACCTGACTGACCCAACAGCCACAATTGCAGACATTCAGCGAGCAGTGATGCCCTCCATGAGTCATCTTGTTAGTACCAGCACCGCTGGCTGACGGCTGCCCCAAGCAGGACTACATGCACACAGACCGTTACGATGACTGTCCTTAACACCACGTCAACATCACCAAAGACTGCAACGGTGTCGTGCCAGACTGTCATGGAGTGACTCAGAANACACCACGTCAACATGACAAAAGACTGCAACGGTGTCGTGCCAGACTGTCGTGGAGTGACTCAGAATGGCAGCGGGTCATCTTCAGAGTCCTGGTGTCACTCCACCTCCACCCCTACAGAAAATCTGCTGGAACTCTGTGAGAATATTCAAGCTGCATGGGATGGATTATCGCAGGACACCATTGGAACCTCTATCACTCCATGCCGAGACATCTGGTATGTTGTGTTAGCAAACATGGCGGCCAGAAACCATACTGAGAGACACTACTTCTGTATGTGTAGCTCAATAAATATTGGTCTAAATTTATCATTATTTATTGTTCTTGGTAACCTTTATCTTCCTTCCCAATAGCACTGCAATCCCACACCTCCTTCTGGGTGCAGATATTCTTTTGATGATGAGTGTCTGTGTGTGTCTGTGTGCGTGTGTGTGTGTGTGTGTGTATGCAACCCTGTATTCATTGGGGCACTGTGCAGTAAAACACTGGCCTCTGTGTGTAAATATAAACAGAATACAAACATGTGCAATCATTAAATCCTATATTAGACTGAAAACAATCTTAAAACTGAGAGCTTCTTTTGTTGTTGCCAATAAGAAAAGGGTTCTTCTGTTACACTGCATGTGTGTGTGTGTGCGTGTGTGTGTGTGTGTGTGTGTGTGTGGCTGAGGGGGGTGGTGGTAAATAAGACATCTCCTCTCTCCTTAATGAAGATGAATACCACAAGGCAAGAGTCATAAATTCCATGCATAAATCAGGACTAACGACCATTTATCCACGAAAGCAAGTATTAATATGTTGCGGACTGTGAGAATGTGTGTGTGCGCATGTGTGTGTTTGTGTATGCATACATGTGCTTTTGCATCTGATGTGCTTTTAATTACAATGAAAAATGAGAGAGGAGCTAAAATACGAGTGTGGCATGGTGCGGGCAGCACTTCCCCATATCCATCAGTCTAATTGGCTAAAATACTTAAAACATTCAAGCAGGGCATCTCTACGGATCAACAGCTCCGATAATCAATGTGGGAAGCTGAATAAACAGCACACGACAGGCCAAATGAGCTTGGTATTTAGACACACACACACATGTGCATGCTCACGCTCACACAGACACATCAGGGCAAATGAGTCTGGTATTTAGCTACAGATCTGTTCATTATCCAGCGACTCCAGTGACTCAAATGAATATCAAACAGAGGGAGAGAACATTAGTGGAGGCTACATCATGGGAGTTCTGTCTGTATGTTTATGCGTGTGTGTGTGTGTGTGTGTGTGTGTGTGTGTGTGTGTGTGTATGTGTGTGTTTGTGCGCTGTTGGTTGGAAGCCAGAATGCTTCTCAGAGACTCCACAAGTATTGGTGTCTCTCAGCGTCAGGATGCTGCAGGTTTTGGAAAACTGGCTGCCTTAGAGGAAGGAAAGCAGACAGAACTCCGACACACTTAGCATATAAACGTGTGGGTGACGGCACAACAAGATTTCCTGACCTGCAGTTTAAAGCTAGACAATTACTTTGCATTTCAAGTGCAACTTTCAGGTAGATATAAGATAAATAGATTTCAGCTGATATGCTTCTAGGAACAAGCAGCAAAACTATCATAATTCAGATTTAGACTCTCCTGGCAGTAAATTGCTTAAATGAATCACCTGAGGGAATGCAGCATACCTCACACAGCTAGGTAGGGCAAAGCTGTTTGGGCAGGCCACTGTAGATCTCACTTATGCATTTTACAGCAGATCAAACGTTTTCATTTTATCATATCATCACCAATAACTCCAGGCAGAACTAAGTCATCTTAAAACTCAAGTTTACATGGGGATAAAAAGGAGCATCTAAGTGAATTTGCTCCAGCATAAGCAAACACCAGAACACATGGGGATTTAAATACTGACTTGGCTAATGCTTCAGTCAACAAAGTCAGCGTAAAAGAGAGAGTAATGGTACCCAGAGAACAGCTCCCTCAATCAACAGCTGCGGAGACCCCAGGCACCATACATATGTGTGTTTTCCTCATTCCAGCATACCTGATTCAACTCCTCAGGTGCCTTAGTGAGCTGAGAAGGGATGAACATAGAGGAGAACAAGTACAGTGCACAGAGCTTCTCTGATTCGAATAAAGTGCTGCTGGGTTTGAATAAGGACAATGGAAGAATGGAGCCAAAGCAAATTACAGTCCACTGGAGAAGATGGTAAGAACCAAAAGCCTGTAGCTTAGACAGCTGAGTCATCATCTGCATTACAGAAATCCTTCTTATCGTTTAGTGCGTCCCCAATCTCCACTACAGCCAAGCATTCATGCTAGTCCAATAACACAGGATGGTAAGCCTGTCTATGTTTTCTCACACATCTCAAACTTGATGGTTCAATGCATGAAAAATATGCATTCAAGCTCCATTCCCACAAATATACTCAGCTACACTTCAAACAGATAAAACTTCCTGAACTTCCTGAGTCCTGGGAGTCAACGAGGACCACAACATCTACAGATATTTTGCTCCCATTTCTGTATAATACTGTATGATTTTACTAATGAGCTTTTCTCCTTAGCAAAAAAAGCAAATCATTAGTTAAATCAGTGGTTGTTGAGACTGTAGGTCTTCAAGGATTCACTCGAGTACCCCTGAAGAGGGTCCTTCTCAAGAGGAGCCTTCTGTGTGTGTGTGTGTGTGTGTGTGTGTGTGTGTGTGTGTGTGTGTGTGTGTGTGTGTGTGTTTCTTTATTGCTTTTTTCTGGTCAGCAAGTCCATTGACCATCTGAAATCACTCATTCTGAAACCCTTTTGGCCAAAAAAATGATTGTGTATCGTGTGATAACATGAGTAAAACCCGAATGCAACTTGTAAATGATCATTCCACTTATTGAAGATTAAGAATTATATAAAACCCATAATCACCTATGTAAAAAGTAATTGCTCCCCCAAATCTAATAACTGGTTGCCCCATCCAAGGTAGTTACAAGTGCAATCAAACGTTTCAAAAAGGCAATCAAAGCCTTTCACAATGCTGTGGAGGAATTTTGGCCCACCATCCTGTTTAACTGTGGGTATAATGTTCTAACGGTGGAATGTGATGTTGGCCTTGTGCCAGATGTAAAGGGACCTATGTCTAGTTGTAGATGTGTTTTGGTGAATGCAAGACGAGCCTTTGTGTTCTTTTTGATCAGCAGTAGTTTGAGCCTTGCGACTCTGGATGCCATTCTTGCCCAGCATCTTTCTTATTGTGAATTTGTGTGCATTGACCTTAATTGAGGCAAGTGAGATCTGCTGTTCTTTAGACACTGATGAGCGCTTATTATCTGCTTTTTCACATTTTCTCCATTTGTGAATAATGGCTCTCTCTGTGACTCGCTGGGGTCTCAGACCCTTAGCAATGGCTTTGTAATCCTCTCCAGACTGTTAGATTTCGATGACTCTGTTTCACATCTGTATTTGAATGTCTTTAGAATGTGGCATCATGTGCTACTTTCTGAGACCTTTAAGCTGCTTCACATTGCCAGGCATGTTCTATTTAAATTATTTAGATTAAGATACAGAGGGTCTGGCAGAAATCATGTCTGGGTGTGGCTAATGAAACTGATGGTAGATTAAGTGGCTAAGGGGGGATTAACTTCACATAGGGCAGGAAGAACTGAACAGCATTTTTCCTTCAATAAATGAAATCATCACTTTCAAAACAGCACTTTACTATGGCTAGTATAGTCAGAGGATGACTGTATGTTTGATGTGGGTGTAAGCTGAACAACAATTGAGGCAAGCATATCAAGGCAGTGAGTATCTACTTAATAAAAGTATGAAAATGTGCTTGTGGAACTTGTGGAATTGCATCTTACAAAGATGGATTATGACAAGCGCTACAAACAACAGTGTTAACACAAGGATTAACAGGGAGTGCTACAAGATAACTTGCCGAGACTAAATCTAGCCTAGCCTTCTATCTAAATGACACAATAGAGCATGGAAACTATTCTGCTTCTCAGCACAAACACAAATGATGCTAGTTGTGTAAGGAGGCAAAAAAACAGGCTTGAAGTGTAATGTGTGACTGTTGCTGTGGTGCTCGCACTATAAAAGGCTATACTGTCTAACCTAGAACACCGTGGACAGAAGAGCTGATCAGGGAACAGACATAAAATGTACAGGTTCTCTTACCTTTAGGTGTGCAAACATGGCAGGTCCATTCCACAACACAGACATGCAGAGAGAGAGAGAGAGAGAGAGAGAGAGAGAGAGAGAGAGAGAGAGAGGTATTAGAGCAGAAAAATCTTTCTATTTGTGATTTTCACAGAGACATAAGTAATAAGTTAACACAGCTGCTACATTTATCTGCAAATTTTAGTGCACATTTAAATTTTTGATATATGTTCATTCATACTGTATTAATAATGTACTTGTGCATTAAAATGTGCAGAAGTGATGTGTGCTTACTTTCAGGTGGAAAATCAAGGTCATTTGACCAGAGGCCCACATTTTTTTTTTCATACAACAGTATATATCCACTTATAATAATAATAATAATAATAATAATAACTAGAAAAGTGCATTTCCTGAAGGAAACGCGGGATGGTTGCGCAGCTTGCTAATAGGGAACGAGGGATGGGTAAACGAGTGTGCGTCAGTATGGCTGTGGATTAGTGTTTGGGGACCTGCCCTTAGTGAGTATGTGAAGTTTGGTGGCTCTCGGGTGAACGGAAACATTACTGCTTGGTTTGAGTCGAAAATTACTGGGACTCTATGGGAGGAACGAGGGATAAATAAACCACAGATAGAGGAGTGCGCGTCAGTGTGGCTTTGGATTAGTGTTTGCGGACCTGCCCTTAGTGAGTATGTGAAGTTTGGTGGCTCTTGGCGGAACAGAAACATTACTGCTTGGTTTGGGTCGAAAATGACTGGGACTCTATGGGAGGAACGAGGGATGAATAAACGATAGA
>CM067481.1:9013104-9087394 GCA_034552555.1 Semaprochilodus insignis | reverse complement strand
ATGCTGGAATTCACTGAGCTCCTGAGAGCGACCCATTCTTTCACTAACGTCTGTAGAAGCAGTCTGCATGCCTAGGTGCTTGGTTTTATACACCTGTGGCCATGGAAATGATAGGAACACCTGAATTCAGTGATTTGGATGGGTGAGTGAACACTTTTGGCAATATAATATATGTCTTGGCGGATTGACAGCAAAAAAAAGCGCACATTATGCCAAAAAAACTGCCAAACCATTCTCTCTCCAACTTGAACATCTCTTTCCTTCTCTTTGTTTGGCGACTGCATGGCTGAAGCACTTTTCCTTTCTCTATAAATAACTTCTGTGCTTCAGTCTAAGTTCTAGCCTTCCCCTCTTGCCCCGGTGTGGGCGTGTGTGCATCTGGCTCTTTTCCCACTTTTCTCCCAGTGGGTGTGTCCACAAAGGAACTTCCTGTAGAGTAGTGAGGGGTCATCTCACAAAAAATGACATTTTATCTGACTGTGTGTGTGTGTGTGTGTGTGTGTGAGAGAGAGAGAGAGAGACGAGAGAGTGAGAGAAAAGTATAAGGACTTTTATTTTCAAGTGTAACGGCCTGTCTTCGTCTTACACACACACACACAACCCTCAGCAAACAAAAATAAATTATTTTGTCTTGTTCTCATTTTGTCTTGTTCTCATTTTGTCTTGTTCTCATTTTCTTACAATATTTGTTTACACATTAAAGTGTAGAAAATGTCTAAACGGAGGGATAAACATATCACTGAACATGAAAGAACAAAATAAAAACATTTCTATCTGATACAATTTTAGCAACTAAGTCAATCTGAACAAGGTGATATACTCAAGCTAAATAACAGTAATATTAGTTTTGTGTAAGGTAACTGAATGGTCTGTGTCTGATGGCAGACTTTCTGCACACTTTGTACCACAGGAAGCTAATAATTACCAGATAATGCTTATTAGAAAGTGAAATAACCTGCTATACAGCTACTGCAAACCGCTCGTGCCCATTGGAGTGGAGATTCTATAGACAAGCCATTTTCCAAGATACACCAGAATAGGCTAATGTACCTTTTCTGACAGCCTCCTTGCGAGTCATGAACCCCAGTTAGTAAATCACCAGTTTAAACACTGTGTGGTTTGACAGAGTTGGTTATATCCAAAAAATGTGTTTTAGGTTGTGTACATATACAAACTGAATGGAAGAGCACGAAAGAAGAAACTACATAAAGCAGCTGCTTTCATCTCTACTGTGATGAGGCATTTGAGGTCGTCCTTCCTTGTTGTCAGGGCTCCTTTAGAGTTCCCACTAACAATGTTAAGTGGTCATATGCATCTAAAGGTGGTTTGAATGACTCCATCACAATCGTCTCTGAGATGTAATGGACTCTTGCACTTTCCACTGCTTGCCACTGATGACCAGATCACAGACGTGTTAGTTCCATATATGAACCGGGCCTTAGAGTCACAGCCATTTCAGTGTGAATTCAGGAGACGCATTCATCTAAAAAGGAGAATCCAATTACGTGTTTAAGCATGTATTCAGAAAGCGAACTCCTGTACAAACCCCGTTCCCAGAAAAGTTTTGTAAACTTTCCACAAGTCTTTTGGAAAGAAAAAAAACAAACAAAAAAAATTGTAAAATGTAATAAAAACTGTGATCTGTGATCTGTACAAATCTGTGATCTGTACAAGAAAAATATTTTTATCGGTTTGGCTGCCCAAATTGATTTTATTATATAACAATTTTGGATATGATGACTGCAACACACTTTAATAAAAGTTGAGACACTGGTAAGAGGTAAGGCCATCATGATCGGGTATAAAAAGAGCAACCACCACAAATTCAGTCTTTACTAGAAAATACGGATTATGACTCACCACATTGTGTCAAACAGTTTAAAAAGAACATTTCTCAACAAAAGATCGCAAAGAATTCAGGTACTATTGTAATGTTGAGGGAATCCAGGGAAATCTCTGTCCGTGTAAGGCAAAGCTGGAAACCATTGTTAAACATGTGTCCTTCGAGTCACCAGACAGCACTTCATTAGGAATGTCATTCTGTTGTGTTAAATATAGCCACAAAGCACATCGCTGAATTCTCTGGGCTTATCTTTTCAACATTGGAAACCTTTTCTTTCTACTTTTGTCAATTCACAAATCACAGATTCTTGTTTTACCGCATTTTTACCGCATGCCCTAACTTTCTATTTAATCTATTTAAAGAGTTGGTATTTAATTATTTATTTTTGAATGGCCTGTAGTTCATATAGGCTGTGTGAATTAAAACTGGCTTTACATTTCATTAAAAAAAAAAAAAAAAAAGTTTTCACCTTTGCATTGCATTTAGAAACCCTGTGAGTTGATTATTTGGCCTCATGGCTTACTAACAGAACAAACACAGCCTATATAAACAAGACTCATTTTAACAGCATCAGAAGTGCTAAAAACATCACATTATGAAAGTGTTCATTTTAACACCTCTATTATAAAAGAGTACAGAGTGGGCGGCATTGGACAGAAAAGGCTTCATGTTCCTCACCTAGGTCTGCACATGTAATAGCAGGTTACCCACCGCAATCAGAGAATATAACAGAATACTTTACTGCCGACCTCAGCCATATAAAATTCAAACTTCTTTTTACCACTGGCATATGGAAACATTATACACAGAAAACAATACAAACTTAATCAAACATAATTCAACCCCTAATATGTATAAAAACAGAAAGAGCGGGAAATATATGGGGAAATATGGGGAAAGAACACATGACAATCAAAATACACCACAGATCAGATAAATGTACATAGCAATATTTAGTGTTTCTGAGGCTTGATAAGGAATTGACCAAAAAAACTCTATTTATGAGTTTATGAGTGCATAATTCGGTTGTTGTTTAAGTGCTGATGATATATTTGATATTCTCAGTATTGTGACATCATAATAATGGCAAACTATCTTCATATTGCCATCCCTGTATTGGATGGCAATATGAAGAATTCATTGACTCTCTCACTTATTCTGGATGCATTCATTTGTATTCTTTTAACATTCAGAAGTTCAGTTATTATTGCCATTTTGCCATCCAATTCAAATATAATTACCCCTATTTTGTATCTTTGTTTCCAAGTCAAGAAACAACAGAAGTGTGGCGCATATTTACAGAACGTTTTTGCTTTCCACAAATATAATGAGTTTCAAAGGATGAAAAACAGTTTATACAAGATTACATACTGCCTTTCTTAACGCTGGCAATAACTGCACATTCTAGGACTTAATCTTAGGATGTGTAGCACACAGCTTACAATAAACTAATATTTTATTACAAAACATGGACGATCTTTTGTTCTTTTTCTTTGTAACATAGTTACTAGCATTTAGTGTCCTGTGTGGCAGAAATTGAGTTTGAAATAACAGCAGTTTGAAATAATTGCAGTTTGAACTTGCTGAACTCAAACTGGGTTTAAACACTGAAAGATACCACCCAGAGAATGAGAAGTCCCAGTGTGGAAGTTTTCTTAAACTCTGGTCTCGTTTTATGTGTTCAGGAGCCTGTGGTGCAAAGTGAATACCTCTGGAGACAAAACGCTTTAATTGGAACAACATGCCTGCTGCTCTCACAGTGGAGGATTCGCTACTAAGTAACAAGATCGTATTAGGAAAAGCAATACACTAGACCAAACACCTCTGAGACAAGCCCAAACCCAAATTTCAATTTCCCTCCCTCAATTGTGCATCCCATAGACTTTGGCTGTAGAGACTGGCTTTGAATACGTCAATCTCTTGCTTCCCTTGTCGAGGCTAAAAGCATGCAAATGTACTACAGTTTGTAAATTCAGCAAGAGTGGGAATGGGATCGGTTTCTGCGGTATTAGTCCTCAGTCAGTGGCTTTGGCAGACTGGAGGTTCAGATTTGCTCGCATGTGTGCATGCACACAGACACACACACACACACACACACACACACACACACACACACACACTGCTGTTTCAGTGACTGCAGTCAATCTCTCCAGAGCCCCACACTCAAGTTCCATTGCGGAAGGGGTCAGTACCTCTTATCATGGATCATTTGGCTTAGATCTTAGATAGTCTGTTCTTTCAGTGCTAAAACAGCACTCCTGCATCAACCTCTGGTATAAAGCCAGAAGCTAGTCGACGTCAGTAGAGATGTTCATTATGTTATTTCTAAGGAAGCTGAATGTCAAAAAAGCAGCTTGGGCTTGGGCTCGGCCTGGCTAACATGCCTTGGCACATGTTCTCCTGGCTGTAGAGGTCCCTCAGTGGGAGCCATCATTATTGAAGTTAACCAGAGTGGACCCTCAGTGATCTGAACTACATTTTGTCGACATTCCATTACACGAAACTCAAAAGAATCCTGCCTGGTTCTGTTAGAAATGAAACATTAACAAGTGCTTAAACCAGTGGGACATGTAACCACAGGTATGTGCTTTCCCTGCTGAAATACTCTCTATTCAAATCATGAAGTTGCTTGAAAAGAAGCCTGAAGCATATTTGAAAACATATTTCATTTATTTTATTTAGAAATAACCCAATAATTTAGATGTAAAGAAAGCTGTTTGGAGTGGTTTGATGTGTCACACATCCCTCCGGCTCTGCACAGGCTCTAACGACTGAGAACTCCATTTCCCAGAATACCTCTGGCGATCATTTGACCTCCTGCACACAGCCAGCAGCCTATCCCAGATCAGCCTCACCTGAATACTGATTGATTTCACCGGTGGTATTGTCTTTATAAGCTGCTTGGTTTGCGTTGTCTCTGTTTTTCAGTACGTACTGAGCTGGTTTCTTTCATTGTGTCTTTTGGTTCTTGGTTCTTGATTTTCTCTTTGCTTTGTTTTTTGGACTTTGTCTCTGGACTTTGCCCTTTATGTTTTTGTTTGCCTTGTTGCCGACCCTTTGCATATTTTTGATGAGGCCTTTGGATTGTGTTTTTGTAATAAACCCTATAAGCCTCATCTCCTCATGTCCTAACTTGGCCGAACATTAAACAGATGTGAACTGGCATTGTAGACTTAAAGACTGGTAATCGTAAAATAAGGGTAGATCCTATGAGTGATGTGGGCAATATGGCAAAAATATAATATCAGGATACTTCAACAAAAATACTATAATAAAAACTGAAACTAAATATAAAACAATGTCTTAAGCATCGGGTGGCACATGTAACTATTTCTTGTAATTACCTTTAGAAGCATTGAAGTGGTTTGCAAAGTTTTCTCCAGAATGCAACATTTCTAATTGAACCACCTTAAAACTTTGTTTACATCTAATTACACAGATTAGTGATCAGGAGCTGAATCAAGTGTGAGAACAGGAAATCGCTAAACTGTGCAGGACAGTGCAGGACCCGGTGCACCACTGGCTTAGGCAAGGCAATTTGTCAAGCACTGAACAGATTTTCAGCATGATCAATTTCAATTACACAGCCTTGTTTAAAAGGATGCTTGTTTATAAAGGCCAAGCAGACACATGCTTTGCAGAGTTTTGAGAGGTTGGAAAATAAGTCTTAACAAAAACACATGTACACACTGCACAGGTCTTTTGCAGATTGGTCTGGTCTAATCTTAGCTCTAATCTTCTAATCTTTTGGAGATTTCAACAGACAATGTTCATATGCAGCACATATAGAGACACCCATACTCCCCCCCGCCCAACCTTTGGGTTAATGAAGTTAACAATGCCTATTTGACTTCAAACAACCCTGCAGAGACAAATCCTATCAGCACAATGACATTCTTTTCATGTCTGGTGACCTCTGACCTCTCACTCCAGAGCAAGTCTTGACTGTGTCTGCTAACAGCCATCAAAGTCTTAGACACGCCCAAATAGTCTCTGTTCAAAAGAACAAGGCACAACGCAGCTCCATTGATATGTCATCAGCTGATTAGATGAGATTAGATTCAACTTTATTGTCATTACACATGTACAAGTACAAGGCAACGAAATGCAGTTTAGCATCTAACCAGAAGTGCAATAGGCAGCAAGTGCAGGATGTACAGTATCTACAGTGTGCAGTAGGTACAGGATACAGGTGGAGGTATGGACAAAATTACAGGTAAATATATTACTGAATGTACTATGAACATGACGTACAGATGGGTGTATTATAAACATAATATACAGATTAAAGAACTAAGAACATAGAACATACTAGACGGGAGAACATTTGCATCTTAAATGTATATACAGAATATGTGGAAACTATGACCATAATTTAAAATAGCTATGTACAATGTAACAATAAGCTAGAATTATTAGTATAACAAATATTAGTATGGTTGGTATTTATTATTGCCATCATATGTTTGCTAACACAAAGAATATCCAGCTTTCTTTCTTCTATTTTCTTCCTCTCACTTTTTAAGTAAATGGCATGCCATCAATGATTTATCATATGCAAATGAGCTGATAATTAACGACTTGCTCCTTGAGAAAACAGTCTGCCCTCCGTTAACATCAAATTACTAATTGATGCCACCTCATCCCAGCCAAAAACTGCCTATGACACCAACACGCGTTCTAATTAATTAATTAACAAATAATGAAAAGCAGGAAATGAACAAGCATTACACTCAGGCATCCTCACGGCTTTCAGACCCCAGGCAGGGTTTTAATGAAGGTTATTAATGAAAATGAAGCAAGTTGTGAAAGTTGAGAGTTTAACAGGTCTGTGGCGGCTGCTTCACACGTTCATACATACAATTACAGCATACGATATGTTATGTAAAAACAAACAAACAAACAAACAAACAAATAAATAAATAAATAACAACAACACACAAACAAACAAACAAATGCACTTGTGTACGGCATATCAACAAAACAAACTACAGATTGGGTTAAGTGAGCTCCACACTGTAGATTGGGGGATGTATATTAGATAGGGATGTAATGCATCATGATGGATTTAAAAGGATAGATTTTGGAATGATATAATTGGTAGTATTCCAAAAAAGCAACAGACTGTTTGTTACATTGATTTTAAAGGACGCTTATGCTTCATGTTTGTTTGGATTTTCTTTCTCCACAGACCACTTGTGAAATCGTTGTGGTTTTATGTACCAAAAACAAGACCGTGTTTTATCCCTAAAGCTGATTTTGCTTTTTACTTGTTTGTGTCTTTAAAACTAAAATATGCAAACGACCTCTGTTCCGACTGGCTATATATACAACCACTTATTCAGCCTATAGCAATTTAGCCCTAGAGGTTCATATTAAAATTTTAAGAACTCGTACACTTATTAGAATGAAACACACAACAGGGGAGCCAGTCAGAACAGAGGTCACATATATAGGTAGATAGATAGATAGATAGATAGATAGATAGATAGATATATTGAATATATAGATAGATAGATATATTGAATATATTGAACACATACACACACACAAATAAATAAATAAATAAATAAATGAATAAATATACCATGGAGATATATATATATATATATATAAAGCATTATGTGAGAACTGGTATGCTTTTACTTCTGGGGTCCCTCTACATTTGTGATATGGGTATTTCACTTGGACCACTGTCATAAAAACAAATCACACTTTGAGCCCCCCTTATGGACAGTTGTACATGTGCATGTGTTGACAAGCTAAAAGACATAGAATCTGACATCCCTTTGCATCCATGCAGACTATGTGGGCATATGGACACTGCAGACTACACTCGATTTTGGTTGTTTCTAGAAGTAATTAATCCAAATTGCTAGTGTAGTATAACATCCATATGCCTGCGTGATGCATGTGCATGCGAAGGGGAGATGTATTCTGCCAGCAAGTTGGAACTTGGCACAACACCAGAGAGTACCATAAATAAAAGAACCAAGTTGGTGTACAAGGTAGAGTAATATTACATGACTTTACTACAGGAGGTTGCAAACTTCTTTGCATGCATGCCTGAATCAGGACTGAGCTCACATGACTTTTGACATCTAGAATAACTACCAAACTCTGCGAGACAGGCATGGCACAGGTAAGGTTACATTTTACAATCTTTCATAAATAACGGTGGCAGGGATAAACACTGCTGACATTGTCTTTGCTGTCTCATTAGTGATAAGACTGTCCCATTTATCTTTTTCATCTCTTGCCAATGAGTAAAAGCCAGTCTGAGATTTACTCTGATCTCTTGTTCAGTCACTGTTTTTCTCTTTCTCGCTTCCTCTGACATCGTCTTTAGTCTCGTCTCTGTCTCTGCCATGATACCCATGTGTACAATACCGAGCTACCTTCTCCTTACAGCTAGTTGAGGACCCAGAATTTTGGGTGCGAGATGTGGTGCCATAAAGCATTATGCAGCTTTTGTGAAAGGTCTCATGTTTCAGAGAGACAATGACAGAGACACCATTCAAGTCACGTGAAAATGGCTTTGAAGTTGTTATTTCAATATAAATGTATTACACAATGTTGCTTTAAGGTTCAAAATTCAAGATTTAAGTGTTTTATTGTCATATGCACAGAGAAACAAGCAGTTACACTGTACAATGGAATTCTTCTTACTCTGCATTAGCTCCTGGACATCAAGTACTGACAATTACAATATAAATACTAAGTACTAAATAAAGAAAGAAGAGACTAAAGCGAAGAAAAATAGATATATATAGATGTATGTATATAAATTAAGAAAATGTACAATATATATGCTATATAAGACTGAAAGGTATAGGAGCAGAACATTTGTACAGTATGCAGTATTAGTGTAAATAAATGACAGAACTCTGCAATAACAGCCAAATATAGATTCAAGTATCCTTATTAAGTATACATATATCATACACATAGTGTACATAATGCAGTATCATGCAATGCCTAACAATAGTCCTTGGTAATCAATGTGTTAATGTTAGCATCAAGTTTGTTGGAGAGTTGATCAGTCTAGTTTTAAGAAATATGTTTAATAAAAACAACTTTTTACCCATAGAGTATTTTGTGTTTTGAACCTTAAAATACATGCTGATGACTTTTCACAGCTAACAACACAATTTCTAAAATTGGAATTGACAAAAAGTTGTCAGTTCAGAAGAATGCACATGAAACTGGCACATTCCTAAATGAATGTTTAACATTGGCTTTGCCATGGAACGGCAGTGTTATTAAACATCTTTATCTCACCAAGAGGTGAATGTACCCGTTGCTGAACTTTAGAATCAGTTTGGCCAAAAATATATGTAAATAAATAAATAAATAAACCAAGGAATTACAACTTACAAGGAATTTGACTTAGCACTGCTGACACTGCACACGGTTACAAGACCTAGCTTGTAGCTTCCATTCTCAGGGTATTAGCGCTGTCTCCCAAGGTCACAGACAGAAAGTCTATAATGACAGTGTCATCAGCTTGTAAAGGGAAGCTTGTAGAGGGAAGCCCTCAGCTGCATGCACACATGTCTTTCAGTACTATCTCTTCTCATTTGAATAATCTCTATCCATTGATATTAGTCGCTCTTACCCCACCTTACAGAAACTGCAGTGCCTTTTTTCCAGGTTAAGAGGCTCCAAGTGACCTTATTCTAATTGTTTATTATTAAAACATTGATATTTAAAAGAAAACCGAGATGATTTGTGTGTTTTGTTAACATTCATAGATTCATTATAATTCAGCTTGATGTACAGACTAAGTAAGCAATGTTAATCCAATACACTTCTTGTCAAATTTTGCTAAGTTCTCCTCCGGGTCTGTTAGCTGTGCATTGTGTGTGCTATCCGGTGTTCGAACAGTGTCCTGGATCCGTCAATGGGAAGTTAACAAGGTGCCTCGGACCATTTCATACATGCTATTCCAGCCAACCAGTAACAAGGAGCGGTGACAGTTTGCTAACCAACAACCTAGCTAATGTTAGTTACATTACTCACTGTGCTGCTGTTTGCTCTAATGTTGCATCATGGTATTTGAACCGTGCAATATTTGCAAAGGGTTTTATCTTGTTTGCCTTGGCAGGGCACATTCATGATTTTGGGGATGTAGCACTGAAGGTGCACTGGATGGAGGGGTGCATTTGTTATGTCCCTTAGTTTAAATACCATCAATCGTTCTCTAGCATGCTAACTGTGCTTTTAATTCCATTCTTCTCAGTATTGTCCACCTCATCATACAGTTTCACAGCACACTAGTCCAAACACACAGCTATTTAAACTGCATATTAAGTAGAGCAGTTGTTCACAAGCTGGTGCCCCTGATGATGTACGTTTTTCCTTCATCCCCATGGGTTGTACGTTGGGTTGGAACAAAAAAAAAAACATTGTGGACTGTTTAGAGGACCAGGTTGGAAACCAATGAATTAGAGCATGAAGACCACTTCATTTTGGTTGTCATTCGCAGCTCAAGAATCTGTAGAACCCAAAACTTTGACTCTCCTTCCATCTGAAATTGCCAGTTTGATTCTAAACTGCACTTCAAGGTCAAAATACATTTTCAAGGCCAAGTTCAACTGTTTATATACCTTGGGAATTTCATTAAAACTCATCTGCAGTAGTGCTTGACCACGATATAGCACAATATTTAGGAACATTTGAAGAGTTACTGGAGGGACAAACACATTCAGTTTGATGTATTTTCCACATATGTAATGTTCAATCTAAGACTGCAGTGGAAAAAGACAAAGAGTCTGACTGAGCTCTAACTCGGGTTCACTGTGAATCTGTACTGAATCCAGGCATTTTTCACTGAGAACAGAGAAGCAAAAGACAGACATGCACACACGCACACACACAGTATGCCGACTGATTAAATAGTCATCTGAGCAGAAATGCTCACAGACCACAAAGCACGCTCCCCTGATAAGAGGAGGTCAGAGAGAATGCAAGGAGAATGATAAAATGAGAGAGAAAACAGACACTAGCTGTATAGCTGATGTCTTCCTTCAGTGTATGTAAGATTGTCCTTGGGTGTTTATAGGTTTATGCCACATTTCAGGGACCAAAACCTGGCCATATACTCACATTGTAGCGACAATACGTCATGGGGACAAGCTGGTCCCTACGATGTAAATGACTAAAATCAAAGGACAGGATACGGGTCAGTAGGTAAGGTTAGGCTAGTAGTAGTTCAGCAGTAGTAGTAGTTAAGGTTTGGATAAGTCTCCAGAAATGGATGAATGGATGGAAGCCTATGTATTGGCCCTACAATTCACAGAAACAATTGTGTGTTTGCGTGTGTGCGTGTGCAATGATTTATGGAGCATGGTTTGTCCTCTTACTCTACAGCGAAAGTCATTTCCCCCTCTGTCTCTAATGTTTAAGAGACTGTAGAGTAACATTCATGCATCTTCTGAAAATGTGTACATGAAGAGGCTTGTACTGAAGTCTACTACTAAAGCGCTGGTCCATGCTGTGGCCAGCAGTCAACTTGCTGAGAACAGTGTCTGATTTTAGAAATGAAAAACAGAAATGAAAACAGAACAGCTGCTAAAACTGTGCTGAAATAATGCGCTGAAGTATTACAGGCCAAAACCAGTACGTTTTGAGAACCTCTAACTCTGACAGGAACAGGCCATTTAAGATGCAAATTACTAATCACTGACTATTTAGTGCGGTGTGCACAAAGAAAACAAAGCTACATGGCAGAAGCATTACTGGCTTTGTAGTAATGTGTGGTATGTGGTTTACGTGCTGCTAATGGTGGTAATTGAAAATATATAGATGGTATATAGCTTCATCAGTTCTCTCCGTTTAGTGAAGTCTCTGAAATTACTGCATTGATTTCTACATTGACTAGTAATAAAATGTGGTCTGATCATTATGTTAGTCACAGCTCTAAGCAAACACAATTTAACTTTAACTTGTAACACACAAACAAAAAGTTGTAACCTCAGTATTAAAGACTTCTTCAAGAGCTGATCTGAGACACCTCTTACTGAAAGTCCTGAAAGTAAGGAGATGAGAAGTGTGGGTTTAACAAGCGCTATGCCGATTAAATCAAGACTGCAGCACACAAAACACGTCTGGTTACTGACAAATTTGTTCTTCTCAGGAAAGGTCAGTGTGAAACCATGCCTTGATGCAGACAACTTTCAGACGACCTCATGAATAGAATGTTACAGAGACACATGGAGCTGAAAAGGGCTACAAAAGCATTGCTAAAAATCTGGGTGTACATAAATCCACAGTTAAACAAACTGTCTCTAAATGGAAAACTCCCTACGAGTGCACATCCTGTTAGAAGCACAATGGGCAATTCTGAGAGAGATGAGAAAGTAGTCTACCAAGCCCACAATGTTCCACAGTGATAGTAAGATGATGTTCTATGCACAGATGAGACAAAAGTGGAAAAAGGACCCTGCAGGACATCTAGAGCAAAACCTGCTCCCAACTGAGAAGCATGGTGGAAAGAGCAGCACAGTTTGAAGCTGTTTTGCAATTAATTGAAGGAACAATGAATTTAAAGGTGTATCAGGACATTTTACTGTTAATATAGACAGTCTAACAAATACAAACACAGTTAACAAATTAGTTTACACTTGTTTTACTCTAGTAATGACTAGTAGTCAGTCATTGTTTTGAATGACAAATCAACCAGTACAAATGGTAAAAAAAACAGCTGTGCAAACAACATCAGACTAATGTGAACTAACAACAAAGGTTCAAATCTATATGCCACACACATACACCATTTCCAAAGACATACAGTTCCACTGTATGCCCATTTCTTTCTATCTATATTCAATGTGACTTAATTAATGTGCCATATTTGCTGCTGCACCTCATCACCTGTATATCACCTGTATGCATCTTGTGCTGACGGCCAATATCACTATAACTCATGCACTCTGACTGACCATACCATCAGTATTTAGGGGACTGCCAAGATCATCAGTGTTTATGTAGCTGTTATAAGAGAACACTGTGCAATATCTTTCAGTAACTGTGCAAAATATATCTGTGCAATTACACATGTAAATTTGGATAGTTTCTTATAGTATTTTATTTTTTACCTAACAGGAGAGATATATTTATTTTTTGTAATTTCTTATATTTTGTAGTTTGCATAACTTGCACTTTAGTCTACCTCTTGCTCTGTATCTGTTTACTGTATATTCTGCTGTAATGATGCAAATTTCCCAATGCGGGGTAATAAAAAGCTATCTTATTTTATCTGCAGTTGTGTAAGTAATAAAATTTAAACACTCAGCTGATCAGCCATGTTTCTCTTCTCAAGTTAGTTTGATATCCAAAGTTAGCTTTTTTAAGGCTTTACTAAATAAAATAATAACTTTTTTGCCTACCTTTTATCACCCGTGGCCACTTGTGTACGGGCAATTGTTTGTGTTCGTATATGTAAGGTTTGCATTTAACTTAGTAAGAAATCAGTATAGGAGACAAGCGACCAAAATGGCATAACAGGAGCTTAGGGTGGCCCCTTTCGTAACCCCCAAAAGGAGGACATAACCTGACCTATATAACACATAAATGATTTATTTACTCACCTAATTGGGTAGAATGGATGACATTCGTGAGGCAGACGGGAGCTTACTAACCTACTAGCATTTAGAGGGTTGACCTGCGCTTAGGCGGTAGGCGAGTCACGATGTCACATGACCTTGGTAAACCAATGAAATGCAAGGCATTTCTTTTGACACAGACGTGAGCCAATGGCACACATAATATTGTTGGTAAGTGAACATTTTAAATAGTTCATCCCGAAAAGAGGACTAATAGGCATCCGCCCAGGTATGCCGGACGGAGGACTGGGAGTTGAAAAACCGGACTGTCTGGCCTAAAACCGAACGTGTGGCCACCCTACAGAAGCTACAAGGCTAATGTTAACAGTTAGGGGAAGATCATGCCACCCCCCACCCCCTTATTGGGCACGATGGGTTGCTAATTCATCTCAAATACATGATGCCATGTATCACACAGATCATTCAAAATGAAGAAGTAAACATCACACATTAAACATGCAGTGGACTGCATTCAAGGTGAGGGGAACATTTTGATCCTTGGACGAAACATCACTTAAACAAACCATGAGCAGTTGACGGTAATTTGGAGTATAGTTAATACTAATCATTGTGAGTGGCCTGAGAATGCCGGCGTGTGTGGGAGGCTGCAGAGGCCTGCTCAGGGTCATTCTGCACTGAGATTAATGGCTGTTTAGCAGTCAGAGTGCTGACATGGGAATTCTGGTGCACACACACAAACACACACACAAAGAGAGAGAGAGAGAGAGAGAGAGAGAGAGAGCATGCAGCAGCCATACACAATTTTGCCAACTATCAGCAAAGACCCTTGAGGGTAGTGAGATATAATGCTATTCCTACTCAAGCATGGTGCATTTGTCTCAATATGATTTTGGTAAATAAGATATAAAATGTTTCAGGTAAATAATGACTACTATTAAATCATTCTGTCGTTCAGCATTAAGCAGCACTTCAGGAGAATAAAAGCAGCACGTCATGCATTAAGCAATTAATCTGACACAGGGTGATGACACTTAAATCTCTAACACGATGGAAATTCCAGTCTACACAAAGAGCACACGCTCTTTAAATACGGACCAGTCGTTCCCATAGCAACACCGGTCAAAAAGCCTCTAATGTTTTCAGTATTGATGAGAATTCGAGGGGGTGGGGGTGTTGAGCCCATAGTCAGATACACAGATACAATGGGTCATGTATCCACCGTTTCACAGGGTGAGCGCAGGATTGGGCGGGCAACTTGTTCGCAAATTAGGCTACTTTAATTAAAGCCAAGAATCTGCTCAGATTCCGCTCTTTAGACAATGGGCTGGACATGAATAGATGATATAATGCATCTGAGCATGAAAAAAAAGTATGTCAGTATCCCTGAGGAGGTCGATTGGACAGCTCAATTAACTCTCTAACATCTAATGCAGGGGTGTGTAAAGCAGGTCCTGGACGTCTACCGTCCTGTAGAGCTCAGATCCAAATCACGTGGGTCTACTGTTCTGATGCCCCTGTAGGCCTTCACTACCTGGATCAGGTGTGGTAGATCTCCAGGACAAGCATCAGGCACCCGTTTTAGAGGTGTTTGGTCTGTTTTGCGTTCATATATCATACCAAACCGCACCAGAGCTCATTGGACTGAGATTGACCTCCTCTTGAACCACTGATTTTGCGCATTCTGGGTTTGTTTTAATCAAATCAAACCTGTTACCTTGCACTTATGGTATGTGTCCACCTGCAACTTCACCTCGCCGCATTTTATTCATTTCAGTAGAGGGGTCTGATGAACTGTGGGGTGCATGATGGTTTGTGGTGCGGCAAATTCCTCGCAGCACAGTTAAAAAACAAAAGGTTGAGCAACTTTATTCAAATGACTGCAGCTGCCGCACTGCATTTAGCCAATCAGACAATGGTAGATTGGCCTATGCCATAAACGCCAAAGGGCAGACATAAGCATATCGGAGAGTACAGAGAGGAAACTACGGCTCTCTCTCAGTCTATGTCAACATGTTAACATAATGATGAAAATGTCTGGTTTTATACAGAACTGTTCACAATGAAGATTAAAATGGAAGATATGGCTGAATGAAGTTTACCTGGTTCAAGCAGG
The DNA here is from genome assembly GCA_034552555.1 of Semaprochilodus insignis. NCBI lineage: Eukaryota > Metazoa > Chordata > Actinopteri > Characiformes > Prochilodontidae > Semaprochilodus > Semaprochilodus insignis. Next base: position 9,071,871 of record CM067481.1, on the reverse strand, counting down.
AAGACAACAGTTAACCATATGGAGCTCGAATATTACATGCCAAAGACAGCAAGGCCATGTTGCCACACTATTTTAAATGTTTTTTACAAAAAAAATGTGTTCTTTTGGTCTAACATTCCATCATGAGTTGTCTCTACAATGTAAAGATCAGCTGATGCTTTCAAATGATTTAAATGGTTTAAAAAAATAGCAGAATGTAACTCCAGCATACTTCAGCAGTGTTGTTAGCATTAGGGACTGCATTTTGGGTGAATAGACCTGAAGAGGAGGGCTAGTGAACACTGTAGTACGTTATAGACCAAACATCACATCTGATTTGACACATGTTGAACAGTCATTGACCTTCTCTCCGTCTGAGGTCATATTGATATGACATTATGACACCGGATTATGACAATCAAACGCCTCCTAATTATTCACCAGACACCCTTCAATGAGGGGTGAAGGTCAGAGTTTAACACAGGGCATAAACTAGACTGACACAGAGATCGAGGGCATGTGAGCATGAGGGAGGAAGAATGACCTTAGGGGCACAAATCACATGTGCGCATACTAGCATTCACAAACAGTGATTCCCTGCGTTTCACCAGAACAGAGCTATGTTTCACTACACTACTGTGTCATGGTAGTTTTCAGAGTAGTGTATCTAAAAACATGGGTGGGTGTTTTTGTTTGTTTATTTGGTGGTTTGTTTGGGGTTTTTTTGGTTGTTTATTATAACAAAAGGAACAGATTAATAATTTAATTTCTTTTCAGATACTTATATATAGCCGGTAGTTAATCTGATGTTTCATTACAAAGTGAGAATAGGTCGTCCTGTTGAACAAGATTCAGTGCAGTACAATTGATAAAACATCATTTGAAAATTGCTGCTGTTGCTGCGTGTTGCTGCTGTTACTTGTTTTTATGTGGCACTACATGTTCTCCTTTGTCTGGTTTAATCACAGTAAGCTTTCACAGTCACATGGTTATAGTGCATTATGTTTTTATCAGTTGGGCTGAGTCAAATCTGTGCAGATTAAAGAAATCACTTGTTACGGGTCTTACTAAAACAACAAAAGTACTCACTTCAGGTTGTACCATGTTTTAGAGTGGTGAGTAAAATGTGTTTATTTGAGCTCGATCTGTGTTAGCTATCCATTTGGAAGTGTCCAAGTATTGGACTGAGTATGGCTAAGAGTTGGCTATGGCTAAGGTTCTCAAGTGTATGTTAATTCACACTCATCATCAAAAGAATAGTTGCACAAACAGCTGCACCCAGAAGGAATCAACCGACAAGAATGAAACGTGGTGGGTAGGTTTGACATTGCGAGACATGCGAATGATACAAGTTTCACACTCGGCCGCACATGTGCCGTAAGCAGGGACAGGCCTTATCGCTGTACCTGGCTGACCCAACAGCTACGATTCATTCAGCGAACAGCAATGCCCTCCATGAGTCATCCTGTTAGTGCCAGCACCATTGGCGGATGACTACGAGACGCAGGACTACATGCACACAGGCAATCAGCCAATTCAGCTTTTTAAGGCTTGTGCATTCATACCATTTTAAATCATTTATATGATTAATTAGCAGGTAGGATTTCACGACTGTAGCAGGTCTATAGCTAATGAAACAGCACGGGTTTGTACTGTTTCAGGATAGATTTGTTAAAGGATTGGACTGGGTTTGTTCGCTTCCCACCAATAAATGGTCCAACATTTTCTGCTTATATAGACACAATCTTAGTACCTGCTGGCTCTCCTAGCTCCATTCTAATTTGTGGCAGTATGTCTGATATTATTATTATTTTTTAATTAAATAATAAAATTGCCTCACATTCCCTATATAGGGGAAAATAATATTATGTGCATGGTAACACACCTATTAAAACAACCAATGGTGGAATAAAAAGTATTCTCCCAACTTACAGCTAGCAAACTCATATTGTATCATGACATACTTAATTCTTATAGTACCTAAAGACTATCCAGTGGATGGAGGTTTGGACAAATACATACAAGTATACCTCCAGTTGGTGGATAAATCGTACAATCATAACAAACCTGTATATGAATGTATGATATGCACTTATTTATGCACATTGTACTATCCATACTGTACTATCCAAGGGTGAATGTATTTTGCTACTTGGGCAAATATATGGGCCCGTTTGCTATTTTTAATTTTATTTAATTTCGTTTATTTATTTATTATTTATGCAAACGCTCTGGAGTCATCAGAAAGTACCCATCTGAAGTTCAGCATGTGTCTGCAGTGGAAGCACATGAGAAGATTCGTCCCCCCCCCTTTTTTTAATTCGTCTCATCCTCCAGCACAGTTCTCCCTAAAGAACAGCCAAACGTGATGCCTGTCCGATACAAAGCATTTAACATGACAGCCTTTGCCTCAGAGAGGGAGCATGTGTGTGTTTCACTCCACGGTAGTGAAGGACCTGCCAACAGTAGTGTTTATCTGTGTGTCAGAAAGCACAGAACAGCCGCATCTGAAGCCGTTCAGCCTAAGCAGGCTGCTTTGAACTGAATTCCACTCGTTCTTTGAGTCGACAAGCAATCAGCATCCGACCACTGAAACCGACCGGGTGGAATTTGCTTTGTGCCCATATGTTACTATCGGTAGCATTAGTATCCTGTGCACTGCCTCTGCTGCAATGCCATAGAAATTTTCCTTCCCATTTCCTCCTCTTTTGTCCATGATGACAGCCAAGATTTACATATTTACACCCAAAACGACTTGCTGGCCTTTCTAGTTATAACAAAGTCACTCTAAAAGAAGGCCTGGAGCTTTTATTTAGGCAATAAATATGCAAATTGCACAGTAAATACCTGTGTTGAATCCCATTTAGCAGCCGTAAAAAATGGCATACTGGTGAGACAGATCCTAGAACATATCTCACCCTGTGAGAGAAAAGCAAACTGCACTCAAAGGCCAAGGCCACAGATGGTATATGGCACAAATCAGGCCCAAATGAGACCCTTGAGCTCAGCTCTGCAGAATCAGTGCTTTAGCAAAATGAGCTAAGCAGGGTGATTCATTATCAATCACTTTTAAACATTTCCATTCTTGAATTTCAACCTCAATATGATGTTCCTAAACCAGTTAGAACAAAATGAAAATACTTTTCTTTCACATGGGCTGTTCGTGGACCAAATATAATACAATAGTAAAGCTATTAGAGCCTGGAGTTTTGTTTGTATAAGCTCATTTTACTCGACTGCCATCCTGAAATCCAAAGCAGGACTGAGATGGGGAAATCACAGAATGGACAGAGAACAGAGTCAGTTGAAAATTTGTATTTTATTTCATTATAAGGCTGAAAGTATTACGGATGTGTACATATACTCAGGTACTCAGGTTTAGCTATTGAGACGTGAGGATTTTAACACTGAAATCATTATGGCAGAATTAGTTACATTTTGTCACAGAAGATGGAGATGCATTAAAATGCATTAAAATAATATTTTTTAAACAGTAGGTAGCGGTGGTTCTAGATACATTACCCAGGGGTGGCAAAAAGGTGGCAGGGAGTTTCGGCAGGGTGGCAGTGTGAACATGCAAGCAGGGATTGGAATGTACATGGCCATAGCAAAAGAACTCACTTCTTAAAAGGTGCAAACATCTATCCCAAAGAGAGTTGGAGGCAGTCATGGGCTGGAGGTTAGGGAACCAGCCTTGTGACTGAAGGTGCCTTGTTCAAGGGCGACCGAAGTGCCATTGAGCAAGGCACCTAACCCCCAATTGCTCCCCAGGTGCTGTGGTTAGGGCTGCCCACCGCTCTGGGCAAGTGTGCTCACTCTCCACTAGTGTGTGTGTATGTGGGTGTTTCAATTTATGTATAGGTTAAATACAGAAGACAAATTCCTCTGAGTGTAAACACAGATGGCACAAAATGGCTCAAAAACGCTCTACTCAGACAATGACTGGCCTCACCTAAAATTTAAAAATCAAAAAATTTTAATTAAAGCCAATGAGCACCAAGTTCCTTGGAGTTCACCTGGCAGAGGATCTCACCTGGTCCCTCAACACCAGCACCATAACCAAGAAAGCCCAGCAGCGTCTCTACTTCCTGCGAAAGCTGAGGAAGGCAAATCTCCCACCTCCCATCCTCACCACATTTTACAGAGGAACCATCGAGAGCATCTGAGCAGCTGCATCACTGCCTGGTTTGGGAACTGCACTGTACCGGATCGCAAGTCCCTGCAGCGAGTAGTGAGGACGGCTGAGAAGATCATCGGTATCTCTCTCCCCACCATCACAGACAGTTACACTACACTCTGCATCCGCAAAGCAAACAGCATTGTGGATGACCACACATATATACCCCTCACACACACTCTTCACCCTCCTACCGTCTGGAAAGAGGTACAGAAGCATCCGGGCCCTCACATGCAGACTGTGCAACAGCTTCTTTCCCCAAGCCATCAGACTCCTTAACAACCAGAGTTGTTGAATCTGGTCTGAATAATTGCACACATTTCAGTGACTGGACTGAACGCACACACACAATCTCATCCTTTAAATCTGTCTACACATAAACCTAAGGAGTAAAATGTTTACATTTATACCAAATATTGACATAACTGCTGCTAAAAACAATGTTCAATGTTCATCTTAAATGTAAAATCTTAAAAAATAACTGCAAATAACTGCACTTTACTGCTCCCACTACCAGTGGACTATCTGCTCCCTCCCTGTATTTATTGTTTGCTGTTTTGTATATTGTAAATTGTCTTGTAAATCTATTGTATTTATTGTTCTATGTAGCACCTTGGTCCTGGAGGAACGCTGTTTCGTTTCACTGTGTACTGTACACCACTGTATATGGTTGAAATGACAATAAAAAACTTGACTTGACTTGACTTGACATAGCAATCCCTGGGGGGACTGACTATTAAGCAAATTAATTTCTATCATGAAACAACAGAGACAAAGATCTTGCACAATTAATATAAGAAATCTGCCAGTTCTGTTATTGGTTTACTCCATCTGCACACACTACAATGAATGTTGCCAACAGCCAACATTGCTGCATTCACTGTTGTTGTTTTCCTTTATATCAGGGTTTCAATTTTTGAGAGGTCCAGGTATGTGGCTACCTGCCAACACACTGAGCTTTTTTTCCTGTTGTCTGTTGTCTCTGTACTGTATCAATGTCCACCTCTCTGGGTTGACCACTGTGAGGCAAGTAGCCAAAATTCTCATATCTGTTTCCATACTAATCTTCATTTATTTGATAGTTACAACTTCAAAGGTTTCCAACGCTTCACTATCTTCCTTTCATGATCTGGCACTCAGCAGCCCTCTTGAAGTACACTTTCAGTGATGCTTTTGGCAGAAGGATTCTCATTTCTCTTTCTACAGTAGGCCCACCTAATCTTTAAAAACCTGCGTCTAGGAAATCGGTCACAGATTCCGAAATGCTATTTTCCCAGCTCTCCTTGCCAGGACTAAGGAAACTGCAGGAGAACATCACTGCATTGCGTTTTATGCAAACCTTTTTTTCAACACATTTGACAGAACTCCCCCAAGAACATGTGAAAGTTGTGACTATTGCATCAAGCAAAATCAAGGTTGCTTACAACAACAATTCCGGAAAGGAATTCCTAAAGGAATTCTGTGGTTTTTACACCTAATTTCTATCTGCTACACCTGCAGCATGTGGTCAGTTACATGTGCCCTTGTACTTAGTACAGAACAGAAAACCAGCCTGAAACTTATAAGCCAATGGGTGTTGAATACTGAGACTGTACAGAGTAATTAGAACGACAATGTCTTGCTGTTTGCCACTCTGACTGTGTGTGAAGGAGGGAATAATAGAGAGAGAGAGAGAGAGAGAGAGAGAGAGAGAGAGAGAGAGAGAGAGAGAGAATAATAGAAAGAAGTAGATGAGGGCAGCTGTGCAGAATTTCTGGCCTGTCAGTTGTGATTAACTAATAAATAAGAGAAACAAGCCCTGAGACCGGTAAATGTCCCTCTCTCTCTTTCTCTCTCTCTGTACTAAATGACTATACTAATTCATTTACATACCAACACATTGCCTGAACCCTCCAGCTCCCTCCTGCGTGCAACTCAATTAAACGTCCGAGCAGAAACGCAGTAAAAAAGAAGCACAGCTGCATGTACACTAACAAGACCGCCCAAGAGAACCTATTAGCATGTTTGTCCTATCCCGTTATCACCAGACTACATTCTGCTCCAGGTGTGGATAAAACAGAGACCAGGCAGTAACACCCATAACCATCAGTTCACACATCTTTGAGGGAAGCTTATAAAAAGCAAACATCATGTAAAACTGAGTAGTGTAGTGCAATGACATCATGGAATGTATCTAGGGTTAAGGTAAGGTGTGTACTTTGACCTTGGTCCCTGGAATCAAAGCCTCAACACCTTGTTTGTTTTGACATACGTTGGAGCTTAGGAGCAGCCAAAGGTCATTTAACACCAGGCTAATATAACATTGTAACGTGACCTCAAGCATCTGAGTTTGTCCCTATCCTGGTTATTTGAAACTCACGAAATTCCAATTATTGCTTTGTTAAACCACCCCCTTTCCTGCTGCTTGTGGATCCTTACCCCTGATCTTGGCATTAAAGCCTTTAACAGAGAAATTGTACTTGGCTGATGGAAGTGCGGTTGGACTTCTGTTTCAGACCAACAACTCAGCTTCATTCCCAGTTTAAAACTTGTTCTCTCTATGCATTCCATCACATCTCCAGGGTTCCGCCTTCACGTTCCAGGATTTCCATGACACAATCCAGTGTCCATGCTCTCATCCCAAAACTTCATGTCTATAATGTGATTGTGGGACATCATTTATCAGAAATGCAGGATGGAAACTGAGCTGCACATTCAGCTAACACAGAAGATGTGCTGGATACAGTTGTCAACCTGCACAAACATAGGCATATATTAGATAAACCAGCTACAGTCAAGTGACTAGCTATTAGTAAAAGTCATAGCCAAGCAACTATGCCCAACAAAACAGCTAATCTTACCAAATCAGTGTATCTCTAACTTTCGGTTTGCAGATCCAGTGTTGGTAATAATCAGTAATTATGACTGAGCTTGTCTAATTAATTAAACTAAAATATGATTAATATCTCATTGTCTCCAAATGCAAAAAACTACTTTCCTCTATGTTGCAACAAACAAACAAACAAACAAACAAACACTTGTGTACATTTGTTCCAGAGCCATTTTAATACTTTTGTACAATGTCTTTGTATCGACAGGTACTCCAGACCACTGTAGAAGTAATGACACTGCAATCTTGACGAATGTGCGATGCAAAAATGCACACAAATGATAGATTTAGTGCTCTTCAGGGATTTACTGAAAGAGAAGTTGGAAAAGTGATTAGAGTAAATGGAAAATATGTCCCGCATTGCTTAAACTGCCAACAACACAAACGACTCCTTATTAACTTTATTTTGGTGAACATTCCAGTTTCATTCATTTAGTTTATCTAAATAGTGGTACAAAAGATTTACATTTTCTCCCTGTTCATTCATATTATTAGTCACAAATTATGATTATAAAATTATTAGATTACAATTTATAGTGAGCAAGAGGCTGAATGGCCCAGATATGAACAGAGGAAATATTCAACTGCATCCTTTTCTCTATATGTGCATATAACTGAAAGTAATAAGAGGCCCAAAGCAATGCTTTAAGCAGAAAATCTCAAATCAAAACCATAAAACAAAGATTAACATTCTCACTGGATAAATATCATGAGCACTGACCTTTACATGTCTTTCATTTTGTTCCTCATTGCATTTAAAGCTTTGTTATGATCCACTGAGCTCATACTGAACCAGAAAACTGAATTCTATTTCAACAAGAGTTTGAAAACAGTCTTGACCTATTACTACTGGAACGGGGGGAACAAAAAACAAAAAACAAAAACATAATTCATTCATTTTTCAGTCAATATCAAGACGTTTAGTACAGTAACATGACCTGAAAGCAGGGTTGGGCAATGTGGACCAACAATCATATGGGTCTACCAGCAGGGGCAAAAATCCCAGTCTACAATTCTTCTCAGAGTTGTGCCAGGGAAGGCATCCACCAATCTACATCCAGAAACTTGTCAAATCAAATCACAGCTGTTACTCGTGCTTGTGAAGGTGCTACATGCTATTACATACGTTTTAACCACAGTTGACTATTTTTTTTTGTCTGGTGAGCTTAGTTGCAACTGATCAAATTATATCTTGGGTTAATAGTATTAGTTTGCAAAGCCTTCTTATTCCACTTTTACAACAGAGACCATATTTAGTGATGTGGTAGACCACTGCTCCCACATCACCACTCCACTGCCTCCAGTCTACACCACCACTCCACCGCTCCCTTGTTACCTTTGTATTGTATTAATGTTGATACATAAATTTTATAGAAAAAAGCACAAAGGTCTCAACAGTATATGAGAGTTGTAAACACCCCCAGTATTTACTGTGCCCACCCTTTGTGTTAATAACAGCTTCAACTCGTTTTGGGAGATTTTCTTTTATACCAGTGTTTTAAAGAAATTTGCACAGATATTGTTTCTAAACCTACAAAGTTCAGTCTTAGAAGTGGTTTCAGCATTCTCTGCCTCTCACAGTCTAAAAAATCCCAAACACATTCAGTGAAGTTAAGATTTGGACTCTTGGGTGGTCAGTAGCTTCTTTGTTTGATGAGTTTATGTTGATCATCTACCTGGTCTTGCATGGTTGTTAGGAGTCATTTTTCCTTTGTCCTCTTTTTAAACTACAGTTTTGGATTTTTTGCTGATTATACTTGAAGGTTGTTTTAAATTGAAAGGAAATTATTGAAGACTGGTCTACAAGCTCATAGTCTGCAGTACTATAGGTTTCTATAGACTGTTGCCATTTAAATCCATATTGACACAAAATGTTGCTTGAATGTCGGCTACCGTCAGTATAGACAATATGAAGTTGTGGAAAAAATGTAAAAACAAAACAAAACAAAAAACTGTTTCTCGATATGTCTCTGAGATTACAGGAAGATCAAGGTTACTTCACCACCTAATTAAATCAGGTTTGAGAATAACACTATTTTGCTGCCTAGGAAATCTATTTAATTGAATTGATTTAGCATATGCAAATCAGCCTTATGTTCCCCTACTCAAGTTTCACAACTGCCCCCCTTTGTTTCATCATAAACACATAAACACAGGTCAATTTCTGGATCCCTCTTGCCAGTTTCTTTTCATCACAGTGCTCTCATTATCATCCTCTAATTATAATCACAGATTCTGTACAGCTTTCTCTTCATGCATCCTGAAATACGACTTTCCTCAGTTACACAGAACAAGATCATGTACCTGAGAGTGTACCTGCATGCCTTTGAAGTTTCATCTTTGATATGAATAATATGTTTCCATCAGATGTGATCATTCAGTACTAAGCATAATTCCACAAACATCATGCTGAAGCTGCCAGTATGTACTCTGCACTTCTTTAGAAGATGTGTGAGATTTGAAAGGTGTGTACCGAGTTACAGAAGAGTCATAACACATTACACACATAACACGGTATGTATTTAAGTAAGTATGCATGTATGTATGCACTACCTGTTTGTATAAAAGTGATAGGTGAAAGCAAGATGACGCTTCGGTGGTATGAACTGTTTGACTTAAAACAATCTTAAATTAAAACACAAACACAAACAGCCTCATCTTGACTTTAAATAAAGATCACATGGATGGATGAATGCATGGATAAATGGAGGGTTGGATAGAAGGATGGTGCATGTATATGAATCCATACAATCGAAATTGAAGAAATGGCCTTTCCAGTCACCAGAAAGAAGTGCAAAAAAGTGACAGCAATGATTAATAATAAAGTAAAAAAAAACCCTATTATTCAGTATGAAAGGTAATAATCAAATTATGGAACATAAGATCTGAGTAAGTTACAGTAAGGCTATTTTTGCACTGGACTGAAAAAGATCTAATGAACCTTCTGTTTGTGAAAAATAATCATAGTACTCATGCACAAAGAATCAGACATCTACCTCAGCTGGAGAAGACCAGCGCTAAAACGATAAAAGCAGCTGAAGAATGGAGGCCTAAAGGAAAACAGAAACAACATTTTGGGCACAAGCAAAAAGTATTTCAATTAATCTGGCATAGTTTAGAGATATGTACTGAATCAGGCTGCTGTGGTGTTAAAATGCACAATTAGAATTTCCTAAAATCTTAACCTAGAATTTTTCTGTCTAATGGAAGTTTAATAAGCTGCTTGTGTGTGTGTCTGCAAGCTTCCTGGAATTTATGAATTCATTATTTAAAAAAAAAAAAAATCTGTTTTAGAGAATGTTTTAGAAGAAGCCCTTCAGCAACTCAGTGGCCCAGAAATTCCAATTAATAAAGATTAGCACTTGCTCTCCATCTCACCCCTCTCTCTTTCTCTCTCACGCATACACACCCTTTTAATTAATAAGGGGAGATAAAAATGAGGCTTCGTCTGAAATGAGGCAAAATAAATAAATAAATAACTCTTTCTGGCTGCAGAGATTAGCATTCTGCTACACATTTCACCAACAAAAACATACACATGGACAAACAGTTACAGCTCAGTTTGACCTCTTTTTTGACTCTCTCTGCTAAAGGTGTAAAAAGAGATGCATGCAAATATATATTTAATCCATATGAAAATAAACAGATGTTTCATTTTGCTTTCATTACTTGTAGATGTGGGACCCGGTACCATACCATACATCGGTATCTGGTGGATATCGGTAGAAAATGCTGGATCAGATATAATTCTGATTCAATCCCTTAACAAATCTAGTTTAAAATATCACATATTTACTTACTTGCATTATTTGAATTATTGCAGTTCTAAGATTTAGTGAAATGATAAGAAAGACCAAAGCAAGTATGACATCGCCAGCGTTTAAATTATTCATGAATATAGTGTGGAATTAATCTGCCTTCACTGCAAGAAGAATAAGGCAAAAAGGAAATCAGCGGTGAAATATAGTCTAGTGACACCTCTATCATTATTTCATTTTGTAATGATTTTATGTGTGAATCTATTATGGGAATTGTGCTTTAGTATATTAAAACCCAAATTCATTACATTAAATCCCAATTTCACTTTGTTGGGACACAAATCCAAATGCAGACACAAATGGCAAGTTCAAACCATTGAATTTTAATTCATATTCTGAAAGATATTGTTTAGAAGACTTGGAGTTGAATTAATCTGTCTCTAGGTAAGAAAGGGTCCGTCTGTAAAAGAGTTTAGAGATACACTCAAATATTTGAAAGTGTACTAAAGTGGTGACAGGCACAGACAGGAAGTGCCCAGACCCTGCATCAGTTGTGCCAACACCTGCACTCCATGCTTCAGAAAAATGCAAGCTGTCATTCAAAAAGAAGAGATACACAACAAAACGCTGACCTGAATAAAATGCTAAAGACTGGCTTACCCAAAGGAGAAACTGATGGGTAAGGACGATGTAGGCCTACACTATGTGACAATATATTGGAATCATTTGGAACAGATACAAAAATAGTGCTACTTAAAACTAGTATTAAAAACTAGAAATACAATGATTTGTATTCAATATTCGTCTTACTCTGTAGTACTAAAATACAGCACACGCACACACACACACTCTAAACACATCTCATTCTTTATTTTTTTCATCATCTTATTTGTCTGCAAATGCAAATCAACACAAAAATAATAAAAATAAATAGTTACTTGAGTATAAGAACTCATAAAACAAGCAGTTTGCCATTAATGTGAACTGCTTATTAAAAGATATCCAATAGGGCTGTACAGGGCTGAAAAATTGCTCCATTTTATACAGAAATCTCAACTTAAAACAGTGAAATATTCAAATCGCAAGAGCTAAATTTTAATTACAGGCTATTTTATCAATCTGTGTCTAATATAGGGAACGTTAACATAACATCAGACCTTGTGAACTGCCTGTAGATGAGTTAGACCAGACCTGATCAGAGCAAAACCAAACAACTATATGCTGTGACATTACAACCACAGTAAACTGAAAAAGCGGATGTTCTTTTCTAACTGACCAAATAACAGGCCTGGACTTCAGTCCCTAGAAAGCAGCTGCAGTTTAAATCTCAGTTCCAATACCGATCAGAAAAATCACAATTAGATATTCTTCCCAAATCGCTCAGCCCTGGGGCCGTCTGGCTATCCCCATCACAGGCAACATCACTGGACAGCTCAGGGGGCCATCCTAATCACTCTGAGACAGGTCTCTTGGACTGTGTTGAGGGTTGGACTTGCAATCTCCCAATGATAAGTCATCCTTGTGTTTACTGTTTAAACATACAGTTGGCTGCAGTATGTACATGAACCTTCTAACCAACCACAACTTTGTTTACTGATTTTCGTGATTATCCTGACCAATCACAAAACACTTCTTGAGTTTGTATGGCCTTTTGATGAAGATATTCACACAGTCCAACAAACATAAAAAAATGTAGTTCAGGTGCCGCCTAAATGATGTTATATCAAGAGCTCCTCAAATTGTTCTTCATGGCAAAACATACAACTGGTTACAGGCTGAACACAGCCAAGCGTGACCAGCGTATCAGTCGTCACTCATCACATCATTCTTCCATCACTTCAGGATTACTGTTCTATAGTGTTCACTCTTTTCAATCTTCTACAGAAGAGTGAACTCTGACAGCGCCTGCCTTAGTCTGACGTGCAGGTGTGATTGCTCTTCTCTGTCACGTCCTCACACGTCAATCACTCTCAGACCGATGGAATACCACCAGCTTGACAGGTGAGTGGCACTCGGTTAGATTATTGGATTAAGAGACACACACATCTGTCACCTGACATCAGATATGTTGTGAATTGCTGACCTACTGACCAATAAGGCTGCTGATCAACACGGTGAGGGATGCACCTCAACCTGAACAACCTAGCTCTCCCCCCACCCACAGTTATTCACAGAGGCCTCCATTAAAAGGAGCAGCAGGTGAGATCTTCAGTTGTGGTAGTATATTAAAGATGTCGGGCCCATCCTGTCTTATACCACTATGTACCTGAAGAGGCAATAGTGAGTCACTGTTGTGGTGTCTTCCATCAGTCCAATATGTCAGAATCAAGTATCACTTCTGTCCTGACAGAATTCTGTAATCACTGGTCAATCACATTAAAGGTTCTGCTCCCGGTCAGATCATTTAAAAACAGTGAGCCAATGAAAGGGTAAATGAGTAAACATGGCTGAAACGCTTGGGAAGTGACTGGTATAATGACTGCTGCCACCGACTCACATCAAGCAACCATGTTCAACAGGAAAGAAAAGAAGTGATATAAATAGAAGCAAGACGGCTAGAGATGCTCTTGGCAAGTAAGTGGGAGGAAGTTCAATGCTGAACTCTCAACGCTTCTTCTAGACTGGTAAGCACACAGCTGGTATGCTAACACTGAAGAGGATGGACTGTGCAATCCTTATAAAAGGTGTGGGCACCACAACATTCTAGTGATATGTTACCCCCTATCTTCTATAGATTCTTAAGTAATTACCATGTTGTTGTATAATATAGGTAGAACCTAGTTAGCATTCATTTAGACAGATAAAAGAAAGTTAATGGTTTCTGGATTCTGTTTTTTTTTTCCTTTCATGTTTGACTGGGTAATAAATCTAGTGCAACCCCATGCATGAGCTGCTGCGACAACGCTTCACAACCAGTTGAAAAAAGTGTTTGAAGGGATAGCAACTGCTCTACCAGGAGAAGATACGAGATCATGACTCTGCTCTGGTTTATTATAATGAAGAACACACACACACGCATATGCACTTATGAAGAAACTTTGGTAACACTTTCTATGAATCAGGAATCTATAATGCATTATAAGTGCATTCATAAGGATCTATAAAGTCTTTACAAGGCTTTATAATTCTAGACATAAGCCTTTGTAACTGTGCATAAATATTTATAACCAAACACATAAACACAATAGCATAACCCTTCATAGTCCATAAAGTGACACAATGCATTACATGTATGTATTTTCCTGTAATTAACATTATCTGTGAAACCAGTATCATAAAGCGTAATAACTAATGATCTTGTAAGTGCACATAACACCTAATGAACACTTATAAGCCTTCTTTACAGAGTGTAAGTAAGGTGATGTTTTTGATCAGCTCTATGAATGAATGCATTATGTGAATAGATGTATGAAGCTTTATGATACGGGTCTTAACAACAATGTTAAGAACAGGAAAAATCTATTTGTACATTTTAACATGCTCATTGTGCCATGAAGCCTTATGATGTGATGGTATATCAGTTTATGTGTGTGATTATGAACATTTATGTACAGTTACAAAGGCTTATGTCAAGCATTATACAACATTATGAATGCTTTAAGGATCTTTATGACTTCACTTATAATGCATTACGTATACCTGATTCATAGAAACTGTTACTGAAACATGCAAGCAATGTGATTAAGCCTCACCAGCATTCAAATATGGGTGTGATTGAAGGGATTCACACATACGTGTGTGCAGTCATAATGACTTATTCAGATGCAGTACGAGAAGAGCGTGTTTGGAAGTAAATATGTTTATGATCATGCACGTATGTACGTGTATGCCACAGCAATTGATAACAGGGGCCTTTTTTTGACACATTACCAGACATGATGCCCCCTGATTGACCCCAGTCTCTATCTCTCTCTCTCTCTCGCTAGTCATTATGTTAATTCCTAAGAACATCTGCATTCCACACACACTTCCACATATTCCTGAACATGTTTTTTTTACTGTACCTGGCATGGGAAAGGACGCAACAAACCCAGAGGAACAAAGGAAGCAGGGGCAGGAGAAGGAAAAAGGAAGAAAACAAACAGAAGAGAATTGGTTAAGTTGTCTGCTGCTTGTTTAAATAAGAACCTCTCGCAATGACCTTGCAGTCCCGCAACCTCTCGTTACACAGTCATTAGCCTTTCACATGATCTTTAAAACAAACCCCCACCCCCTGAACACTGATGGATATTCTAAGGTCTCGTCAAATAATAGCGTGTGTATTTGTGAATAGATTTCAGTTAATTACAGCAATTAGTCTGAGTGTCAAGACTAGAGGAAGAGGGGAAACTACTTAATCAATGACCACAAAAGATACAATAAACATGCTACTGTAGATCCCCATTTAAGATATTCACTCCGATACTCTGGGGCCTTAAAACCAAGGGCTGGTTGCACCAGCTGTATGTAGTTTTAAGTGTAGGGTAGTTTTAACAAGTCTTTACATTCAGCTTACATTTAAGTTCAGCTTTATCAAAGTGACAACCTAGTTTTTTACACTGAGCTCAATAGTTACAGTACAACACACGCAGAATTTCACCCTTCCTTTCTCAAGAGGCCACCCAGTTGCTAGTCCAGACTCTTCTCTGTCCTGGAGCCCAGATGGTGGAACAAACGTGCAGACTGAAGACCGTCTCTGTGTGAAGCACTTAAGTGAGCAAATACTAACAAATGTATATATTGAAATGTTTATGCATTGAAATTGACGTTTCTTCTCTCTAGGTATGAGCGCTGGGTTGGGGTTGCCAGGTAGTGCTCTTCTGCTGTATTCTTCTTTCTAGGCATCAGCATTGGCCCTTGTTTAGGCAGCGCCTGAGCTCAAGGCAAGTTACAGAGTCTAATCTTCTGGTACCAGAAACATTCTCTGATGGAACACTAAGGACTGTTGTAAGTTGCTCTGGATAAGACCGTCTGCTAAACGCCATAAATGTAAATGTAAAAGTAGTTACTTAATATTTACCTCTTCCTCTCAATGTTGAATAATACTGCGGTTATGCCAAAGAATTCTGACATTAATCTTTATTTAATGTCATTTAATTCAGCTTGCTGCACACCTACATGGGTATTTCCTTGTGTAATGAGGGAGAACATTCTAGACCATTGTGAATGGAAAGAACATTGCTGAACATCGTGAAAGAGAAAAAAAAAAATCTACACCACTGTGGATAAAGGGAAACAATGCCAAAGTGTGAAGGGGGAACAGCATTCTAGGCCCCTGTGAATGAAAAATAACATTCTAGACTAATGTGAATAGGAGAGAACCCTCTAGGCCAGTGTGAATGAGGGAGATCATTCTGAAGTAATGTGAGTACAAGAGAACCTTCTAGGCCAGTGTGAATGAGGGAGAACATTCTGAACTAATGTGAGTACAAGAGAACCTTCTAGGCCAGTGTGAATCAAGGAGAACATTCTGAACTAATGTGAGTAGAAGAGAACCTTCTAGGCCAGTGTGAATGAGGGAGAACATTCTGAAATAATGTGAGTACAAGAGAACCTTCTAGGCCAGTGTGAATGAGGGAGAACATTCTGAACTAATGTGAGCACAAGAGAACCTTGTAGGCCAGTGTGAATGAGGGAGAACATTCTGAACTAATGTGAGTAGAAGAGAACCTTCTAGGCCACTGTGAATGAGGGAGAACATGCTAGACTAATGTGAGTAGGAGAAACCTTCTGGGCCACTGTAAATAGGGGAGAACATTCTATACCAGAGCGAATATGTGAGAATATTCTAGACCAATGTGAATAGGACAGAACATTGTAGGCCACTGTTAACAGGGGAGAACATTCTTAACCAGTGTGAATAGGAAAGATCATTCCAGGCCACTGTGAACACGGGGGAACATTCTAAACCAGTGTGAATGTGGGAAAGCATTCTAAGCCACTGTGAATGGGAGAGAACATAATGGACCAAAATGAATAGACGAGAACATTCTAGGCCATTGCGAATGTGGGAGAACATTCAAAACCAGTGTGAAAAGGAAAGAACATTCCAGGTCACTATGAATAGGAGAGAATATTCCAGGTGACTGTAAATAAGGGAGAACATTCTAAGTCACTGTAAATAGAGAAGAATTCTTCAACAATGTGAACTGGGACCTCCAACAATTCCGATCTGGAACAGCCTAAGCCTGTTGGGTTTGCTGGGTCTGTGTGGTCTGGCCTTAAGTAAACTTGTTTGCTAATTAGCTTCCTGGCAGCCGCCGCCAAACACTCTTTTGATTTGCCCACTAAAAAGCCACGGCTGCCCTCCTGCAGAGTGTGCAGAAGAGAGAGAGTGCATGCAAGACAGACTGCGAGACCCGGTTTATTATATCAAAACAGCAGACAGGCCATATGGTTTCCGTTTGATGTCGTATTAATAGACCGATAAAGAGCAGGCCAAAAGCAGATACCTGAAATCTAATTATCTGTCCATCAGGTCGACCTGAAAACTGCATACATCTGGTTGGAGGAGGAAGATTTCTCTGTTGATGTGTGAAACAGAAACTGCTTGGCTGCAGTAAGGTATATATGTATTGCGGTTTTATGGGCCTAAAAGGGCTTGTTAAGTTGTGTTCAGTAAGACTCTTGGTTACTGCTCCACATGGAGTCGTATTCACAGCACTTAAGTTTTCAGCAACGGCAGTTTGAGACCGAAGATGGCTCTGTACTCAGTGTGCTGGTTATTGCTTCATGTGTCAGCTGGGAGATGTGTTTCTCAAGATTTGTCTTTCATTCCCTTCATCCCAAGACGGATCAGAGATAAACATTTTAGGTGCTTTTCCCAAACCCTCCCAGTTTCTGACAGCCGACTGCACGCTGTCCAATTATTCACAGTTCATCTGTCACTTACAGTAGTATTGCTATTTAAATACATGGATAGGAATGGGCTGCAGTCTGACAGCACTGTGCACTGTCTCTGCCTATTCAGCACATCACGAGAGTCAGTCAAAAAGTTGCTCTTGCTCTTTCTTTATCTTTGCCTCACTATCCTCAAAATAACTCCTCTACACACTGACTAAAGATCTGTCTGTACAGCCTGTAAGTCTCGATCCATACCAAGCCGGCACACAGGAGAAGTTCAGACCTCTCCAGCTGCCCCACCCTGAAGACTATTTCCCTCTCCAGATAAGCAGCCCAAATTTCTATGAAAAGCTTTCGGATGCGATTGTGCCAAATAACAATTTCATACTTCCTCGCCTCAGTGGACTGCTCAGACTCCAAACTACCTCTGCTTCAGGAGAGTGAAAGATGTTGGTCCACATCCAGTTCTCAAGCAGTGCCTTCCAGCTCTACTACAGATGGGTTTCAACTTTAAAGCCTCCATATCTAAGCATAGTCCCTCTATGGCTTCTGCAGCTGGGGCTCAGAGAGAGGCTGAAACATAGACAAAGCCTGCAGTCCAAAGATATAAAGTCAGAGAACAAGAGCCTATCAGCACACCAAGTCCGAGTTACAGACATTGTTGAAGTAGACAAAAGCTCAAAAGTCCAAATACAAAAGTGCAGAATTATGGGCATCATGCTGACTGCAGGGTAATGCACAAGTTCACAGGTCCATTCCTCTGTCCACTGAACAGATAGAGAGAAACAAACTACTTACAGACCTGCTTAAGAGGTATATATATATAAATTCCATGTCAAAAGAAAAAAGCAAAAAGCCAATACAGTTCTTTAACTCTTTCATAATTCAGACATCCACAGCCCATTTAGTCTTCACAACATGCAACACTAAACACTACAGCCCTGGGAGTGGGTGTATATAAGATAATACGTGTTTATAATCAACAGATCCATATTTTTATGAATAAAAGACTGATGTCTAGCAAGCTGGCTTTGCCTTGATTTTGTGTTTCATTTCATTTTCCAACATACTTTCTGGATGGAAGTGAACAGGATGGTTACACCTGGAATTTGCATATGAAACCAGATGATTCTGCTGAGTGACTGCTGAGGAATTTTCACTCAATTCGTGAATAAGAAGGCACGAAAATAATTTAATAATTGATTCATTTTTGGTGGAGCTCTTGCATAAAATACTGCCACTTTATCATGTTGCCAATATCAGGAAAGGCGGATAATACTGCACATAACTCATAGAGCGTATGTAGAGACAGCAGTGGTGGTGTGTTAATGGCAAAACGCAGGTAGGGTGGCACGTCTCACCTTTAACCTCCAGTGTCCACACTCAGATCAAACATATGGCTAACTCTGTAGGAGGCAACCATGTGTGTGTGTGTGCGTGTGTGTGCGCGCGCGCATCTGTGTATAATGGTGTGAGGTCCTTCAGCCAGACAAAGAGAGACAAAGAGACCCAAGGTGACTGAAGCTAAAATAGGTTTTTACAGCGTGTGGAGATCTTACATTATATGTTCTTGTTATTTAACCTTGTGTAAACCCTCTGCCCATCCATTTGCCAATCAATCCACTCCTCCATCAAGCGCATACACTATGTAATTTTTTCAGACTGTTTCACACTCCATCTTTCTGTTCAATTCTCTAGCCCCCACACCCATGCGATGTTTACAAGGCCTGATAAAGGAAGTGACAGCTTGCAAAATGAGAGTCAATGACAGCACTATATGAAATAAATTTTCATAGGCAATAAAGGCAAAGGCACGTCTGAAAACACATATTAATACGTTCATTTTGCAAAACCTTTGCTTCATTTTGTAATGCTGTTTACATATCATTCGCCCTCCACTGCACACACACACACACACACACACTAACTCCTGTTTGACATTTATGTCTCATTCAGTTTTCCCCAAGGTCATACTGAGACAAATGAAGCTCTCCATACTCTACAGGATGTTGAGGAGTCACTGTAGGCCTTACAGGATTTATGCATCCATCTCGTATCTCATGTCAATGAATTTAATCACCCACCTGCACTGCATGGACTGGAAACTGAGATTATACTGTTACACATTTGTCACACAATTGTGATATGTTGATTGCAATATTTGTATGTCTGTTGCAATTGTGATTGCAATACGTTAAAATCCATCGGTGACTCCATGATGTAACATGGAACCCATATGACTAAAATAATAAAAATGATGTACTTACATATATCCACATTTTTAGCATACAGTAGATGCATTCATACTGAAGTTATAAGAAGTGTTTCACCCGGGACTTTTTGAGGCAAATTTCCGAACAGAACAGTTATTATGTACATACATCAAGTACAGTAACATAAAATGGCTCGTTTAATTCTAAGAGATAAAGAAAGGTGTAGAAAATGGTCACATAAAAATAAATCACGACTGTTTTTTTGGGTTATATGATATACCTCTTGATACAAAAGGACAATTTGCAGAGCTCCCATTTCCAGGACTAATCGACAGGGGAAGTATGTTTAATAGAACATAATTTACTCTGATCTATCAATCTTATGTTAGGAAACCTTAACATACTTGACAATCAACTGCCATGTCTGTTAGCAAGAAACTGACCTGAAACATAAACACGTAACCAAAATAATGTTAAAAATGTAAGTTATTTATCTAGACAGCTGCCACTACAGAGGTGAAAAAGGTGAAAACAAAACTGTGTAATAACCTGGAAGCTGAATATTGTGAGAGGGCTCTGTGCTGTTTAACAGCACCATCGCTCTGCAGTTTCATTTTCATTTTCATTCATTATATTAAATTCAATCTCTGTAAGACTCTTTGTTTGGCTTTGTTTGACTCCCTGGTGTTTACTATATACAACAGTTAAAGATTAGCCACTATTAACACGTAGAAACAACCAAAACTGTGAGTGTAACCTGTAGCACCCATATGAGCTTGTGCAAGTTCAGCAAACAGCAGCATTGCTACCATTATTGTTCACCACATGTTTGTCTGTGTCTCCTCATTATTCACCACCATTAGTTTAATATTTTATCTAACAAAACATAAAGAGTTACAGTTCATAAGTCAAGCCACACCCCTCCATTTAGGGCAGGGAGTGAGAATACATCCCTGTCTCTTGTGGCCACAATGTGAACTGTTAGATCTCACTGGCTTGAATAAAAGTGTCCCAAAGTCTGAAAATCTGTGTGGAATATAAAATAAAAATTCACTACTGAAACACATATTTTTGCAACTGAGTAAACCTTTCTGTACTTCTGCAATAAACATAAAATAAGTTTGTCCATTTGTAATAAAAATGTGATGATTTTAAGTGTTTACAGATTTTCAAAGCTGTGCTTGCTAGTCGTGTATTGGCCAGTGTTTCAAAATGAGCTAAAATTGTCACTACAAAAACAAAAAATTTGTTTTAATAAATTTACCATAATTAAGGTATAGTGCCAAAGCACGCTATGTAAAATCTCACCTTGCATCCCAAACTACACCACTGGAAAAAGCATACCAGTTCATTGAAATATAAAATTCTTCGGCTTATTATGAATATTTTACTCTCACCCAGGTCATATGTCTATATGTTTATGCCTAACTTAGCACTTTCTGTCCTTGACTCAGAATTCTGGATCTCCCATCACTGAGTCTTTTGATTCCCAACTCTTGCCTAACTCGTCTGAGGCAAATTCAACTTGGGAGTTGAGCAAAGAGAATGAGCAATTAAACAGAATGCAAAAGCAGCTAAACAGTCTTTTATACACACTCTCATACGCACAGGGAGAATCTGTTCAGATATGCTCTCTGTAGACTTTTAAACAGTTAAGCAGTTAAAAATTCCAGAAATTATCCCCCAAGAATTACTACAGAATTACTGCCTTTTCCTCACAGAGATAAAAGATGCACATGCAATCTATTTTGGAATGCACAAAGGCATCTCAGTATGACTTCCAGCTACTCTGTTGTCGTATATCTGGTACTGACTACATACATAATGTGTACAGCAGTATGGAACAATGGCTACACTATGATCAAGTAACCTCTTTGGTCAGGTTTGCAATACTAAACAAAGCTGATCTTGTTCCTACAAAAGGGGCCCTTAAAAAACATATTACCACAGTGACCTTCCCACAGTGATAGCCAATTGTGGTTCCAGGTGATAGCTAAAGACAAATATGATTCTTTGTGTGCTGGTGCGCAGTCATGTTGGAACAGGAAGGAGCCATCCTCAAACAGTTCCCACAAAGTTGGAAGCATGAAATTATCCAAAATCTCTGATGCACTAAGAGTTCCTTTCACTGAACAAAGGGACCGAGCCCAACTCCTGAAAAACTACCCCACACCATAATCCCCCTTCCACCAAACTTTACGCTTACCCAGACTCGTCCATCGGATTGCAAGATGGAGAAGCGTGATTGGTCACTCCAGAGAACACGTCTCCACTGCTCTAGAGTCCAGTGGCAGCGCTTCACACCACTGCATTCGACGCTTTGTTTTACGCTTGGTGATGTAAGGCTTGGATGCAGCTGCTCGACCATGGAAACCCATTCCATGAAGCTCTCTACGCACTGTTCTTGAGCTAATCTGAAGGCCACATGAAGTTTGGAGGTCTGTAGTGATTGACTCTGCAGAAAGTTGGCGACTTCTGTACACTATGTGCCTCAGCATCCGCTGATCCCATTCTGTCATTTTACATGGCCTACCACTTTGTGGCTGAGTTGCTGTTGTTCCCAATCGCTTCCACTTTGTTATAATCCCACTGACAGTTGACTGTGGAATATTTAGTAGAATTTACTGAGCTCCTGAGAGCGACCCGTTCTTTCACTAATGTCTGTAGAAGCTGTCTGTATGCCTAGGTTCTTGGTTTTATACACCTGCGGCCATGGAAGTGATTGGAACACCTAAATTCAATTACTTGGATGTGTGAGTGAATACTTTTGGTAATAAAGTGTAACATTGCTAACACAGCCTCTATACTTCTGAAAGGGTTTAGCATTAGATGTTGGAACATTAGAAACATTGGTAATGGTAACTTTAGGCCCGTGTGCTGCTACTCCAGATTGTTCCATTCTATTGGCAATGCTTGTTTAAGGAGATTATTCAAGCTAAGAAAGTACCTTAAAGCAGATGAGTTTGCTAACTGTAAGCAGTGTTGGGATACTTTTGGACATATAGGACAGTTACTGTCTGCAGCAGTGTCACTGCCAATCTTTTGGCATAGTGAGCATGCCAAACCTGCATGATACTTTTTTTTTTTTATATGAATTATCTAACATGATCACCACACACTATGAAATTAGCCAATTTCTAAATGTCATCTAATCTTTTACCGACCATGAATAAGCCCATTAGAGCTAAGGCATTATAGCAATTAAGCTCAAAGGCCTGTCATGGGAAAAAATGTGATAATTACACTTTGTCTGCAGATGCTAAGGATTTAAGCTTTAACTTCATAGCTAAAGGGGATGTGTACCCAGTGCTCTAGTAACAATAAATGGAGAATAATCGTGCCTATCTTATTCAACAGAAAAGCCTGAGGTACAACAAGGTCTCGTGATCATGAACGATCAAACTCATGCCAACTTCACACAAACACGAGCTTGCAGGAGCTAACAGGTTGAACCTCTTTGATCCTAGTGCTGAGCTGGTGAATCATATTCACTCAACATTGATTGCAAATTAATTATATGTGTTTTGAAGAGCATGATTCAGTAGGCCAAGCATCCCAGTGTGAAATTCCAAGTAATTGTGATTGAAAACCACAAAACAATCAGAGGCTAGACGACTTTTCGAAAACAAGACCTTTGTTACAAACAGAACAAAGAACCTGGACAAAAGGAAGAAATATGGAGTTGCAGCATGCCAAATGCCAGCCCTAAATGAAACATATAAGAGGAAAGAACTGCAAGTGCATTTTGGAGTTAGACTGTTTTTCTGTTAAACTGCTCACAATGGTGGGAAATGGTGACAGGAACCAGACGTCCAGAGCATTTAATGCCTCTACAATCTACCTCGTTTTACATGAAATGCTTACAAATATGCTGTCATATGCATTGTTTCATAATAGTCTTGTGATTAAGGTCTTTGCATGAAACATATTTTAAAATATTTTACATTGCAATTATTGTACTATTATTAACTTAACAAACAAAATTTTTTACAGTGCAACATTTCACATCATGCTATTCGGAAAAACGAATGTGGAAAAGTAAGTAAATTACTTCTAAGATTAAATTTTGCCACACAGCAGAGAAGTTGGGGGTAAATGCAAATATTTAAATGCTTCAATCAATAGCTGTTGAGTTTTTCTGTATATAAAACTCAGACATTGTAAAATAAAACCGATTACAGTGGAGCTAGCTAGCAGACATGTGGGCATACTGCAGGAATACAAATTTAGGTCAGTGAATTACGGCATCCAGTATTTCAGCACTCTGCTGCTGGGTTAAATGAAGTGGTGAGTACAGTAGGACTGAAATATACGTGAAAACATTCTCCACTCTGCCAAAAGACTAACAACTGGCATTCAGAAGGACCACGACGACCAGAAATGTCAGTGAAAAAAAAGCTGTACGTAGCATTTTGAAGCAGCAAAAAGTGACCAGCACCCCATAATTTACATGTCTTTCCTGCAAAATGTGCCAGGAGAGCCTCTACATGCGGCCTGTCTTTTGATTAATTCCCTCTCCAATTCTGTTGCTTGACGCAATGTTCCTAGGCAAGTATGTGTATCTCTACAAGGTCGAGGATTAAGCCATTTATGGTTAAGAGGAGCTGAAATGACATTTGTCTCCTTGTGTCTAAGAGAAGCTGTTCCGTCGGCAAGAAGCTGACCACAGATCGGAGATAATTACAGACTGCTGGAGCCAAACCTTTCCACAGAAAGAACGGAAAATTCAGCACTCATTAATTCCTTGGCTCGTACTCATCCAATAAAAGAGTTTAACATGCTACTGAAAGAACTCTACTCTGGGAGGAACACCTGAGTCCAGGTGGTCATCCAGCAATGACACATCAGAGAGAAAAGACCATCTGCCAAGCCACTGTAATCTACAGTTCACTGCTTCAGAGTGTAAGAGAGGAGGGAACACTGAGACATGTAACAGCAGTAGGTTCTATTAAAGTAGTATACAGATAAAATATGTCCTTAACATCATCTCCTATGATCTTGTTGTCCTCGTTTATGACCCATAACACTTGATTTGTCTCAGCAGCCACTGTTGTGTTAGCAATTTCTCCTGACGTAGTGATCTACAGTACTCACAAACAATTACGAGTGCCACATCGGAGATTGTAGTGTCCTAAAAATTCCATTTCATGATTGGCTAAGCTACAAAGCAGTACAGATATCCTAATTCATAGTATTCATAGTCCTAAATCATAGTATTCAATCGCTTCATTGATGAATATATGTGGACACTTTAGAAACTTTACATGTAGCCTCAAGAAAACACTGTATAAAGTCGACCTTAACTTTACATTCGAATTTTGCTGGTCAGCCTTAAATGGAGCTGCAGTTACACTGAGGTGCCTTAAACAAACAAAAAAAAAAAACGCTCACCTCATTAAACACATTAATCTACCTTCATTAAATGCTCCATTCAGGAAACAGGAAACACCTTGCAAACACCCTACACCTTAAAGGAAAGAACTGCAATCAGTCACTATAGCTGCCGGTCTGTTGAATTTCTCTCAGTGGCTAACCTAAAGCTGCATCCCAAACTATGCAATTCTTTCCTTATTCTTCCTTTCCTTTTCTACACTACTGAGTGCACTTAAAATGGTTTTTGCATACTGTTTAGTGTGCATGTAGTACATGTAGTTTGAGATGGGAAACTAGTAACACAAAGGGGAAAACTCAAGTTGTTTAGATTTCAACTTTCATTTCTTAACACTATAGCAACAAACCACAAAATATCAAGGCAAAACACTCAAATATACTGGTTAATGCTTTAAAAGTGTTTTACTGCAAAGGTTATGCATTGGTTATCCCAACAGCCACAGCACTGCTGACTCAACTTGAAGCTGCTTTCCAAAATGGCACACGCAATTGCCACATCAGAATAATATCAATTTAATTGTATCATGTGTGTAATAAACACATGCTATTTGGCAAAACAGATGCTGTATTCTATTCCTTTATGATATAGGAATGACAATAAAGTTAAATATAAGACAACAAGAGATACATACTCCTTAGATCAAGTCAAGGAGAGTTTGTTGGTCTGTATTCCCTCATAAAGTTGCTTTGAATCGACATTCCCTTCATTTTTGGTCAAACCAAAGTGAAGTCTTGATAAACCTGAACTCATTAAACCTGAACTCAAACCTGAACGAGACCTTCTGGACTACAAATTTCATCATGGTCATGGTTGGCTAGCTGTCTAATTATAATTCATAAAGTAATCATTTCAGGTTTTTGTAAAGAGTGAAGACAAGGCAGAAATGTCTAATGTTTAGTGAGAGTTTAAAAACTACTTGAGAATAATTCCACTCACATTCTACAAGCAGAACCTGCAGAAAGCTCTCCTAAACCAGCACTAATCATAGAGACGTCTTTGAAAACGTACACAAAGGCTTTTACCAAGTAATGAAAACAGCATGTACATTCATTACACATTTAGCTTGCCACATTGTTATAATGACAAATTGTAAACAAATAAAAGAAAAATGAACAGACGAAAACACATAAAAGAAGGACTAGCCTGGCATTTGGAAATGCTACATTTTTTAATTTTTTTTTTTTGGAGCTTAAAATTATGTTTTTCATTATGTTCAATAAAAGAAAGACAAAACGGAGAATGTGCATGTGTGCATATAAAATCTATGCAGTACATTGAGAGCTTAAAAGGATAAAAACAAACAAAAAAGAATGAAAAAAAAAAACTAAAAATCAAGTCTAATTAAAAAGCTTAAACAGATATGGAAAGGGTGAAAAGCTCTGGTGTCAATTGGAAAATGACTAATTAGGAATAAATCAATCTCCGGTAAAACCTTCTGTATGGATTTAGACAATGTGTTCCGAAAATATTTCTGTGTGGACCTTAATGAACATCACATGCTTTGAATATCCTATCAATCACAAAACAGACTTATTATGAGCAATCCTGTACACAAAGACAGCTTTTCAACTTTCTTTTTCATTCATTTCTCCTGAACAATGTATCTGCTAGGGCTTACTACTTCAGTCAATTAGACTCAGAGGATGTTGTGAAGGACACTGTGATGATGTCAAGGTGCCACACACATCACCAGTGACATTCTACCTGTCCTACACCTTGGTGACGTCAGATTAAAGTATTATTATTTATAAAAGCTAGCTTTAAGTGTGCACACATGGTAATAATGATCAGATAACCAGTAATGGTATGAGCTCATAAGAACCGGTTTATAGAGATGCCAGTGGTTAAGTTGACAGTGTTAATTGACATGTACTTGATTTCTTTCATTCCTATGCTTTTTTCTATAACCCTTAGAATGGTACGCTCCAAGAAGGGGGATGGGCATTTGGGTTATTACGGACTGCATGAGGGAAGATGGGAGGCAGACAGTTTGGGACGTGCGCAGCTAGGTGCGCTGACCTCAGCTAGTGGGAACTAGCTACTAGTATGTTTCCCGAACCCAGAAACGAGCTAGCCCCAAGAGGAATTAATTTATAGGCTGAAAGAAGCTTCGCAATAGTTTCATGTTTAATTTTTCCTTTTCTTTCCTTTTTTCTTTTAAAACTTTTTTTTCTACAATTTGGGAAAACACATGTACAGCACTAAATAAACCCATTCATTTGAATTCGAATGGCACATCTCTAGAGAATTCGTATGGCAGCCTCATTCCGTCCATCACTCAGGGTCACATTATCATAGACATGCTGCAAAATACTGATAAGAACACACGTTTTGACACACATCAAAAAATGATGTTGCATGTTTTCATACCATTATTGAAACACACAGAGCTTTAGTCCATAGGTGGAGTTTTTTAAAGCCACACCCCTGCAGGAGGTGAGACTGCAACCCTGTCCCACAAGGCCACATGGTGAGCAGTTACCAAAAATCAGTTTGGAACATTAAGAACTGTCACTACCAGAACACTTACTGTTTGTAATACACTAAACTGTTTGTGTGCTTTAATGAAAAATATGATATAATGATTGATTCTCATGTACTGGCTAGTGTTTCTCAGTTCTGCTCAAAATGAGTAACTTAGAACCGTGACGAGCGAAACTAGCAGGTCTGAAACATTAGGGTAAAGTGTTGGTGGTGTTAAGATTGTTTTGGTAGTAACAAAATGAAACTGTAGTCAAATAAACACAATTAAGGTATAGGGTCATCAAACTTGTAATCCAAGCTTTTACTCTTACGTCCAAAATATGCTTTAGACTCTATGAACCAATTTGGTAGTATGATCTATACCCAGGTGAAAGTTAAATATATTTTAATGTATTGAAATGTACTTTAATACAAGCAAGTACATTTTGAGGACATTATTGTTTTGTGTGCTAAATACAAGTGCAAAAGTGTATTTTAATGTCTTAGAAATGTACTTTAATATGTACTTAAGTATCTGTACATGAATCTAAGAAATGTTTTAAACTAGTACAGTTAAGTACAGTTAGTTGTATATATGTTTAATAGCACTACTGATTATATTTAGTATACTAAGTACAGAGCTAGTATATAAAAATAGCACACTTTCAGTATGGTAATTATAAGTTCAAGGAAGTAATACTAAGTGCACTTAAATGAAGTATACTTCAGTGCACTCTTTTTTCTCCTGGGTAAACATAATCATTGCAAGCCCATATAATTATAAAATTATAAATAATTTTATAATTATTTGATCTTAGTAGTGTCCATAGTCTAGTGTTCTTTCAAGGAAGTGGTGTACAGGAGACCTCTGTCGGCTATAAGAGCAGGAATAATCGCTGGAGCAGCAGAGACCTTTCAGACCTACTGCACCAAGCAGCATGAAGTAGACATGACATACCGTTGTAAACACTAAACGTGGTATGTGCCATTCTCGCAGTTCACACTGGCATGAGCTGCTTTTCATACCACTTGCGGTACACGGTATGGAACTGGGAACCATCTGTGTTTAGCTGTAGCTAACCCACTGAAGAATTACGTGAAAGTAGGGCTGAACGATTCAGGGAACATACCTAATTGTGACTTTGCTGGCAAATATTGTACCTACAATTTAAATTGTGATCACTGTCTAAGTACTGAGGTCCTGGCCTGAAATTTTGGCCAAGGATATATCTATTTTTCTGGCTTGAGGACACCCAGTATCGCTTTGCTGAGTTGTTTGGTTGCTTGTGTTTGGTCTTACGCGTCTAAAGGCAATTCCCTTAAAGCAATGCTGCCCCCAAAAACGTTACAGGAACATAAATGTATGCCTAGTCTGCCATCACGTATAGCACTTAAATACTTAATCATGACACGCATTTGATGTATTGTATACTGGCTAGCTGGAAGTAAAGCTAGCAAACATTAGCTTGCTACTTTATTTCAGAGGCTACATCTTATTTGCTAGTTTCAATGCTATTAACTCCAAACCTGGAAGGCCAACATGGACAGGCTCCTGCTTTCCATGATTAAGTTTTCTTTTTGTGATAGGTCATGAAACTTTATGCTTAGGAATTGATCCAAGTTGGAGGGAACTATGAAACACATTTACTCCTCTTTTATTGGCCGAAATAAGATTTGCCTGCAGAGTTCTACACAAAAGTTAACTTGAACTTTCAATGACCCTGTGCAGAGGCCTTGAAAGACTCAATATTCCAGTGCAGCGAAAACCTGTGTCTGTGCTGCGCATCCCTTTGAAAAGACAGTGTTTGAAAATGCAGTGGTGCATGTTTCATTTTCAAAATACCAGCAGCTCAGATCTTAAAATTCTGTGCTTTTGAATGACATGCTTACTGTGGGAACAGCTAATGTGCACAAAAACCATGTACCATGTACTAAAAAACAACACTATCTTTTATCCTTGACCATGGCAGGAAACAACCTCTCAATAGGTGTTAATTTCCACAAAGACATTGAAATCATGAGACACAGACTTAGCCCAGGAGCCAGTTACAAGATTTAACTTTCAGTGTCCTCTAGTTGCCCTTTCAAATACAATGAACCTAAAAACGGAGAGTTTTGCACTAAATTCCTCATTAAAGCAGCTTTTGTTCAGCTCTGTATATCTGTTCCACATGCTGGGTCTATTGTATCTCGCAGAGACTGAAGCAGTAACTATCAGTGAAGAGACAGACGGCTCATATGACCATCAATATAGAAAGCAGACTGCTCCAGTAGCTATCAGTGGAAGAAATCAGGAGCTTGCACTAAGGGCTGTGTGCTTCAGTAGAAGCTGCTGAGCTGATGAGATTCCTCGGCTGGCGAGCGTGGATCTCGGAGTCAGTGTAGCGTGCAGAGCTCAATGCTTCAGTCTGAAAGAGCCAGTTCTCCAGCGGCTGCCTCTGGGCTCTCTTCCAAACCGGATTCAGAACACTATGACGCTACCGTGCAATTGTAGGGGTCCACGAAGGACAACTGATCTAATTTATAAAGCTAGCTTCAATTACTGTCATGCCCTGTGGGCCGACATACTGGTTCCAAGCCTTTTCCATGAGACATAGGAAGAGGCTTCAGGAACTTGTGATCCTGAAGAGAGCAGATAACACCTTTTATATAGTTAATGCAGCCCTACTGGCTGGAGAGCCATTTTTAATGCAAAGATGAATTTAGACATTATTAATGTGTTACTATTAAGGGTGGAAGATATGGCCAGACTGTTATTATGTGATACTTGAAAACATATTGACACAGCATGAACTCCTTTACCCCTCCTGATAAGATTCTAGCCACATGCATCGTATTACACTTGGTAGCCAAATACATCTCCCGTTAGGCCAACTGAAATCCAATAGCTGTGTAGGACAGAATATGCAAAACTCCTTATTCATGGCAACCAATTACCAACCGTTTATCCATTCAGTCTCGATCATCTGCAGATTGTTTTGCACAGCAGTGTCTGTCCGTATTGTTGAGCATTGCGTCCTCAGTGATTACCTCACAGACATGGATCACATGCCTAGTGACATACTGCATGAGGAGGAGTTTCGGCTATACTGAGAGGAGTTTTGGTTGTTGGAAAACACAGACGAGAACTTCTGACTACTGACATACACAGCTGAACCTCAAATAAGCAATGTACTGGACTTTGGAATCTAAAAGTTGTATTGTGGACCTGTTTAAAGTTATTTTAGTATTTGTGTCCTTTTAGTATTTGTGTCAGTAGGTAAGTCCTTATGGGATGTTTCTGCTTATTTTATTTATTTATTTTTTTACCTAAAACAAGTAATTAAAAACTATTCACATTTTGTTTACTGTGATGTAAACATATGATGAAACGACTGTAGAAAATTAGTGTAATAGTTTTACTCGTGCAAGTTTGATCCCTAATAAGCCAATAACTGCAGAAAATCTGATTTTGTAAGTGTTCTGTTCACCACGTTTGCATGCACTTTGCATTGAGTTACTTGGGCAGAAAATATGAATATACATCATATACAAGGTAAAGACTATATAAATCCTTCATTTCATTAAGCATGTTGTTGGTTTCAGTGTCACTCCAAATGTGTTTTTCCATCTCACCAGTGCTGTGTTCGTCTCTGCTTGCTATTTCCAGTAGAGCGGTCAGGTTTTGCACATGCGCAGACTGTCAAAACAAATTGTAGTGTACATGTTCTGCGACCGATTACTGAGCTAAGATCCAGCTGTCTTTATTGGATTTCATAATCAGATTTTTAGGCCTTAATTTGATATTAGAAAACCTAGTAGCTGTTTATGTGACTGTTTAAATAATCTGGCAACTGCATAAATCTGATTATGACTGGATTATTAAAAGGCATGTAAAGGCATTCAGTGTGTCCTTATTGTCTGTATGCTCTGTAAATCCATATGCTCTCATTCTCTGTAATCTATCGATTTGTCGCCTGACTTGTTGTACTTAGTGCTTGAGTGCCATTAGATTCTGTTGCACAAATCTCAAGAAGGTACCAAAAGTCACAAAAGTGGAATCTTTGGTACTGGACTGAAGGGCAATAAAAAAAGCACAGTTATGGCAGAGAGTCTGGAGCTTTATGAAGTGGAGCCTATGCCGGAACTACTCTCAGTCTTTCTTTTTTCACTTTCTGTCCAGTATTACATTTGCAAGACGAGAGTCGAAAGATGCACAATGTGCTTCTGAATGAACTTCTCAGTGAGTGATGTACGCTCCCCTACAGGAATTCAAATAATACATCTTTTAAGAGCTTATGAATAGTGTGTGCGTGCTGCCTGCATTCAAAATCACATCACTCATTCAGGAGCAGACTTTCCTTCACTCACTTACACGCATACACTGTCTGGGATCAGCAGCAGAGGAATGACATGAATCCTGTTGCTTTCGGTTCTGATCTGCTCTGCAGTCGTACCTTGATACCGCTGTGTTTATATGAATATATCCTAGCTGTCCGGTAAAGGGGGGTTTGAGTGCATTATGTTTGAGCTTAGTCTTTAGCTGAACATTAATTTCACTTGGCTTTTTTCTTGGCGGCCTTTCATTGCAGAGTTGGACAGAATAAAGATTTGACTTAGTGATGCAGCAGTATCTATAATTGTCATAGGTAATAGGGTAATTGATATGCCATTATGCTTTTTGTGATTGCAATAGATTGCATCACAATATGCTTTCCTGAGCACATCACAGGTATTGTCAGTATTTCTGTACAGCCTGCTGCAAATAAACAAATGAGAGATTTATACAGATTGCAGAGAGCCTGTAAACAAACGTCCCATTACCGGATTGGAGCTTTTAAGTCTTAACCTCACTTGTTTATTATTTTTCTATAAGCAAAACTTAATATTGTCATACATCACCTCATGCATCTTGAGTATATGGATTATATCTGAATAAGGTCAAACCACAAAAAAAATGCAATTGTGAACAGATACATGTCTGATTAGACGAGGTGGCCTGACACAAATGTTCCAGCAGTGTAAGCACATCCTTCACTCCAAGACACATTCCTAAGACCACAAACACTTTAGCTGATACTCTTTCAGGTGAAGACAAAGTCTGACTTACAAGACCACCAAATAAACTATCAATCACTATTTGTAGATTTTCGACTTTATAATTACAAATAAAAAGTCACTTTTAGTCTTAACTGGCAGTTTGCATGATGATAAAGTGTATTTTACATTTTTAAAACAAGACTTTTTTGGGTGTATATTTAAAAAAATCCTACTAATAATAGTATTAAAAAATACTACCACATACTATGAATACAATTATTTTTATGTTACATTTCACACACTGCTAGGGCTATTGTTTTTATAGCGAAATAGAAATTGGTGAACCACGAGAAACGCAATTTCAATTACACCCCATATTATTAACACAGATTGCTTAAACATATAGATATTGCACCGATTTAAACATATAGAGTGTATGATCTGATTGTAAATGAGTTAGAGCAAATGAAAGCAACCAAAGACCCATGTAGAGGTGAACAATATGACAATATTTTACCATTACTGTGATAAAATGCTATAATTGTGATAAACTAACTGGCAGCACTAGGCTCAAAACAGAGAAGTTTCCTGTCAGAAAAAAGACAAAATTCTGGTCTTTTGAGGCAAAGTAATTGCATTGTAGTTGCAGCTGCAACACTGGTTAGAAAATATTTCCACCACATTGTTCAGCCCTAGACTG
Source organism: Semaprochilodus insignis (assembly GCA_034552555.1). NCBI lineage: Eukaryota > Metazoa > Chordata > Actinopteri > Characiformes > Prochilodontidae > Semaprochilodus > Semaprochilodus insignis. The sequence continues at coordinate 9,038,479 of CM067481.1, read as the reverse complement.
TGCAGCCTTAAACCTAATCAAATATGACTAATTATTCTCAGTTTGTAGTGGTCAGCATTTGAGATATGACAATATGCTTATCTGATAACAATAAAATAGTCTCTCTTACACACACACACATTGTTTCCCATTCCCACTAGTTGTCTGTGACCAGCTGAGGCACACGCAGTGAGTGCATCACGCGTACACATACTGAAATGCTTGGACCCCGGCGGCTACACATGTGATGTTCAGTGCAAAACGCACCCTAGGGGATATAACTATTAGAGGTGCTCTACTGCACTATTATTAGTCTGGAGCAGTTCAAATACTATTACTACAGCAGTGTTTCCTCTGGCCACAGAATCCTGCAAGACACAGATGTCTTAGATAATAAGCTGCATGAACCCTTTCAGCTAAAACGACTGTCTTCTGAACTGTTTAGAGGCACATGTGGCTAGCCCCTGCACAAACAGACTAAACAGTTGTTCCGATTAATACTGAAATTCAGGGCATAAATATGTACTGCAACTGTGAACGCACAGTGAATGCATAAGAGGAAAAGGAAAGGAACAACATGAAGACATACTAAGTAGGGAAAAAGTATGTGGGCACCCTGCTAATTAATTCAGGTGTTTTAGCTACACCTATTGCTAACAGGTGTATACAATCTAACACACAGCAGTACCATCCCCATAGACAAACAGCAGAAATACAATAGGTTGTATTTTATCACAATCAAAGATGTCAGGCATGAAATGCGCATCCTGTTAGATCTGCCCGGTCAACTGAAGTCAAGTCAAGTCGTTTTATTGTCAATATTTCAATATGTACAAGACATACAGAGGATTGAAATTGTGTTACTCTCTGACCCAAGTTGCAGCACATAAACATTTAACGATAAATAGATTACAACTAAAAACAATAACAAGAGTATATTAAATGTATTAAACACTAAACATAAAATAGACGAACGCAAGAAATAAGATAAAATAAAATAAGGGCCCTGAGATAGACATAATAAGACAGTAAGACACTGACGACAATAAGGGTGATAAAGTGACATGTGCACTAGCAGAATTAAGATGTAGGATTAAGGTGGGTATGACAGTGCCAGTATATACAGTAGTGCAAACTGAAAAGCATTAAGGCTGTTTTAAAGTGATGAGAGAACAGAGCAGTTCTTGAAAAAGTCACAGTTCGGTGTTAATGGGGTGGGGGGTAGGCAGGGTGCTGAGTTTGTGTGTGCAGGGGCAGAAGGGGGAGGGGGGGTAGAGCAGGGAGAGGGTTCAGCATCCTGACAGCCTGGTGGACAGAGCTGTCCCTCAGTCTGCTGGTCCTAGCTCCTAGACGCCGCAGTCTCCTCCCTGATGGCAGCAGATGTGAGCAGAAGCTGTGTAGTGGGTGGGTAGGCTCTCCTGCCAAGCGTAGGGTTTTACGCATGAGGCGGGAGCTGTATAAGACTGTAGGTGTAACTGTAGGTGCTATTATTGTGAAATTGAAGCATCTAGAAGAAGCAGGAAGTGGTAGACCACACAAACTCACAAAAGCTGGGTCACTAATTACTGAAGTGCATATTGTGTACCACTGCACCACTCATTAGGGAGTTCCAGGTAGCCTCTGGAAGCAATATCAGCACAAGACCTATGCATAAGGAGCATGAACTGGGTTTCCATGGGCAAGAAAAAAAAACCCAGGCGGAAAGTTGCGCACATATCACTATCCACAATTCCAAGCGCTGGAGTGGTGTAAAGTATGTCACCACTGGAGTCTACAGCACTGAAATCACTCATGTTAAAACATATGACTGACACCAAGTTAATGCTCATGGTGGAACAGGATAGCCAATAAGCTCATACACATACTTTGGTGTAGCCATATAATGTAGCACTCATGCTTCTCAAACATTTGCAGATCTGGAAGTTTATACAAAGTTGAAAGTTCTATTATTAAAACAATCATTGTTATATATTTTTTGTTTGTTTGTTTTTTATTTGGGTACTTGATGATAGCAAATTCATCTACTTGTTGGCACACGTATAAAGATAAAAGACTATCAGACAGAATCTGATACAATGAAACGAACCTTGAATGAACACTTTACCCAATACATTTAATGCTGTAGTTGACAACAAAACAGCCATTTAAAACATACATTTCCACAGCAACAGAGGGCATTAAACCAGAGTCCCAGCTTTAGTCAGTGTGACAGAAAATAGACATCATGCTGGCCAATTTCAGGCTGACACCTGAGACCACAGTCCGAATGTGCAGGCGCTGAGAACCGTTGTAACTTACTGACACCGATGTCAAGAACAAAGAGCTGCCAGGTGCAGTTTGGAAGCAAACCCTCATTCTGGAAGTTTCAGTGTGCTCCGACACTTTGTCTAGAGGACTACACAGACTGCTCTCCGCTCAGACCATTTCCTTGCCTTTCTGTCAATCTGTCTGTCTGTCTGTCAATTTAAAAGACTCTTTTCCCACCTGTCTGTTTCTACAGCCTGCAGCAAGACTGGTCCACCTGCACATCGTTTCAGAAAGAGTGTCGTTCAAGGAGCAACACACCTATGCAGTATTTCCAAACTCCCTGGGGTGTGGGTTCAATTTTCCTGGCCAACTTGATGTATAAATGGGCAGGTCAGCCACAGTAACACATGGCTAACATGTAGCTCACAAAAGGCATGTATTCCATGACATGTTGAAAACATTTCTGTGAGACTTGAAAATTCTGGTCCATGTTAACATGATTGTATCATGTGATTCCTGCGGATTTTTCTGGTGCACTTTCATACTGCAAATCTCCTGGTCAACTAAATCCTAAAGAGTGTTCTACTGGATCCAGATCCAGACTGGAAAAGCCACTGAAGAACACTGAACTCACAATCATGTTAGTGAAAACAATTTAAGACCACAGTTTGAGACGACATTTGCTTTGTGACGCTGCTAGGGAGGCCACATATCCAGTTTAAGGCCGGACAGTCTGGTTTTTCAACTCCCAGTCCTCCGTCCGTCCGATGCAGTACCTGGACAGACGCCTATTAGTCCTCTTTTCGGGATGAACTATTTAAAATGTTCACTCGCCAACAATATTATGTGTGCCACTGGCTCATGTCTGTGTCAGAAGACATGCCTTGCATTTCTTTGGTTTAACAAGGTCATGTGATATCGTGACTCGCCTACTGGCTAAACGCAGGTCAGCCCTCTAAATGCTAGTCAATTAATACTCCCATCTGACTCACAAATGTCATCCATGCCACCCAATTAGCATCATGTATGTGCTATATAGGTTAGGTTAAGATTTTAATGCTGTTGTAGTATCGTGCCTGACGCCCTACCCACAATGTCTACAGCTTTTATGATGGTATATTATCACTCTTACTGTCCTACTAAAACAGACACCGTCCCCAAAGACGTCTCAATTCAGCCTGTGCAAGTTCACACAGCATGAGTGATGAGACCATGTATATTAGATTTGCTAAAAGGCTCAGGTAAAGTGAGTGTGATTTCTTTGTTAGGACGTTGAGAAACTCTTCGAGACGGCTGCAGCTGTCATCAACACACAACAAAAGAAAGACTTCCGAAAGGCGGTGCTGAACTGCCACACTAAATGCATGTCTCTCTGTCTCTCTCTCTCACACGCTCATTTCCATACCAAAGTGTGTATCAAAAAGATGCTGCAGCAACACTAACAGCTCTCTTACTCTCAGATGTGACGCCAGAACTTTAGTATGGTAATACACTCCTTCCTGATGTCTGCTTTCAAGCCTCAGAGAACACACACACACACACATCTACCAATGCTTAATATTAACCTTATCCCAATGCTGAATTACACAAACAGAATGACACAGCTAGTTGGCCAACTTCGTGCACTGTGTTGTGTGACTACAAAATGCAGACTCTAAGGCTTTGGTCACAATGCAGGCAAATCAGACCTCTTACTTGTATCTGACTATTTAGATTGACTGTTTAAATTTCAACTTACAAGTGACCAAATCTGACATTATGACATTAGTGTATACCAACCGCCAGCAAGTCATAAGCTGTAACAGTAAAATCCAGAGACAGGCTTGAAGTTCTAATCTTTTAACAAAGCAGTCACGGTAAACTACAACATACAAAGCAAAATAAACATGTTCTGCGAGCTGTAATATCAGAATGTGCACCACTGAGCTCCTCATTGCACCCATATGCCAAAAAAATAAAAAATAAATAAATAACACATGAAAGCTGAGTCACATATCCAGAAATCCAAGCTGAATCAGATTTGAAAGCACCTACAAATTTAGCTTAAACCAAATATGCCTTTTTGTCCTTCGTACCACAGAAAATTTGTCCTGCTCAAATCAGACGTGTCGGAAAATTGGATTTTGGCTGAACAAAGCCCAAGTGCTGCTAGCACAACTGAATGCATATTGTTGCTGTCCAAGGGAAAAACAAGTATCTCCGAAATGGTAACTTTACAGGAGAGGGCAAAAACCTCATTTAACTTTAATGTAAGTCAATGTAACCAGACTTCTTTCCCAAGCGGTTTTGGGCCATTTCTGTTGGTCCATTCATCATGGAAATGTCCATACAGTGTAAACAGCAGCTGCTGTGCGCAAATTATGTAAAAATTAACAAAAATGGAGATACATGTTTTTCAATGGACAGCGACAAAATGTGCAAAAGAAATATGCCAACACGTAGGCAGAACATTCAAACATAAGGTCAACGTGCAATTTTCAACTGCCTCATCATCAATAACAAATAAATGGCTCTACACTTGTGTACATTCAGCTGCGCTCCCTCAGCTCCTTTTCAAGATGTACTGGCAGAAGCCGTTACAAGGCCACTTTAAATGGCATTTAATTAGAGAGAGATGGTCTCACGATTACCATCTCCTGTACTAGACAAACCAGCTCATACATGTTTCATGTGAACACTGAATGCTGCTTTCTTAATGAGTTTTACACATCACAACACTATTCAATTTCATGCTACACGGCTGTTTAACTGAGAAAGATTTCAATGTGTGTGCGTGTGACGGCCTAGCAAATGCTTGATAACACACATTTTAAAGAATAACTGCCTAACTGCAGTCAGCCTATAATGACGACTAGGAAAACTGACTTAATCACAAAGAAAAATGTAAAACAGTTTTAACATATCATACATAATAACGACAAAAATACTAATGCAATTCCTAAATATGATACATACACTTGGTAAACTGGTGTGTAAATTAAGTTCATTGGACTAGATTAAACTATTACCCTGCATGCTTGCTTTACAATTATGTTAAAATATAAAACTTTGTTTACAACCTTGCTTACATTTATGCATTTGGCAGACACACAATTCTTTAGATCAACTTAAAGTTTTAATCACATCACAGAGGTGGGCAAATATAGCTTTAGGAGTTTTGCCCAAGTACTCTTTTTAGTGTAGTGTGGTGTGCTTGCCATGGTGGGGAGTCTACCCACCACTTTTGGGGTACTACCCACTGCAACGTACCAACTGCATATCATTAATTACCAGCCTATGTAAAAAAATACATACATACATACATACATACATACCTACATACATACATACCTACATACACACATACAAATGTAGGTACGTACATACGCACATACATACATACACACATACGTACAAACATACATACATACATACATACATACACACACACACACACACACACACACACACATGCACACATACATACACACACATACAAACGTACATACTTACATACATACAGGCATACATGCAAATATGTATACATACCTACATACGTACATACATACAGGCATACATACATACACGCATACATGCATACATACCTACATACATACCTACATACATACACACATACACACAGTCCTCATTCCCTCTTCTTCCACACCCATGCCTTTATAATGTGTGCAGCAGAAGGTTCTGCATTGTCTTACTGTAAAATGCATGCCTGGCCCTGGAAAAAACATCTTCTTGGACTTGGACTGGATGTTTAACATAAGGCTTCTGATTTGCACAGTTAAGTTTAAGTGGCATTTGAAATTGTACCTCTGTATTGTAGCGCTTCATGAAGGTTTGTTAAAGTACGTCCCTGCCCATGCGGTTATATCAGCTATTGTTGAATGACAGTTCTTGATGCAGTGCTGTTTAGCTGTTTACCAGCTTAGACTTTTTTAATGATATCATGCGCTGTAAAGGGAGAAATATCTTTAATAATATCTTTCTTTGAGGAACATTGCTTTAAAACATTTTGATAATATTCTCAACCATTTGTTGGCAAACTGGAGACCCTCTGCCAGTCAAGACTCTGATTTTGTACCAAATCATGATTACAATGACCTGTTCACGTCACCTGCTAAAATCACTTCTTCGTTTTTTTGTTTTTTTGTGCCACATTATTTTTTTATTTGCATTTTCCATACTGCTCCAACATTTTCTGATTTGGTTTTGTAGATTACTCATGCATAAACCTACTGACTCCAATTAACAGCCCAATCAGGAGAGGATGATCAATTATGATTTACTGTTAAAACCTATTATTAAAAAAATCCTCACACTATGAACTTCAGAGCTGTTCAAATCCAAGACCATGAGTATTATTATCCAATCAGCCTAACCCAAACCCCAGAGTCACTCAATGATCATTAGAGTATATGAAGTTACAACATTCATGAATAATCTATTAGCTGTAATGAATAATCACCATCATCTAATATGATTTATGAATATTCATGTGCTATTTCAGGCAGGAGATGAACTGCCGTTCTGAGGCCTCCAGTGTCTCAGCAGGAACTGTCTGAGTTTGCCAAAACATCAGAGAGACTGCAAATGTCTCTCAATGTTGATTCATCAACACAGTATCTCAGCCAGATTAACTCACATTAGCACCGCTTTTGGTCCTCTGTATATGTGTATGAGTATTCAGGATAATAGCAAAATTACACTGAACTCTGTGGATGCCTTATTTCTCCTGTGAGGTTCTCCATGCTACAGCTTTTTCAAAGGTTCCCTGTTCCAGGGGCTCAGTATGAGGCCTTATGTTGATGTTTATAATCTGTCTGAGCTCCCTCTAAAAGTGCACCATAAAACCTAAATCACACCTTAATGTCCTCTCAAGTGTCTATTGATTTTGTCCTCGGGTTTAGTTCCCCTTAATGCTGTAGCTATCAAAACACTACCGGGTCTGTTTGCTCTGTAAACGATGTAGTTGAGCCAGAAGGAAGCATCCATCTACCAGCATGGAGCATGCACTTTACTGAGGGTAAAAACTCATGCATGGTGGGACTCCAAACCAGCGTGTTACAAGCTTTCCCTCAGTAGAAATCCCAGCGCTCTAATTTTCTGGTGGATCTTTCTCTTTCGCAAAGCTTGTAGAAATATTCCCTCTACTATGAGGACAGGTAAATCCATTTACTCATTACTGTCTTCTAAATTACACACTAACATCTGGTGAACAAAGGTTACTTACTGCAGCGATCATTTGCAGCCAGCTCCCGGTGCTGTACTGAATGTCACTCTATGTGAAAGGTCAGCTTAAAAAGATTTATAATGCCCTCTGGGTCAGAATGTGAAACAGCAACGGCAGCAGACTAACCTCTCTCTCCTGATTCTTAAGCATCTCTGAGATTTTGTTGTTGTGCACTATTTTAATCCTACCCAGCTGCAGGTACAGGCTAATTCAGAAATGACTTAATATGACAATTCAATTTCAGTTGTTCAGCTGGTTTGGACTCTCTAGTGTTTGGATCTCGCCTCTGACGTCATGCTGTCACTGATACAGTGTCACTGCCAACTGAAAACCCAGATTAGATTTGTGTGTTGAGGGTTTGACTTTACCTTGACGTGGATGTAGGGTCATATTTAGAGTTTCGTGCTTGTGAACCTGTGAAACTGTGTCCTTTAAACACTTTAGCAACCGCATTCCTGACAATAATGGTGCCAAAATGAGCTGTTTGGCGCAAAGCTTTAGAATAGCATCCTTGGTTCCCTAAAGAACCTTTTAATAGACAGTTCTTTAAAGAACTTCTTTTAAATGAGATGTGCAGTTGTAAAGTGCCTGCACATAATGTGGGTTTGGTCACATGCCATATAGAATATCTATTTGTAAGTTATTTGTGTTTTTTTTATATATATTTTTCACTCAAAATCTTAATATTCTATTTGATGTCACTTTTATTTAAATATCAGTAGCGGGAAAATGTTAAAATATATTTATTTTCAGTTTATTTTTTTTTTCTCGGAAATGGGGCTATTGCATCATCCATTGCATCAGACAAACTCTCTTCAAGGTGCCAGTGCCAAAATTTCCACGTTTTTCCAACACAAAAAATGGTTCGTAGCCGGAAAAACGGTGCCATTCCAGCACCATTAACTCCCTGGTCTGAACCCGTGGAATCTGTGACGCAAACGGCAAAGGGGCGTGGCGCTGCATGATAAACTGCAATGAGCTGAACTCGGGAACAATCGTATCCCATCTGTGATGTGCTCGTGGATAAGCAAGTTCAACAGGAGGCGTCCGTCTTTCTAATGAGCTAAAATGTTAGAAATTCAAAACACTTGGCGTTTAATACATGCAGGAGATCTGTACTGTGGGAAACACTACAGATAGCTTAACATACTGTTTTATAATAGAACACCTTCATAACGGGAAGAGGAAACATGTACGATGTAATCGCGTGTAATCGCCGTCTATGGCGATCCGTCTGGGCTGCGCACAGATGCTGAAAGAGTTGGTTGTGGATGGTGAGATATACGCCCTCAAAGCAGGAAGTACAGTTTGCACTTGAAGTACATGTTCCAGCATGTTGTTTTTATGCGCTGTCCACCGACTTCTGCTTACGGACTAAGGACCGCCCACATCCAGATATGTAATCGCTCGGCTCTCAAACCAGTGAAAAAGGGGGCCCGTTCTTAACGGGTTCAGTAGAGTCTGGGAACCAGCACCAGAACTGGCACTTTGTTGGTGAAAAAGAGGTAACTGCTGGAGAGAGCTTGGTGAAACTTGAGGTCTGTATTAAAAAAGTGGTTTAAAAATGATCAACACTGTGTAAAAAGTCATAAAATGGTCAAATATGAAGTAAAATACCTTTAGAACTGTTTATCTGGTTTTGTGTATTTTTGACAGAATTACAGAGTAAAGCTGCGGGAAGTATTAGCATGCTATAGCTGCCTATAACGTGCGATGCTACCCCCCTCCCCCAACTTCTGTGGGTGCACAGAGAGTGTAATGCAGACAGACATTAGGCTGGGTGCTATTTTTCACCGCCTTTCTGTCTTATACATCCAGATTGCCATCCAATAAATGACTTCTATGTCTGGTTCCAGCATCAATATCCTGAACAGAACGCAGAGTAGGGATGACCGGTCTCCAGTTGCATCAACCCACGTGGAAAGTGGACCAGTTACATAAAGATGCTTTAATTGTGAAAACTGTGCTGACCATCAACAGTCTTAGGGTCAGGTTTAGAATTAGGATGAAGTTGGGGGTTAAATGTAAGGTAATGCTAACGTTTGTGGTCAAGAGTTTAGATTTTTTTTATTTTTAAAGTAAATTCACATTAAAGTTTGTTGCATGCCATGAATTCTCCTTGAACTGCAAATTAGCCACCAATTAATGTGTTATTTGCCAAAACATTGATACAAGTCTACTACTCACCCCCCAAATTAGAGTTGCCTCCAACCAATGATGGCAGAGTACAGAACAAACGACTGAGGGGGAATGGCATGCAGTGCCACTTGTCTGGTGAACTGGTGAGATTATGGGGAAGAGTCATAGAATATTTGTCCACTTTTTGTGCGGTACATGTTGACTTTGTTGTTGTGGGTGATACTGACCTGACACAGAATTAGCCACACAACTCCAGTGCTCCATGTTTTAGCTCAATTTGAACTGATTAGTCCATAACGTAGTAACCACAATGACACACAGACAGCTGTGTATTGACTTGATCTGATTACACACACACAGTATCAAAGATTCAGATCTTTACACACACACACACACACACACACACACACACACACACCAGTCCTGTTCCAAGCTGCTGATATGACTGCTATTTTTAGCCAAGTCGCTAAAAAAAGAGATACTGCTCCAAATCAAATTAACCAATAGCCTGCTACTGCAGATCAGTTTTGGGTTTGCTGAGTCTCTGGTTGTCCTTTTAAAACCCATATGCCAGCACTGAAAATATACAGTTCACTGCATACAAGCTCATACTCGGGGCTCGACTGACACCTACCTTGGTATTGTTTGTCTTACACCTTTAGATTCCGCAGGCTTTTTTTTTCTCTCAATAATTGAATATAATAATCAATTACATAGCTGCTTTACTGATAGTTGGGGCCAAATATAAGGTAGAATTAAGTATCTTAATGCATTGTAAGATGCTGCATGATGATGGTGATGAGATCTCTTTCCAACTAATCCTTTTTCCTAAAGAAAGCAAATAAAGAAACAGCTTCTTAATGTTGCTCACCACTCACAGGCCCTGTTAACAACTGGCATTAACATCTGATAAATACCTTTAGAGCTGTTTCAATTTGTGGATGTATCTTGTGTATTTTTGACGGAATTACCATGTAAAGCTGCGGGAAGTATTAGCATGCTATAAATAAAATAAATTTGGGGTTAGATGTAAGGTAATGCTGACCCATATGTGGTGATCAGATCATCATCCAATCCAAAAAGAACTGATGGTTTAAAATTTAAAATTTTGAATTTTAGAATAAAAATTTGAAACTTAAAAACATCAAGCTCGTCCACTTATTGGAATGGGCAAAAAAAGTAAAACAGAAACTTGGGACACAGTGAAAAGTGCAAATGGAATCCGGCTAGCTAGTGTTAGCTATTCACCAAAATATACTTTCCCTCCAAAACCACATCACACCAGGACCACCCATCAGCACCAACGCTGCCTTCTAATACTCTTGAGAAACTCCCATTCCACAGCTATAATAATGACAGTGTTTAGAGGTCAAAAATAATGTTTTCCACTCCTACGGAAAGGCACATTTTCCTCTTGGTGCTATGTTTAAACTTGAAAATGAAGATTTGAAAAACTGCCTCTGATTTCAGCACTTGTAATTACGACTTTGAGTGTTGTTCAAGTCCCTCAGTGGGCAACTCATCCTTTTAGGACATCTGTAACATCATGCTATTTGAAGGTTGCACAACTAGTTCTTATTACACGATCAGAGGAAAGCATGGCAAATTGCTCATCAAAGTAATGTTAATAAAAGCGGGAACAGGGCATGAGTGGATCGACACACTGAAAAGAGTCCAAGGCCTGCGTTGGAGCTCAGTAAAGAAAAGGTTAATGAGATTCTGAGAAGCAAGCCAGGCCTCAGGTGGATCTCCGGTAATTTCAGAAACAAAAGCGATTACTGAAAAGCAGAAACAGTGCTGCGTATCTCCCAGCCCTAAAGGCCTTTTTAATTATTTTCAACCACTCAATCCTCGCTGGATTACTGGTGTGTAGCATCATGTAAAATGGATGAGAGTGGTTTATACCGCCTGCTAAGCTCATTCAATTTTCACATGCATCCATGTCAGAATGCTTATAGATAATGAATGAGTGATGCTTGAGAAATGAGCCGAGAGGTGGAATGTGACATAAGTTGAACATTTCCTTTTGCAGAGTAGACAAGTGCATTCAAGAAGTGCTTCACACCTGTGTCACTTCCACAAATATCAATAATCTAAATGATGTGGGTTTAGCTTACACAGGAGTGGAAAATGTTTTTGAATGCCTATTTTAAAAGAAAAATAAATAAATAAATAAATAAATACATACATAATTAATAATGAATCTACTTTACTTTTGTAGAATGCAATAGAAGTAACTGATATACTAATTGGAATTCTTTCAAAGGTATTAGTTTCTCTGCCACAAAGAAGCCAGTTAAACTGTCTTTGAGAAGATGATGTGCCAATGTAAAAATTATGTATTTTTATTTATTATTATATTATATTATATTTTTATAAATTATGTATTTTTATGTACTAGAAATTAAATTACATTGACCCATTGTATGTTTATTTATATTATATGTATTATTTATAGTGAACAATAATCATAATAATAATGTACTATTTAAACAGTGGAAATGTAAAAATATTAGATCTTTAAGCTAGACTGGTCAGACAGTTAGTAGGTATCGGCCAATCTTTAGGTATCAAGTATTGGTATCAGAACATAAACAGTGGAATCACATAATCCCTAGTGAGAATGGAAAACTTCCATTCATCCATTTACATGCATACACTTGACGACTACGTTCAAAGGGCCTACCACCTAGCTTGAAAAAGGATCTAGGTGAGATGCATACACGCTACAGGTGTAGCGGCATAGTGCATTGCATTGTAACATTCAGGTCAAGGTTCCTGATCTAGTGTGCACATTTGAAGAGTCCTATCCAAGTGATTTTTTGTGATCTAGCTGTTATATATTTGGCTGCCTCATAAATCACAGGGCTTCAGCATTTCTGAAAAAAAAACTCTTCACAGAATTTTACAGTGATATTAGTGCCATTTACCCTAGGAGGTCTTTGACTCACCGCTCTCTTTGCAGGAGGCTGCCACGTGAGTCATGGAGGGAACTGAACCACAGCTGTTAGCCTGGCTTCACATGTTTCTGCCTTTTTCAGAACATAATAAAAGGCAAGGCTGCACTGTAATCTGTTCTGTAATAACCCTCTCAGGTAAGTGGTCAGAGCTTGGTAAATAGTCAGATTGCACACAGCAGACACATGCTGCCCAGCAGCAAGCCTAGTAGTGGGTTGGCTAGCAGCTTGTGCTGCTAGCAGTGATTGTGTGACACCATATGCAAATCAAAGACAAAGCACACTTGGCATATGACTACATCAAGACTTGAGATGGGGGAGGTAGAGAAGTAGAAAGGAAGGAGACAGAAATAGATAGATGGACAAATATGGCTGATTCATAAGAGGTCATTTGGAACACTAATACATAATATGAAGTCTCACCCAATTACTGTATTGATATGATAGTATGCTAAATATAATCATTAGTGCTATTAAATATATACTTAAATAGAACTAACAGTGCTTAATTGGACTATTTTGAGACACCTCTTAGATTAATAACCTTATATATGATTATATATATACTTACTTAGTCTACTTCTATTAAGTACACTAAAGTCCTACTGAGGTAAAATGTACTTGCAATTATTACACTTCTAATATATACATTTTGCACTTGTATTTAGCACACAAAACAATAAAGTGTTTGAAATAGTATTAAAGTACATTTCTAGTACATTAAAATATACTTATATACATATGTGTATACATATATATATATATATACCTGGTTTACCGTTAAATCTTAATTAGTAATTGTGGAATGCTCGATAGGAGCCGGTTACCTGAGGCTTTTTGGTTTGATCCTCAAAGTGACCTGACTTGCAAATCACTGACAATCTGCAAGAATCTGCTGTAGAGGTTACAGAGGTTGTGTTTACTTCTTTTCATTTCCCCACTCTGCAACTGCTGGTGCAATTGATTGAACAGTAGGTGGGAGGGCTACATGCCACTAGGTTTTACTTTGCTACTTTCCTTTCTCTGTAGAAGCAATACTTGGCATACGATTGTCTTGGGGTTTTTTCAATGGTCAGTCCCAGGTAAAAATGTATTTTAATGTACTAAAAATTTACTTTGATATGTACTTAAGTATCTCTAAGTGAATCTAAGATGTCTCAAAATAGTATAGTTAAGTACAATTAGTTCTATTTAAGTATATATTTAATAGCACTAATGATTATATTTAGCATACTAAATACATAGTTAATATATGAAAATAGCACACTTCCAGTACATTAAGTTCAAGGAAGTATACTAAGTACACTTAAATTAAGTATATTTCTGTGTACTCTTTTTCCTCCTGGGGTGCTATATGCTTGACCTCTTCATCCCTCACTCACTTTCCCTTATTTTCTCTCATAAACATAAATCCATCGATATATTAACCAATTAGCATGTTTTGCAAAAAAAAAAAAAAAAAACATGTGTAGCTGAATTCTCCCATCACATTGTGTCTCTGTTTTCTCCATTCACTTAACTACCATTCAGCTGTACTTTAAATTGGCGAACAGGCGTCATTTCTGTAGTTTTAGCCGCACATTTTGAGCACTCTGGTTCCTTTTGTGGCTTTCTGGGGAGTAATTTGGAGAAGGACATAGGTTAATGGCGACTGAAAGAGCTCACCAAAGCAGCAAATGTGAAATGATAGCCTCTGAAACCCAACAGAAGTGCACCAGCATGCTGAGAGCTTTCAGACCTGGAACTGAAGCACCTAATGATCATGATGCTGCCACACAATGACCCCGTGGTTACACACAACCCTACAGGCATTATCTAATAGAGGGTCTAGCTGAGAGGACACATCATATGCTGCAAGATTAAAACCCCGCAAAACTATTGAGTGCTTCAAAACATTCAGGGAATTCAAAAAGAAGAAGAGACATTGGTGAGCATACAGACTAATAGGTCCTCTACGCTAATACTGGAGAAACAACAGAGCTGACACGGACATGCCCACTAAAACGCACCAATAACATTGACACCTGATCATTTGATTATGCATTAACCTGTTTAGCTGATGCTCACTGTTCAAAGAAAAGCAATTATCTCCAAAATGGCAATTTTACAGGAGGGGCCAAAAACCTTCTGATGTAATTCTGATGTAAGTCAATGGAACCAGACTTTTTTTCCCAAGCAGTTTTGGGCCACTTCTCATTTTCCATTCGTCATGAAATGTTCATACAGTATGAACAGCAGCTGCTGTGTTCAAATGATGCATAGAAGTAAAAATCACCAAAAATGGAGATACATATCTTTCTTTAGACAGTAACGATATTTATAGATATTAACAGAGATACTGATACGTAGACTGGATAAAATAAATACAATAGTTTACTGGCTGCAGACTTACCCACCCACTGTGTCAAAGGATTCACACTTACCTAGAAAAGAGAAAAGACAAAAACATTTTTCAATTCATTTCAAACAAATTTCAATTCATGAATTCAGTGAATTCAATTCAATTCTTTGGCCTAGTTGTTCAACAGCTCAGAAAGTTTTCTTTTCCTGTTTAATGAATTAACCATACCCATTGCCATTGCCATTTGATTTAAAAAAAGGAAGGAAGCAAGGGAAGGAAGCAAGTACCACCATTTTTATCACCATGACATACAATTTACATGCATATTCATACTAAATTCTCTTTGTGATATTACATACCTAGACTGATATTTAACCAACAGTCTCTGTTCCTCATCTCGTATGTAAAGCACACCTTCTCCACTACAAATATCTAATACGGCTATTTAGGTGAGTTCTTGCAGTGAATCAGGGCAGACTCTAATGTACAGGACAGGCATGTTTCTCAAATTGACATTGGAAACTCTCCAGCATTTGCAGACGCATGCAAACACAATAAAAGTTGCACTTCCTCTACTTTCACTGGCTGCGTGTCAGCGGAAAACACACTTTCATTTCAGCACAATAGCAGGAAAGGCCAATTCCACGGCTAATCCACACAGCACAAGCTCAAGCACACTCACAACAGCAAACCACAAAACAGAGGGGGCTGACTTTTGAGATATATAACCAGACACAGGGGGCTGGACAGGGGGTCACAGTCCAGGAACAGTAAGCTACCCATGACTGGACTGTAATTTTAAACAAACTTTAAAATAAAGATAAACATCCTTCCTACTACTTTTCCAAACTAGTAGTAAATCCACATGGATTAGCGGATTAGCATTATAGATAGGAACTAGAAATACAATATCAATTTCTGTTACAAATGTTACAATTGCAGTATACGGTAGTACATTGAATAAAATAAAGACAGTAAAACAAAAAAGAATTGTATATTTTGTAATTTTTAAGAACATCCCAAATATACATTACGGGTGGGGTGGTGGAGTTTGGCAGAGGGAAAAAAGGAGAAAGGCTAGATTTTAGCTGGGAGCGGGAATAGGCTCCAAGGTTTTCCCAAGCTCTAACTAAGTGAGCTTTTTTTTGCTATACACCAGCAATCATGACTCATGTTATTAATGGCTTGTTAAGAACATAAATCAATAGCTAGTTAGGTCCCTAAGTTAGCTAAGCTATGCATTTGTGTGTCAGGTGTGCGAAACACACATGCAAACACACATACGCACACAAGAACATGCACAACACACAAACACACAGTCACATACACACAGATCTACTCCCCATATAGTGCTGTGTAAAATTCCACAGAAAAGCAAAAATATCAGGTGATGTAAGTAGCAATTGGAGCCTAAATTGCACCAATTCAGAACAGCAGGTATATTCGGTTTAGTCTGACTGCGGTGAGGAAGGTCAGTAAGATTAGGGCAATTCCTTCAACATAGCAAAAAAATCGACCTTAACCCAGAATGTCATGTGGCACCTAAATGAACCAAAAGGGTTTTAGTGTATTTAAGTGCTATGTGGGATGAAACCAACTAATCCATTTTAACAGACATGTCTTATTTTCTTACCCAACTACTTAATTAACTGATCAGGTAATCTGTAGATTACTCGATTACTGAAATAATCTATAGCTGCAGCCCTAGTACCCTGTCATGCTTCCTGTTGACACGCCTTGTAGTAGTCCCTACTTTCACTGGCTGGCTCTGTTGAGTCCATGAACTACATTTCCCAAGATCCTACAGAAGCTCACAAGACTCCCACACATGCCGTCTCAACCAATTACAATCCACTTCCTCGTTCCAAGTCACCTGTATACTTTAACTGTTTTCACCTGTTCCTCATTTTGCCTCTGTACATCTACCTGTTTGTCTTGCCTGGTCTTTGTGATGTAATGCCACTGTTTACACAGCATACTGAGTGTTAGTTTCCCCGTCTGCGGTCTCTGTGTATTTACCTGCTTTGTTTTCGACTCCTTTGGTGGTGTTTGCTAGTCGGGACTCACTGTTTTGGCTTCTGACCCTGGTTTGCCTTGCCCCATGTTTCGAAGGCTGTCTTTCTTGGTTTCGACCCTGGCTTGTCTCTGGGTTACCTCTCTGTCTACATGGCCTGTTATTAAAGCTCACGCTCTTACTTTTCTCCACAAGTGTCTGATTGGTTCTTCAAGCCTTACAGTAGCCTTTCAATAATAAAATATTTTGCATCATAAGCAGTATTTATTGATTTGGACTCGGTCTGGTTCGCCTTTACCCACACATACAGAATTACTGTGGTGTACTGTTTAGACAGCCTGTCTAAAAAATGCATCCCTCCACAACACACACACACAGACACATCAATTTAACTATTTTCTGTCAATACCGGTAAGATTCTGAAATCACTGTCCATCCCGAATGAAGATCCTCCTGCTAGATTCTGTCTGCAAACATGCTTAAAAAATTTCAAGTGGGATTCACATTTGAATACCTTTAACTTATGCAGTAGCTGAGAATACACTTGACTGTGTCGAGTGTATGAAACATAGACTCTTACATGAAAGCTGAACAACTTATACATATGTTTATGGGGTATGATGTCAGGTGGTCTAAGGTAAAATGGGAAATCGGTATTCATCTGTCTGAGTACATACTGATCTCTAGTGGTGCAATATGAACTGAAGCCTGTAGACACAGAGGTGTGCAGAGAGAACATAATGATTAGCCACTTTAGCGCTAATATGCTAACATTTAGGGCAAAATGTACCAGCATTTGTATTGTGTACTGTGAGGGGTCAACATAGTGCACACACAGCTCTCCTAAGTGACTTATCTCAAAATGCGGGATCAATAATTAAGGAGCAGACACATACTAATGAGGCCAGTTAGGAGATAATGGTTCAACCAGCCATCCAGACCTATGACCCTCATACACTGAAATACATCACCCATGGCAAGCTATCCATCTCTCAGTCTCTTTTGATCAGCAGTGTAATTTTTCTCCCCAACCCCCTTTGCACCCTCTTATTCCACTCGTTTTTCCCCCCCTTTTCTTCTTCACGGCTTGAAGAGCTTGGTGTATGAAACTCCATTCCTCCTCATTTTTGAAGGCCTTACTTTGAAGGGGGAGGTGAGAAACCGAAAATAGGGGAACACTACAAAGATGAAGTTACATGTGAACAAGTCCTGCTAGCAGGAGCATGTGCTCCATATGTGACAGAAATGTAACTGATCACCTCAATGCAGTCTCCCAGCCCCTGGCTTGGAAATTTTTGAATCTAAACCATATGGAAAGCTACAGATAGCACATCCATATGTCTCCTAAAGGAGGAGTGTGACAAGAGCGCTAAGCACTTTAGCTGACCTAATCTATCAAACTGTCACCCTCCCAATTTTCCATTCCCCTCCCTCTCTGGTAATGGTGCTCATCTCTCAGTGTCCAACAAAGGACAGTCGGACACAAAGATATCTCCATCTCTGCTAAGCAGAAGAGAACGCAATGTGACCACGGAGTCACACTGCTTTCATAGTCGTTTAATAGCACAGCTTAATAAACACTCATTGCATCACTGTTCGGGGTTGGGCTATACTAACAAAATTCAATATCACAATATTTCCCAAATACATGACATCATATAATATTTTTGATTTGAATTTGATTTCTTAAGTGAACAAGCCTCCTGCACACTGTTACTCCATCTTAAATAAATGTCTTATATAGCTTGTTTTGATTCATTTCTGTTCTGTTTTATTCTCCCTTACACTGAAGGAAGCCTTGTATGGCATACTTCTACCAGTGTAACCACAAGGGAATTCGCTATTACATGGAACCACATGTTATCATACCGTAATCGCAATATAATGCTCCTTATGTACCAATATCAATAGAACTGGGTGTTTTGGACTCAACACAGCGATGGTCAAGTTTGCCACCCATGCATACAAAAAAAACAAACAAAAAAACAAACAAAAAAAACAAAACAAAACAAAGGAATAAAAAGGTCTTGATCCTCTTTATGTATAATTACCATTAAACTCTCATTAAAGGCTGATTGATTGATTTTTATGTAGAGGTACATGTGTAAGTAAGGAGCTCTTCGGAATTAAGAAAATTATTTAGCGGAATTGAATCCTGGAATCGACCCCTTCCGCTCCCATCACTCTCGAATACTGGAATTGAGCAGCAAGTGGGGAAGGGTTTTCACTGTGTATATATATATATATATATAAAGACAAAAAAGACACAAGACGACAAGCATGCATACATAATATTCACAAGAGGAGAAATAATCCAAGCTTAGAAATAATCCTCATCCTCTCACAGGCTTGTGTCTAGCGTGAATAAAGTGACGGCATGTGCTTAATGTGCTTAAGTACTAAAGAAAAGAAAGGAAAAGAAGAAAAGACTAATCTTCTAGCATTGTTCTGTGTCCTGGACACCGACAGCATCTCTGCTGAGACACTAATGAAGCAGGATTAATGATCAGATCCACAACAACATCTGCACTGACTGCATGCTGACTTGAGAAGGCGGCATTCTTACAAATTTTATTTTAGCAACTTCCGTAATCATCAAAATGACCCTCACTGACCATGACAATTCATGCTCAACAGTCCACTAAAGACCACCATTGGCTCCTGATCACTACTTTTCTTTTGATGCATCATTATTAGAAAAATCTGCACGAATTAGGGAATTCTGTGTGTAAATAATATGTATAGCAGGGTAAATTGGGATGTGTCAAGTACAAATGTTCATGCACGAGTGCTCATTCCTCCCTGTGTGCCGATACCGATATCCAACATTTTTAAAGTACATACCTGCTGATGTGGATTTGATACATCAAGGTGATTCATCAACTGCGCTTGAAGAACTGCTTGCTTCAACATTTGACAATTTCCTGAATTAGACATGTAGTCTGTACATAATTCAGAATGGTCAAATCTAGGTCTAAACACTTTGGGTAAACTATACAATTGCATGCTTTAAACTGGGAACAATTTCCGTAAATTAAGGTCCAGGTCAGGACCAGGACCAGTATATCCACTGTTCTTGTTGGAGGCTTGAACTTCACAGAACCAGTATGGCAGACTGCCAGTAATCTGTGGCTATGACGCCAAAGCAACAAGGGTGTTTGCTTGGTTCTGGTCTAACTCATCTACACACAGTTTACACGTTAGTGGGTCACAAAACCCTTAAAGCTTATGTTCAGACAATGTAGTCAATAACGTAGGTTAAACCTAAAATTGCAGATCAAACTGCGAATTAATGTTTCAGTTCTAGTCAAATCTGTGATTGTTTATGAATAGGGGCCACTGGGATTATTACCTAAGAGAGGAGTGTGTGTGTATAGTAACCATCCCTACGGTAAAATGTGTGAGTATATAGGCAATGCCATTTTTGGGTGTAAAAACAGTACACTGCATGGTATCACATGTTTGTACGTCTTTATAACAATGTGAGACTTTTTAAAGACGTGCCATAGGCACATGCACAAATGCCTTTCCCTGTCACCTTTCACTTCTTTTAGAGCCCTCACACTGCCTGAACCTCATTTCAGTGATCCCCTGGGAAAATGGAACACTGAACAAAAAGCTTTCAGTAAACAATTTTCTCCATTCTTACATGGATAAATGGCTGTGACAGTCAAACCCCCAGTTTGCAGCACCAATCCTCCATTTAGCTTGATCTACTTTATCAGTGTCCATGTCCAGATCTCTGCTGGACCACTCATATCAGTTTCCCCTCCGGTAGATAGACTGGAAGCAGAGGGCAGGTACAGTAAATGTCAGCTTTTCTCTGACAGGTAATTGCATTAGAGCCTAGGAGCACTCCTTCCTGACTGTATTAGCCTACCATCGTTCCAGTTGGGGTGTGACTGAACTTGACTGGAAGGACTGATTGAGTGTGTCTGCCTATATGTCCCATCTGCTTATCTAAAAGCAGCCACAATGCTAATCCAATCTCATGGGGTTGAAGGGGAGCTTTTACAATCAGTATGCTGTGTGACAGTATACATCTACCGTCATGCAGACTCTTATCAGACATTCCTTTCCGTTCTCATCTTTAGGCTGGAAGTCACGGAGGGTGAGCCCATTACTCATGCGTGGACAATTACAGACAGACACCAGCACAACCTGATTTACAACTGCACCATACAGAGACAAACTCAAAGCCTAAACAAAGCTTCTCAGCGTACACATGGAAATCTTGCTAAACACAACACCACATGCCACGGCAGAAGACTCTGATCTACATTTCACTTGGAATGGCTACTACAGCATATTCATATCTATGCAAATGGAGCTGGCACAGACTCAGAAGTGTATGTGCCATAGCTGATGTGCTTGAAGCATGCCGAAAGACAGACGTAATCAAACTGTGGCAATATTTTTTACATGTCTTTTTTTTTAGTTAGGAGAAAGTAATCATATTTCTCCAAATAACACTGTCAAACTGTCAAGTGCAGAGAAAATACAGCTGTATACTAAGATTGGACCATTGGAAAATGTCCTATCATGATATCAACTAACGAAAAGAAACTGTTTTTTGATATTGCAATGTTTAAGAAGTACTAAAACACATTTTACTGTCAATATACTATAATATACTGACACCAAATTAATTATTTATTTAAATAAACTATGTAAATACATAGAGAAATCATTACCAGTGCTACCACTGTTCACTACACAGGTTATAATTGTAAACCCATGTTGTCCACACATGGTTTGCAGGGAGGACACATCAATAGGCTATTATTTCTGCTGTTACATTTTAAAAAAGATAAAATACAGCAAATATATGTGTTTAAAAGTATCTACACATGTATACAGATACATAGAAATTGAGTGGGTCTAGATTAGCATTTCAGAGAAATGTAACATTTATTTTATAGGGTTTATAAATGCAGACAGGTGAATAAAACACAGATAATTTAGGGCTCAGCATCACCTAAACATGCTGGAGTACAATCAGTCAGTCATCACATCTACTGATATGATCTCGATATCGGCTTAAAAGATGGCGATCATGCTCAATTTTAGGAATGATTAAAATCTAAAACTAATAATAATCATTTAATGTTAATTACTCATGAATTCAATTCAATGTCCCATCACTAGTGCACATATGTGCATGTGATTTTAGCATGTAGTATCTTATCACACCAGACAGACTCAGAAAACAGCATATCAACAGAAGTTCAAGATGCTTTTTGCAACAAAGGTGGATCTATATTTTCCCCAACCGAGGCAAACAGTATTTCCCAAGGGTTAGAGATTGTTTTCTGTCTTCCTAACAGCAGCGTTTTTGGCATGGACACACGCTTCTTTACCCTCAGGCTACTGTGGAGATGACCCCCCGTGACAGGAGACAAAAACAGCCCAGCACTCGGTAGATCACGGCTAAGGCACACCTCCCTCCCACCCCGCTGTTCTTCATGGAGTTTCTCTCTCTCCATCTCCCTGCAGCCTTCTGCAGGGTGGGCTGTGTGTCACGCTAAAGACCCTTTTGCCTAAGGACACGGAGAACTCATCCCCACTGTCTTCCTCTGCAGGCATCTGTCTAGCGTCTGTGTATATGGCTCCAGGACTTTCCATTGCCTTGGACTTCATACTATAACAAGGAGGCACAACATCTTGTACTAATGACTCAGGCATTCATCACTGCACCACTTGTGAAAGAAACAAGGTGAGAAAAAGAAGGAGAGAGAGAGAAAGAAAGAAAAAAAAGATGGGAAAGAGGGAAAATGGAAGAAAAGAAAGAGAAAAACAACAATGGGAAAGAAAGAGCAAAACAAAACAGAAAGAAAAACAGGACAAAAGGCCTTAAATCTGAGCTGAACTGACTGCCAGAGCACTGATTTCAAGAGGACAATAGCCATTAGAAGCGCTTCTGAGCTTTCCAAGGCACAATACTTCAGGTTTATTCTATTTCTACTCTCACACTCAGCTCCATCTATCATTCCAGAGGGAATTAAACATCTGTCCGTCTGTCAGCATCGTTCCACAACACTGCAAACTCTCTATTCTACAAACCTCACATCTAGAAAACGCCCGATAAAACGCAACCTCACACCAAGAAGATCAAACAACTTTCATCACTGATGTTAGCTTTCTCCTACTTTGGTGTGTTGAATTTTTTTATTAAAAAAGGGGGGCAGAGAGAGAGAGAGAGAGAGAGAGAGAGAGAGAGAGACAGACAGACGGAGAGAGTGAGAAAGAAAAATAAAGGAAGAGAGAGAGAGGGAGAATTAGAGAGAGAGAGACAGAGAGAGAGAGACAGAGAAAGAGAGTTTCCTCCTCCCAGTTTTATTTATTTTATGGTCTTCCTTTAGACACGCCATAATCTTCCTACGGCTGTATAAGTGGATCATATGGTAAAAATAAAAATGTGGCAAAGAAAAAGTACGGATCACTGAAACAGTAAAAGGGAGGAAAACTACTCATAACAGCCAAAGCTCAGAGCCTGCTGATCATTGTGCTGATAATGCTTTTCTGCTAACCCACACTCTGGAGCAGGCTGTGCGTGTGTGTGTGTGTGTGTGTGTGTGTGTGTGTACACTCAGGATTGCATTTTGCCTAGCAAAATAACTGGCCAGTGATAAGCAATGTACTCTGGGCAAAGACATATCTCTCTGGATGGATGAATGGATGGATGGATGGATATGTCCTCCGTAGCATTTTATCCACTCCACTCTAATAAAAAATATTGTGTATGTTGTATTTATGTAATATATCTCTTTTACATCTCTTTTATTTAATATGTTTAGTCAGTATGTATATTAATGCTGCCCTGCTATAGAATATTAACCTGAGCCTCACCACCAACATTTCTATTTACATGTCCTGACAAGTTGTGCAAATGACAAATAAACTTGAAACTGAATACAGCTTTAAATTCTGTACCTTTAAAACAGAAAAAAATCTTTTTGAGCAAGGAACTGACAGCATAAGGCATCCTTTAAATCTCAGCCTGACCTACATAAAGGAAATCTACTAGGTGCTCTCTTCCATTAGCTGGTTAATTAATCATCTAAACTGATTAACTGGTTCAGGCTATATTGATCCGATCTAGCGGGTGTGCTGTAACACCATTGCTCCATTTCAAAATGATGGTAAAGTAAAGCTCATGTGGTTTCAGGTATGCTGGTGGCTCCTAGTCAATTAGTCTATTTGGGTTGTGGAAGTAATTGGCCTCATTTGTGGTTCAAGCCTGGATTTCATTGCTTCTGTATGTTTGGAAAATCTGAGCTGTGTATGTTCATACAGCTATTATCCCACCTCAGTACTCCTTTTTTCCCCCTCTTTCCCTTTTTACTCTCTCATTTCATAAGGTCAGCCATGGGGCCTGGTTTAGTGCAGCATATGCAGGAAGCAGTGGTCACGTGTATGACTGAAAGGCTAGATGTCAAATAATGTTTTATTCGCCAGCTATATGGGATTTTCTTTCAGAACTGAGGAGACTGAGGAGAAACGGTTAAGTCTTGGTAGTCAGTTTCTCCGGGATCAAAGCTCTCTTTAAGATCACCCCAGGGCACGTATATCTCTAGAAAACAACGGCAACTCTAATAGAACATTTATTGCACTTGACTGAGGTCACACTGTACATATAACTACTTAATGTCACCCAAAAATTGGACATCTCACAAAGGAGAAACTACAATATCTTTTACCTGTGGTTAGTCTGAGCCTCAGACACCACGCATACATAAGACCGTGTGTGCTGCATTCTGAGCTGCATGCAGAGGATTTTATCCAGTTGACAGGAAACAAGCCTTTGTTTATCAAGATGACCAGTATCAAGCATTAAATAGCTAGCATTTTGGAGAAAGACACAGCTGCTGCACAACAGCTAAAGCTCATGGCATCACATATTTAAAAGCTGTTCAGGAGTTTTATTTGAAGCATGAACAAATTATTACTCCATCACCAGCAAGAATAATTCACTCCTTTGTTTCTAACAGAGTGAAGTGCATAAAGACAGGGACAGAATGGCACTTTGTCTGCTTCAACTAATGTAATGTATATAGGGTGGGACTCAAACAAACATTTTAACATCCGGTCAAGAGTACCAACTGGACCCTCAATACCACACTGGAGTGTGGAGTTACGTGGTTCAAATGCTGTCTGATCTCCTCAATGCTGATATTATTTTTGTCCAGGTCTGCTGGTATTAGGAGATGATTCTAAAGTAACTCTTAATACACAAAAAAAAGAGAGCACTGACGGCAGCTCTAACAGCATCCAAAAAGCCTATTTTGAAAGGTTGGTTTGTTCCAGGTATCAAGTTATGTTCATTCTGGGTTTGCTACTTCTTGGACATTCTTATTTTGGAGCGAGCCACAGCAGGATTTCATAAGGCAAAGGCTGCAACAATTCAGAACTGGTCAAAGGCTATTGCTTTTGTCAAGGCCCTTTAACTAGAGTGATTCACTATTGGTCTTTAT
>CM067481.1:8971330-9008150 GCA_034552555.1 Semaprochilodus insignis | reverse complement strand
AGAGAGAGAGAGAGAGAGAGAGAGAGAGAGAGAGAGAGAGAGAGAGAGAGAGAGAGAGACTGCCTGAGACTGCATGACTTTCTAAGACAGCATTTCTCATTGCCACCTTTCGAAATGCATCTTAGTTCAGTAAAACCTTGAGAGCCTATAGGTTCTATATAGCCTATATAGGTTACCTAAGGCACCTCTGTCGTTGCACTTAACCTCAGACATCCTAAAGCTCAGAAGTCAAATGACGAAACATGCTGACCAAACCTATCGGTAACCTGTGAGGACGGGGCTAAAAACCAGTTGGAGTCACAGCTCTCTGGCCATCACTCCTAGCATGCTACACTGCTCACACAGAAGTTAAATCATTATCCAGCTCTAATGAATATTCTAAGTTTAATCATACACAGTACATTAATTGTAAAAGCAGATATCCGATTGGGGAATAATCCGGACTATGTGCACTCCATGACAGACAGGAGTCACACAACCTCAATTGATTTCAATGATTTCAAATGAACTGCAGGTCTAGCTAAAATGACGTAATAATTCAATAACAGTTGTGGATTAATGACGGCAGAGATTTCACACCCCAACTCAAATGTACCGCTAGATCTGCACTCTGAGCAATCTAAAAAGCCTTGTTAGGAAACACTTCAGAGCAGAACTTGGATGTCAGTAGACAGCAAAGCTGAGGAACCTCGAGATAAAGTTGTACGCAAGCGTGTAAACCGCAGTTCGCCTACCAGCACTAGCAACCTGAGGGCATGTCTTAAAAATATGCTTTCACTTCAGTTCCTCCTCAAATTCATGTTGATAAATCAGCTTGTGAGCTCCTGTACACTTTTCATGCACTGTTTATACTGTATGCGGCACACACACACAGACATCACTTTTATCACCAAGATGAAAGATGTGTGAATCGGTCAGAGAGCTTCAAAAGCAACTCTGATTTCCTTTCACTCACTGTTTTTGCACTTATTAGCTGTTGACAAAGCAGGTGAATCGGTCACGCTGCTACAAGCACAAAACCTTTAACGACAAAAACATTCAGGCTGTCTCATATCCTTGGTGCATCTGAGGAGCTGGCTGCAACACCCATGCGATCTGTTTCTCCTGCTCGAGGCAGATGATGAACAGGGTGAATCGGTTAATGTGATGCAGACAAACACGCACCCTCTCTGAAAGTGTGTGGATCGGAACAAGGAGGTTATGGATGATCAGCAGTTTTAGCTGATGTTTCAAAAGACGATTGGCTCTTTGTTACCAGCACATGCTTCCAGTCTCAGCCCCTGATATAATCTCAGAATGAACTCTCCATCACCCCTCCTAACGCACACACGCACAGTAACCTACTTATCGAAGTATGAGAATAAAAGTGTAAGGAATATTCTATCCACTGACGCTATTAACCCTGGCCAATCTAAACGTATTAAACACGAAGCGCTCCTACTTCACTGCTATAAAGACTCAAAAGAATTACAAACAATGCCTCAGATGGTCTGCACTACAGACCTCATTTATTCAAATATGCAAATATGCATCACATATTCTTGCTCACATTATGCCTAGGAATTTCTGTTAGGATAATGGTAGTATAAATCACTATTAATATGACATGTAATTCAGAATTAAACAAATATGACTATTGGATTTTTACACCATAGAGGAACGTACACAATAAAACCAATACAGTGTTGTTTTTTTTTTGTTTTTTTTTCGTATGTTTTTTTTTTTTTTTTTTACTAATTTTGGTCAAAAAAGGAAAACATGCTGAATTGTATATTATTTAATTATAATAAATACCAGTATTCACACATCAGTGCGGCTGAACTGCTACACTCAAATGCATTTTTGGTAGAGCTGGGACATTAAACAATTTAGAAAAACTATTGAGTCTTGTCCTGGAGCACTAACACCTCCAGTCTTGCGAAGAAGGCTCACCGGCGCCTCTCTTTCCTGAGGACACTAAA
Source organism: Semaprochilodus insignis (assembly GCA_034552555.1). Taxonomy (NCBI): domain Eukaryota; kingdom Metazoa; phylum Chordata; class Actinopteri; order Characiformes; family Prochilodontidae; genus Semaprochilodus; species Semaprochilodus insignis. The sequence continues at coordinate 9,006,189 of CM067481.1, read as the reverse complement.
GAAACACCACCTATCTTCAGCCATCCTGGTGAACTTTTACCGCGGGGGCACTTGAAAGTATCCTGACCAGCTGTATCTCAGTCTGGAATGGGAACTGCACTATTGCAGATCTGCAAGGCACTGCAACGAGTGGTATAAATGGCCCACTGCATCACAGGGACTCCACTTCCACCTATTGAGGACGCCCAGAGGAAACACTGTCTGCATCGAGCTCGCGGCATTCTTAAGGACTCCTCTCACCCTGCCCACTGACTGTTTGCCCTTTTGGCCCTCTGGCAAGTGCTTCAGGAGCCTCCGGACCAAGACAAGCAGATCGAGGAACAGCTTTTTCCCCCAGAGATGTCTCCTTACTAAACTCTGTCCCCCATTAACCCCCTCACATCTCTCTTCTGGTCACAGACTACACTACAATCCTTCCTGTATAGCTTATTATTACATTGTACATAGCTATTGTAAATTATGGTCACAGTTCCACATATTCTGTATATACACGTAAGATGCACATATCCTCCCAACTAGTATGTTCTATGTTCTTAGTTCTTTAATCTGTATGTCATGTTTATAAAACACCCATCTGTATATCTATATTTGGACATTCAATAATACATTTACCTGTAAATTCTGTCCATACTGCACACTGTAGATACTGTATATACTACACTTGCTGCTTATTGCACTTCTGGTTAGATGCTAAACTGCATTTCACTGCCTTGTACTTGTACATGTGTAATGACAATAAAGTTGAATCTAATAATGTACAGTCGCTGTGCGCGAGTTTCAATGTAGGCACAGGTCAAAGGTTGATATCTGCTCTGTGGACCTTTTTTGTGAAATCCTACCAACCGCATACACTGTGCTGCTGTCCTACCAACCTGCACTCAAACCACACAAAACTGTTACGTCATTCTCAGAGACGGCACAAGTTAATTCTTCAGTTTACCCTTATCAGATCCTGTGTATGTCTTGTCAGGTTATCCCTGGCCGACCCACTGTGATCCTTGACAACATGCAAACAAGAACCTTCTCTCAGCTCAGCAGATGGCATTTTGTATCAACAGTATGTGACGTCAAGAAAGATTCAGGTAGCTGCACAGGCATGCATGACAACACACACACACATACATACACACAGGGCAGTTCAAACAGTAGGTACAGATGCAAAACGACGCAGGAGGTCACCAAAGGTTCCGGGTCACAGACATTTCCTGCTGAGAGCAAAGACACGCTTTTCCATACATACACAGCAAGATGATCACATGATCTGCATTTACATTTCATACAGTAGTAAAAAAGAGTAGATTATTACTGGGTATCGATAATAAAACTACACTGGTATCTGTTCCTGACAGGCCAGTACTGAAATATTCAACCTCTGCTGGTAATAGTATTTATTTAACAATAATTAATTTTACGTTGCAGACATTTACAAATGGGTGGTGCTAGACTGGATCAGCAAGAACAGTGCTCTGCTCTGTGTTATGTAAGCGTTTGCTTGCCTCTGACTACCTTAAGCATTTTGGAAGTCGAGTGTCATTCTGTACACTCCGGTCATGGCTGATGGGGTATGACGCTCAAGAGTGTGGCTCACTTTACTAAACCTAATGATATAAACTGAATACGCAGTGCAGCATATTTGACTGCTATAGCAAAGCAGCTGCTGCACCGATGTCCTCCTGTTTGACCTTAAATAGTGCAACAGTTACATGGCGACATAGTGCAACAGTTTTTACCCACAGGCCATCAGGTTACTGAGCATGCTGTGAGCCTTTCACCAATACCACCAATACACCAATACCACTGCACTCTGACACTTTATTATAATTATTATTAATATATTACCGCTATGGACAATATCACTGAGCCACTTTAAACAACAGACATATATATAAAAGATATGTCTCCGCTCTCTCTCAGACTATCCTTGTCTAATAATGTACACATCAGAATTTCTACAGACCCCTCCTGTCTTTGTATATTCTGTGTTTTGTGTATATTTTGTGTATTTTGTATTTATTTAATATATCTTTTATATCTCTTTATTTAATATTTTAGTTAGTATGTATGTAATGTAGCCCTGCTGTAGAGTATCAGCCTGAGCCTCACCACAAGCATTTCAACACATAAATGTCCCGACATGTTGTGCAAATGACAAATAAACCTGAAACTTGAACTTGAAAAACTTGGCGATGCCTCAGGTGTCACCTTATGGTACACATATTATCCACAGTGTCATAACTTATTTATTTATATTTATATTGTAACTGTTACTGTTTTGTCTTTCTCATTTTGAGTGCACTGTCCATATCAAAAGTCAAGATGTTGATCGAAAGTCAACATCAGTTTCAGTCTCGGGTTAAAACTACAGGAAAGATTTCATAATCTACTTGTCTTTATCAGAACAAAAAGTTCCCCACATTAAACTAATGATATATTGATTAATTAGCTTATTTACTTGGTTTAAACTTGAACGTGTGAGCAGTTCTGACAGCAGTAGCTAATTTTGCATTGTTTATGGTCATTAATTTTATTAGTTGTAGGAATGAGTTTTTCACTTTTCATGTCATGTCTTTGTTTTTGTACCAAATTATGGACAGCAGTATCAATACGAGCAGCAATAAGTATTGTTATCAATAAGCAGCAAGGGTATGGATAACAGCACTGATAAAATCCTAAAAGGGTCATGCGAACAAGTAAGCTTGATTTAATTCACGGCATACCGCACAAGCTCTTATTAAGGCAGACAGTGTAATGGTTACTCTAATCTAGTGTTACTGCACAAACAGAGATTTGAATCACATTGTGAATCTATTTGCTATGAATCAGTGAATATAAATGAACTCTAATTCACACAGAGCCTAAAGGCTTTTTTTTATTTATATATATTTTAACAATAACAAAAACTTGGTTTGGTGAGCTATTAGTGCTTCTTTCTGCCAACATCATGTTGTTTGTTGCTCAAAACAAACATTATGCAATGTGTTTCTTAAATAGAGTTTTACCACTCACTGGGGCAAGTCGAAGTTCTTAAAGAATAATCCTATAAATAAACATCGAGGAATGCATGTGTTTATGTATTTATAGTTAAACACAAATTATGTAATTTAGTATAAATACATAATTGTATGAATACACTGTATTGCTAAAAGTATTTGCTCGTCTGCCTTCACATGCATATGATAGTGACATCCCATTCTTAATCCATAGGGTTTAATATAATGTCGGCCCACCCTTAATAGCTATAACAGCTTCAACTCTTCTGGGAAGGCTTTCCACAAGGTTTAGGAATGTGTTTATGGGAATTTTTCACCATTCTTCCAGAAGCGCATTTGTGAGGTCAGACACTGATGCTGGACGAGAAGGCCTGGCTCGCAGTCTCTTCTCTAATTCATCCCAAAGGTGTTCTATCGGGTTGAGGTCAGGACAAATACCGTTCTCCTGGCAACCGCCAAACCCAGACTCGTCCATCTGACAGCCAGATGGAGAAGCGTGATTGGTCACTCCATAGAACATGTCTTCACAGCTCTAGAGTCCAGTGGCAGCGTGCTTTACACCACTGCATTCGAGCTTCTTTTGGCAATATAGATTATGTACTTGGTCTGAAAAAAATCATTCATACATCACTAGCTCTTCTGAAGCTAAAATTCTGTGCCTACCATCAAATTTATTCCAAACAGCTATAAAAAACAGATATACCAGGCTTAAGATAGACAAAAGCTGCCAAGAATGACAATAACTCTCCCAAACGATCATGTCTCTTGCCTTGTATTTTTTCCAAGCCTGGATCTACACACTATGAGGAGTCTTCCTCTGGTACCATCACAGACCTGATAATTGAATATTGATCACCATTAATCACTTGAGGGACATGGACAGATTTAAGGGAATGTGTGGCAGACTTTGGCCTGCAGTGCTAGGTGTGGATACTATGCAAGGTCGTACTCAGAGTTAGCACTGCATGCTAAAGTACTAAACCATTAGCTCTTGTCATTGTGATGAATAGCTTTCAAAGTGGGTTGGTAGCTGATTGTGCTTAGGTTCAAGAATGGGAGACAAATGCCAGTGTGATTTACAAAGCATGAGACCCCCAGGTCAGGGGTACCTTGTCTAACCTAGTATAACTTATATTAATCAAACAAAAAGAAAGGAATGCCTAGACTGGACAGAAACGTTAACAGCATTGGAACATATATATCACATTCAACCTAATCAGCTACAAATAGCAAATAGAGTGCTTAGCACAAGGTTATCATGATACATGTTGCTCTAAATGTAGTGCCTGAGCTTTGTTAACATACACCCTAAAATACATAAATCATTTTTATTGTTATTTATTTCTTGGATTAAGTATGGAACTATTGACTTCACAAGGAACACATTTTGTTACTAATGCATACGATAATACAACCAGTTGCAACCATTAGGATAATACAACCATTCGCACCAACTGCAGACTTCTTCAGTTCAATAAAATAAAATAAAATAAAATAATTTAAAAAACGATATATGTGTGTGTGTACTTTTTTAAGCATATCTATCTATGACAAGGCTTGTTTGAAGAAATAAATAAAAAAAAAAAAACAAAAAAAAAACACCCAAACACACAATGTTTCAAATCCTGGGACAGTCTTGGAAACACTTCAGAAGAACCCTTGCACACTACCCCACCACAACAGCATCGCTTACCATAATTAGAGGTAATAAGCACTATTATGTTCTCAATACCTGTATAACCAAAGAAACACCCTTGATGCCTGGAGCCCTAATTTGAGTTCAAATGGAATGTGAACTTAATTCATGTTTATCCAAGAAAATACCTGCACTTTCTTTTCAAGAGCAGTACGCTAGAGTATACAGATCTCACGCAAAGACAGGAATGATATCAGTTACAACATGCAGTTAGAACTGTGGTAGAATCCCTTCAGCCACATGGTTGATTTAGGAACGGAGAGAATGTGGTAAATATATTTCATTACAATGTGTTTCCCTGACTATTCCTGCTGTTCAATCTGCTGTGTAGTCCACTCTTAATCTTTTCTACTACTCTACACCTATTCCCTCACACGCTTCCCAGAGACCAAAAACACGTTAACTGCAAATAACAAAAAGCGATTGTCTTTTAATGGAAAACGACTGTAGTATTATCGCCAGACTAAACATAGGAGTGACACAGAAGAGGTAGAGGAGAAATGGGTGGACTGGACAGAAGAACAAAGAGCAGGAAAAGGAAAGAAGGAGGAGAAGCAACAGAAAATAAGGCTGGCACATCAGCATTTGTAATTTCTCTCCAGCTGTGGTTGTGATTTAGCTTGCCTGCACAAATTCTTCTGATTTACCAACATATAATTATTCAAACCAGATTTTGTAAATAAAGCATGTAAAACATCTGGAGTTATGCTCCTACATTACCCATACCCCAATCCGAGCTGCTCTATTCTTGGAACTATATTAGTAGGTATGCAAGTGGCTGTTATAATTCACTGTTAAACCATTATATCTAGGAAACACCTACCTACAATTTACTACTACTCTAATGAAAGAGTAGGCTAGGTTGTGTTACACAGTATGCTAATCTATCGTATTGTGTAATCTATATACTGACCACATCAATACATTTCAGGAAGAAAGTATTTGCAGAAAGATATGCACATAACTTCAATCACAAAAAGTATGTAGGCGATCAAATTTAAACATTAAAATACAGGTTTTGCGGAAAGTCAAAATTTTAAAGTCCATTTAATAGATGAAGTCAGTCATCCAAAACTTGCTTGGTCTCTTCTTCTCTTGGTTGCTTCTCTAGCTTAGCACTGGAGCTACAATGCCAACAAACACCATCAACATTTACTAAAATCCCACAGATCTTCTCAATGAAATTTAGGATATTTACTCTAAGCTATAAAAGTGAACAAAACTTCACTGTGTAGAATACTGCTGTTGTTAACAATAGACAACACTGTGAAGTACATTCTTCCCCTGCACAATCTGGCCCCCATTATCCAGTTAGAGCATTCAAGAATAACAGTTGTTTACCAAAAGAAATGGAAAATGGAAATGTAATCTGTAGCATGCATATGTATGCGTGACGTGTACGCATGTGGCGGGTACTTGTCACAACACCTGTTATCTAAAGGGACCTTTTTATTATAATACAATACATCATACTGTGACCTAAACCACATCAACAAGTAGCTGTTTTAGAGAACTTGGGGACATATTGTATTTACAGAAAAGTGTTGGGTGGCTTTTGACTTGTACAGTTTGTTAGCAAAATAGCTTCAGTGCTAAACTAAAGAAGCAAAATTTGGACATCAAACGTCCTGCCCCTGCATCTGTGGAAAAGTGGAAAATTGCGGACACCTGTGCAGAGTTTTTGGAGTTTGGCTGCTTGGATAGTAACTATTGTGGCTAACTCTCATGATACATCGTGATCTACCAATATATATATATATAAATATAGTTCTACATATATATACTTTCATATAAAATATGAGTTTAATTACTCAATTTTGTCAGGTTGCCAACTAATTCTCTGAGGAAACCTATATATGGAGAGCCAAGTGAGCCTATAAAAGCTTACAAACTAACCTACAGCAGTGAGGTTCTAGGTTGGGTTTATCAGTTAACTACTGTGAATAAACATGATCCCCAATGAAATAACTAGATGTTTGCCAAAAGGCCTTTAACTAAAGAAGACCCGTAAAACTTTTCTTAGAAATCTAGATTTTTTCCTTTCCCTTAGTGTGTCATGTAGCCTTTTGCAGACCTTCAAACAGTCTGCAAAGTCTCAAAGCCCAAAGCTCAAAGCAGAGGGAGAAACACTCTCCCACAGGAACCACAGCCTAAAACGCCTCATTGGAATTCCAGCCCTTTCTTTGTTACTGGATGATGCAATGTCATACAATCCTTTATGCCCAGCTACTGGCAAGCTTGGCATGTGCTCACACAATGCTACCGCTTCAGAGCAGAGGGCTTGAGCTGATCAATCAGTGAACACTAGGCTAATTAGGAGGAGGGCTTAAAGACAGGAGCTCAAACAGATTATCTCAGAGGGTGAAAACGGATGTACAGTATGAGAAAAATATTGTGTTCTTTGTTTACTGAAGCATGTGAAGCTATTCTAGTAGATCCTAAAACAAAATTATGAACGAGCATAATAGGTCTCCTTTAAGACTATTTGCTAAAAGTGATCTAACTTGGTACTGTGTTGTGCCATAAATTCTTTAGAGACTAAGAGGATTTTGGGTAGTGCACCAGAGGGCTGAAAATTCTGCCCATATGCTTTAAACTGCTTGTATACCAAGAAAATTACAGCTTGGTGTTCAGCAGAAAATGACCTCTGCTGTGTCCATGGGCCATAGTCATCAGAGCTAAAGCACACCAGCACAGTAAAGAGCCTCATATGAGCCATTATCTATGCCAAAGCTGACTTATAAACCAAAAGCCTCACACAAGGGAGCCATTCACCATCTTAACATCCAGTATAAGGAGGCAATATTTACCACATTATATTAGTGTGAAGGGTGATGAAATCTAAACCAGCATATTAGGACAGCTAGTAGGGCTCTACTGTGGAAGTTATTAATTCCCCATTTTTCCAGTCCAAAGCGGAGCCCTCATCTGGTGTAGCACCAGTGGTGGATGAAGTACACAAACCATGTACTTGAGTTAAAGTAGAGATCCCCTACGTAAAATACTCCTCCCTTTAGACCTCTACTGGAGTAAGATTTATTTGCCACTTAGTTACAAGTTTAAGTTGAATAAAAACTTGCTTTAAACAGGATCGCTAATGAGTTTACGTCACTATACTGCATCTGTAGGTCTCTGTTCATAAACATAAACTAGCCAAAACACATTTATTATAAAAGGAATTAGTGTTTGTATAAATTTGCCAGTGCATGTGTACATATTTCTATATTGTGGTCTATTTACCCACAAAGTCAGGAACAATATGTTTGATCTGTTCACTGATGCTTTGATGTGTGATTGTCAGTCAGTGTTTGCATTAACCCCATCCAGATTTACCTGCCTTCCTCCAGGTGGTCCTTGATGTAGTCCAGGCCTGGAATGGACATTTCCATGGATGCTAAGAATCCATGAATAAGATCGTTTTGTTTTGACATGTTACATTTATACACACACATAACAACAAATTTTGTATAATGTAGTGGAGTAAACAGTAAGATATTAGAATTTGAAATGTAGTGGAGTTAAAGTAAAAAGTTGTCCAGAATGGAAATACTTCAGTACAGATACATTATAAAAGTACCGTAACTAATTACATTTACTTACTTACTGTCCCCCCACTGTGTAGCACAGAGTACTTTACAGCATGTTAATGCAGCTTAGCTACAATAACAAAACCTCTCTGTTTTATTAACCTCCTTATGGATCTTGTGCATTAATTAGAAAGCATTAAAAGAAGTGATGAAGCTGCACATAGTGGCTGCGACACGGACACTCTTTTCACAAGCTGTAGCTCTGTGGCAGGACTGTTATTTACAGAGCAGAGACTAATGACCAGAGAACAGCCTGCTGTTTTATTAGCACGAGGAGGTCTGTCAGAAACACATTTATCACCACAGGCCACGGAGAGGAGGAGAAAGATGGAGAAATTCTATCATTAATGGAAAGGCCGATAATGGACAGGGGGGCAGTCTCCACTATGATCTTTTATGAAAGACTTCAAACTGTGATGCTGTTTTAAAGGCACTGTAATTGAGTTCAGAAACACAACATTAAAAGGAATGGCTTTTCTGTGATGAGAGATAGCATTCAAGTCGCACTGTAGGTTCTGACTCGCCACCCATAACAAGAATCTGACTGAGTGCTGTGCATTGTTCTGCAGCAGACAGGATATTGAAAGCGATTCCAGGAGAAAAGCTGAGAGACAGGGAGAAAGAACTTTTCAATTTCCAGCAACACCCTCATGGCATCTCCCCTACTAGCTGTGAGCCTGGCAGAAGTCTGTATGGAACAAAAAGGACTGATTAAGCTCTACAGGCGCTGAACACAGTCAGTCAGCAGGACACTCAAGTGGAGTACAACAGCACTGTACAATATATGCTATTGCCTGCTGGGCTTGCAGTGATGTGCTGCTGCAAATGTATAGAAAAAGGTACCCAAACAAAGATCTATAAGCCCCGAAAAGGATGAAAAGACCCTTGTCCAAAAACACAGAGATGGAGAAACATAAGCTAATCAGTTTATAAGCATAATAACAAGGTATTTAATAGGAGTGTGATGACACATCCTGGCATTAAGACTTCACAATGCAAAGTAGACAGCATGCGCTGTGGCAAATGTACATGCTTTTACGTACATTATGCTAATAGCTAAAGTATTACATTGTTTGAACAGCAAGGTTTAGAGTCTAAAGTTGTTGGCAAGTTGTGCAACAACATGATTACATTAGTAATTTTTCTTCATTCTTCATTCAATATTGTTTTTATAATATAATTTATAATATAATATAATTTTCAGTACAGATAAACGAATTGAATCATGGCCTAAGTGTACCATTGCACCTATAATATTTCAAATATATTCAATTTAATTTCAATTTAAACAAACAAACAAACAAATAAACAAACAAACAGCAAAAGACTAGGATGTATCTTAGCACCCAAAAGGTCTGTGTTAAAAATATACATTCTGGTCAAATACAACTGGTATCATCATCACTAAAGTATCTGCATGGGCAGCTTGGGTAATGATGTAGGCAGCAGTAACTATGTTGTAATGCCCAGCACTTCCACCCTCTGATTTCAGCATTGTCATTATTTGTCGCATAACGGATAATGCAAAAAACACTTTAAAATCCAATTCAAACATCCAGACTAAGATGCATCTGTAGAAATTTGACTGGAATCATATTTTAAACCAACACCCGATGTGGTTTGGATCTAACTACCTGCAAAAAATTATTTCTTTTTTTTTTTTTTTTTTGGCTGGGCAGACTATCAAAAATCAATCAGGACATAATCTGGATATGCCAAAAATCAGATTTGGGCTGCCAATCTAAACAAGGCCTGAAAAATCTAATAGAAGCCAATCACAGCAAGCCACAAATACAAATTCACAAGGCAGTATAGTGATTATAAGCAATGCAAATCTAGTCTCCAGCACCCCATCTCTGACCACAGGGCTGAAAGGAAGACCACTACAAGTAGAAAATAACATTTGTAGGTAAAGAATTATCACTGAAAGTTAATAAATGAAAGAGAAAACATAGAAATCTTACTGAGCGCACACAGAAAGCCCAGACTGAGTTACTACCACAGATCAGCCTAACAAAGGAATGCTTTGAACAGTCATAAGAACCTTATACACCGAAAACAATAGCTTGTGGAGTAAGTATGGCTGTGAATCACCTCACTTCTGAAGGCATTTCTTCCTCTCCTTTTTGAATAATTCTTTTAAGCAAAGTTTCCAAATGCAATGGTAAATAACAACAAAGGAACAGCACAGAAAGCAACTGTGGCCTCAGTTGTGAGGCACTGGATCTCAATCTAATGGGCTTACCCTCCTTGTTTCACACATATAATGATTATTTATTGCAGCTCTCTTTTCCACAGCGCATATTTATCCTTCCCATGCTTCTATATTAAAGGCGAGCGGTGCAGTGGGTAGTGCTGTCGCCTCACAACAAGAAGGGCCTTGGTTCGGCTCCCCCGGGTAACCAGGGTCCTTTCTGTGTGGAGTTTGTGTGTTCTTCCAGTGTTTGTGTGGGCTTTCTCTGCATGGGTTTCCTCCCACAGTCCAAAGACATGCAGTCAGGCGAAATGGATTCCCTAGGTGTGAATGTGTATGTCTGTGTGTTTGCCCTGTGCAGGTCTGGCGGCCTGTACATGGTGTCCCAATGAGCGCTGGAATAGGCTCCTCAACAGAAAATAGACGGAACAGAATATAATATGATTAATACTGTATAACAATAGGAGAATGTGCTACCAGCATCCAGTTTAACCTTGGCAAACAGGAACCGCAGCTGCGTGCTAGGAAGCTCAGGAAATCATTAATTACTGAAAGTGCTAAATGTCTCTGTTGATCACCAGTAAATACTTCCTAATGTCTCCTAAAGCTCGGGGGGTGGGGGTTACAAACACGCACGCACATCCCTCCCTCACCAGACACTACTTCTTTACCCTATGTCAGTGGAACTTTCCAGTGATACATTATCTGAATATATATTTGGCACAGAGATGAGGGAGTGTCCATTTCCTCAGGTTGTGTGAGCTCTTTCACACACACACACACACACACACACACACACGCAGGAAGGACCACTTGACTCCAGCCGACACACCAAAAGGGGAATGGCTAAGCTGTGTGTAATTGCTTTTAAATCAATACAGTGACAGCAGAGCAGAAAGCTAGAATGTCAGATCTCTGCCTGTCTGATCTGAGTCGGCCTCAATCATTACTCAATGTTTAAAGATCTCTCTCTCTCTCTCTCTCTCACTCTCTCTCTCTCTGTGTGTGGGGGATGGGGTTGGGTTTTGTTTGGAGATGCTGGGGAGGGAGCAGGTATTGATCCAGCTGAGACATATGTGTCATTTCTAGTCCTGATCATTACAGAGTCCAGTTTAAATACACACTGGAATGAGCATCATTTCACAACACTGAATCAAGCTGCATCATTAACTGACTGGTGTTGAAATCTGTGGCACTGCCAAAAAACTGTGAATTATCATTCAGTAAGTAACTGTGACAGATTGGGGTAAACTTTCATGACCGCTGCAGAGGTGTTAAATAAAGGACAAAGTGTTTGAGGTTGACTAATTAGGCCTGATGGAATACTGTTTAGCATTGGATGCAGCCTGTGTGCCCTGCGCTGGCTTTGGAACCCCCTGTAATATACCACAGGAGGCAGTTCTAAACCAAGAGCTCCGCTAATTAGCTCTGATGTGATCACTGCAGGCGGACTGTTTAATCAGCTCTGAGGATGAGGCTAATGTCGAAGGAGGGGGGGTCAGAAAACAAACACAAATGCCCCCCAGTTTTTCAAGACTATGATCAATGCATCAGAACGGTACCTTCTGAGACATATCGTATATCTCAGCTGACCCAACAGCGCAAAGGGGCCATGCCGCATAACCCTTTAATGCTGAAGCTGAAGGCTCCATGCTATTCCAGCCTTATTATGTACTGTTATATACTATCCCCTTTAAATAACTGGATCTCAATGTCAATGTTATATTTCCACACCTAATGAGCCACATGTGTGTGTGTGTGTGCGCATGTGTATATATATATATATATATATAGATAGATAGAGAGAGAGAATAAGAATTACCACAGTGTATTCTTTCTATCATATCTCATATAACTTCATTAGCTGGTAATTTGTATGGAGCCAGAGCAGGCAGATTAAGAGTTTAACAATTACAGTAAGGAGGATGTTCAGAGTGGAAGCTGTAATCCTAATCTGAGGCTGAAAATTAGACTGAGATAATCCAGCACAGGGTCATGACCAAAAGACTAGACCCATAGCATCCTCAACAAGCTGGGGAAGGTGTGAGGATGTACGTGTGTGTATAGATCACAAACAGTCTTTGTGAGGTAATTGAGAATCATGCCATGTAACCTCCTTAAGGCTATTGATCTGGATGGTGTAATGAATCTAGTGATAATGAACACTATCCACTGAAATATACAGATATGTGGACCCAAAAGCAGTAAAGCTTTTAGATGGTGCTTAAAGCACATATTTGAGTGTGTGTAAGTCAGTGGTTACAAATGATCATAGCTTACTATTTTATTTCAAAATCAATGTAAGAGATGTGATTAACAGAATCAGACAACTGCTATTGGTGTGTATAGGGAGGAAAAATTAACACTGTCAGGGTCAATAACTGATCTTAATCACCACTTATTTTAAATATTTGCTCTTGTCAGCGAGCTGATACAGCCTTTCTCTTTTAACATATTTAATGATTATTTTTTTTTAAATCTGGGATACATGTTTGATATCGGTTTACATTTAGTCGGTATATTAAAACAAGTATTGAATAACATATTCATTATACTCAAGAATAGCAGAATGTTTAAACTACATTAGGCTGCTGCATAAAAGTCTGCACTTTATTCATTTTTGCATTTCTAAGCCAATAGTAAAAATATAATAACACCTGATAATGCTAATACAGGTAGTCTTGGTCCCAGTTTTTACATTAGACAATAGGGCAAAAATATAACATTGTTATACTTTAAGAAAAAAAAAATTGACATGGGGAAAAAAACAGTAGTTCTACATTTTAAAAAGTACTATAGAATTGCAAACAACACTATTTTTGTTCAATATTTGGGAAAATGTGTTGCAATAAATCCAGATTAACAGGTCTACAACTACTGGCGATATCTATGATATGTTCAGAAAAGCATATTGTGTTGTACTGTGACATAACTAATCACAAAAATGAAATACACTCATCAACAACAACAAAAAATCTTCACGCAGAAGGAAGTGTGGGATTGCAGTGCTATTGAAGGTCACCAGGAACAATAAATGATTATAAATTTAGACTGATATTATTAATATTTATTGAGCTACACATACAGAAGTAGTGTCTCTCAGTATGGCGTCAGGCTTCCATGTCTGATAACACAACATGCCAGACATCTCGGCATGGAGTTGTAGAGGTTCCTAATGGTGTCCTGCAACAATCCATCCCATGTAGCTTGAATACGGTTCCTGCAGATTTTGCAGTAGAGGTGGAGTGTTGAAACAACGTCCTATAACATCCCATACACCCCACTAGTGATGACACCCCTCTTGAGACAGCAGCAGTATGCAGATGAGCAAAGTGCCTGTATTAAAGACGAACAGTGATCTGCCATTGTACGAAATTGCACCTCACACCATGACACCAGGTCCTCTGGACATGTGACACGTGCAACGAACTGTTCATCTAGGCACTGACCACTGACAAAAGCGGGACTCAACACTGAAGATGACCCGCTGCCATTCGGAGTCACTCCATGACAGTCTGGCATGACACCATTGCAGTCTTTGGTGTCATAATGTAATCCTGCGTGGTGCAGCCATCTGCCATAGGTGCTGGCACTAACAGAATGACTCATGGAGGGCATCACTGCTCGCTGAATGTCCACAGTCATGGCTGTTGAGTAACTCCATGCATGTCGGACAATCGGCTGGTTCTCCCTCTTCACAGTTTGTTTAGGTCTCCCAGATCCTTCATGTCGCTGGTGTATGCCTTCTTCTATCCCAGACCATCCCGCTCTCTGGAGCACTACAATGTGAACTCTTCCAACTGCTCCAATTGCTTTCAAACTCTTCTCAGAGGTATACTTGGGCAGCACGAGTCAGAATGGAAAGCACAAACAACGGGACAACCTTATATAGACAGTCAGGTACAGTGATAAGGACCGTGTGTGCTTATGTCACATGCGTGGCTGATCGTGAAACTTGAATCATTAGTCATTGATCATTTCACTGATCGTGAAACTTGACATCATTACATGTCTCCAACTCACCAACTTTCATTCTTGTTGGTTGATTCCTTCTGGGTGCAACATTTGATTGATAATAAGTGTATATTGTCACATTGCCCTTCCCATATGGATGCAGCCCTATCAAGGATTAAAAACATTTCTGGTGCTGCTTATGATATAAAACTTCACACATAAATTTAGATGGTCTTACTTCATTACCAAAAACACCTCAAACACCTTTAGATCAAACAGGTATTGCTCTGACACTTGTGCAGACATCTGCGACAAAGCATACTACACAACAAGGCTGAGCAGATTGCTAAGCAGCACTGATTAATCAACATAAAGGTCAAAACCCAGGTGCAGAGTTTGACCTGCTGACCCCCTGGGCTTGAAAGATGATGAATCACCTTACCCAGCGAGCACAGTGCTGGAAGCAGGGTTCTTTTGCCCCCTGAGTGAGAGAATTATTGAAGGTTAGAGACAAACACAGAGGCGCCATCTTCACCTCCGACATCCCACTAGCAAACATCCTCTCTTCCTGAGCTTTTTTTTCCCACTTACATCTAATTACCCCATCACAGCCCTTTTTCCAGCCACACACTCCTCTACATGCTTTCTTTCCTCTCACCTCTCTCGTTCCCTCTTTTCATTTTCCTCCACTTAGTGAACCACAGCCAAATTCAGCAGCCCCACCTGAACCCAAGGTCAAAGTCACAACACACAGCCCATCTCTATATGGCTCTCCCCCTCCCTGTCTGTCCCTCTTCCTCTCTCCAATACAGACCCTCCCCCACTCTCTCTCTCTCTCTCTCTCTCTCTCGGTCTCTCTCTCTCAAAACAGCAGTCCATTAGTAATCTGGCGAATGGAGCATTCCAGCAGGGTCACTGATGCCCTGTGCAACCCAATGCTAGCATCCATGTATTTATCATTAGGAAGGTGGAAATGCTAAAGATGTGGAATAACAGAAGGGGTCCAGTCTTCTCTTTTGGACCTCATTACTGCATAGGCCTACATTAGAGTCAATCACTGGACAACATCTGGCACAGCGAGGAATGCTGATCATTAACAAGCACATAAAATTTTTATGACTGTGTCATTCAGGAGCCTTGAAGCAGTAAATCAGTATGGAAATCCTAACATGGTTTAATAAATGAGCTGTGGTAGGAAAATGCATGTTGCTTGTTCATGCACAAACTCAAGCAAAGAGTATCAAACTTAAAGTTCAAACTTGTTTAAGGTTTAACCAAAAGAAACATCTGCCTGGACTGGATTACAGCAGTGAAACCACAGATAGGCTGCTCAGTGCTATAAGCTACTGCTTGCTTGGCAACATACAACATCCAAAAAATGTGGCCCTGAGCGTATTAGTATTACTTCACTATAATTCACCAGACTCAGATTCATAGTAGGTGATAATCAGACTGAAATTGTCTAGGATTTATTGGTCTGCTGAAGTATCAAGAGTTCCTTTCACTGGAACTAATGGCCCGAGCCCAACTCCTGAACAACAACCCCACACCATAATCCCCCCTCTACCAAACTGTACACTTGGCACAATGCAGTCAGACAAGTACTGTTCTCCTGGCAACCTCCAAACCCAGACTCGTCCATCAGATTGCCAGACGGAGAAGCGTGACTCGCCACTCCAGAGAACACGTCTCCACGTCCAGTGGCGGCGTGCTTTACCCATTCCATAAAACTCTCTTCACACTGTCCTTGAGCTGATCTGAAACCCACATGAAATTTGGAGGTCTGTAGCGATTGAAAGTTGGCAACCTCAACGCACTATGTGCCTCAGCATCTGCTGACGTCATTTTACGTGGCCTATCACTTCGTGGCTGAGTTGCTGTCATTCCCAATCGCTTCCACTTCATTATAATACCACTGAGCTCCTGAGAGCGACCCATTCTTTCACTAATGTGTGTAGAAGCAGTCTGCATGCCTAGGTGCTTGGTTTTATACACCTGTGGTCATGATTGTAAGTGATTGGAACCCCTGAATTCAATGCTTTGGATAGGTGAGTGAATACTTTTGCCAATATAGAGTACATGGATTTAATGCTCCGAGGCTCCTGAAGACATTTATTAGCAGGACCAGGTGTGTTAGACTGTGTGTACAAGCCTGTGGCGGCAGTGCTATGATCTGGGGTTGCTGCAGTTGATCAGGTCTAGGTTCGGCAACGTTATGTGCCCAAAGAATGAGGTCAGCTGACTACCTGAATATACTGAACCACCTGGTTATTTCATCAATGGATTTTTCTTCCCTGATGGCACGGGCATATTCCAAGACGACAACGCCAGGATTCATCAGGCTCAAATTGTGGAAGAGTGGTTCAGGGAGCTTGAGACATCATTTTCACACATGGATTGGCCACCACAGAGTCCAGACCTGAAGACTTTGCGCAGTGGTCCAAATCTCCCATCATCAATACAAGATCTTGGGGAAAAATTGATGCAACTCTGGACAGAAATAAATGTTGTGACATTGCAGAAGCTTGTGGAATCGATGCCACAGCGAATGCATGCCGTGATCAAAGCTAAAGGTGGTCTAACGAAATATTAGAGTGTGTGACCTTTTTTTTTTTTTTTTACAGGCAGTGTATGTAGGCTCTATACTACTTTCTGGAGGAACTAAGTCTGTTTTTAAGCTTGTCAATTTGAAACATTGAAACTTTGAAAAATTGCATTCATCCCTATGTGAAACATGGCTCAATTAGAGGATATGAAGTCTTTAAGCTTTTCTGATTACTTGTATTTAAAGCAATAAACAATGTGAACACGGTACGGGTCAAACTGAAACAATCTGCTCTAAACAAACAGGAAAATGCATCTGTTTATTACATTCTACAACTTATCATGTTATCATAACAACCTAAACGATCATTCTTGGCCCAAAATGTATTTCATTGAGACCATTTTTTCAAGTCTCCCAATTTATCTGTCTAAAGGTCTGATACACCAGACAGTGATAAAACACCTCTTAATCAAGCATTTGTTGCAAAGCCAAGAAGACATCATCAGAAGACAATTCCACTGTGATTACTACTACATACCAAATGGCCCGTTCTACTACAGTCTTTAACCTTTAGGTTCCAGACTCCCCCGAATGCATACCAAGGAGAGAAAGTGCAGCTATGGTGAGCCCAGTAGCAGTAATAACAGCAGCGGTAGCAGCAGACTGCTGTCAGATGAAAGAGTCATTAAGTCCCAGCAGGCCTCCTCACTTCCTCCTGATTAAAAGCTGCTTCACTCCACTTACCACTGGCCTGCTCTACACTGCACTGCTGACAGGAGATTTACAAGCATGTTATACCTGCACATGCGTAAGAAAGCCAAAGCATTTTTCCAAGCCCAGCCAGTATTATGTGAAGAAAGTTGATGGTTTAAAAAGGTGTACTAAAAGGGGATTTAACTATGCCATAAACATGACCACTTAGTATGATTATCATTTATAATATCCTCTTGCCCCACACAAATGAAAGGAAGACATATACAAACGTATACACTTACACACAGATGCAAACAAGTATATAAACACAATCACGCAAAATACAACAAAATGAGAAACAGGAGCAGGACTATGTCCATAAATCCACAGAGAAAGGTAATTCAATTCCACAGCAGAACATGCCACAATCTGATTAGTCTAAAACTCCAGAGACACAAGGAGGAAGTGTGGAGGACACACAGACAAACACAGTGACACAGAAACAATTTCTCATATTAACATTCATTCCTTCAGTTGAAACAATGCAGTTTTAAGCTCTGTGACTTGTATTGGAGTATTGAGTGGTGGCAACGCAGAATTTGCATGCAACTTTCCACAAAGCATGCTGCTGGGAAACACGTGCAGAAAGAATATTAGTCACCTTCTGGGAAGGCTTTCCACAAGGTTTAGGAATGTGTTTATGGGAATTTTTGACCATTCTTCCAGAAGAGCATTTGTGAGGTCAGACACTGATGTTTGACAAGAAGGCCTGGCTCACAGTCTCCACTCTAATTCATCCCAAAGGTGTTCTATCGAGTTGAGGTCAGTCATGGCCAGTCAAGTTCTTCCATACCAAACTCCCTCATTCATGTCTTTATGGACCTTGCTTTGTGCACTGGTGTGCAGTCATGTTGGAACAGGAAGGGGCCGTCCCCAAACTGTTCCCACAACGTTGGAAGCATGAAATTCTCCAGAATCTCTTGGTCTGCTGAAGCATTAAGAGTTCCTTTCACTGGAACTAAGAGGCTGAGCTCAACTCCTGAACAAAAACCCCACACTATAATCCCATCTCCACCAAACTTTACACTCGGCATAATGCAGTCAGACAAGTAACGTTCTCCTGGCAACCACCAAACCCAGACTCGTCCATCGGATTGCCAGACGGAGAAGCATGATACGTCACTCCAGAGAACACGTCTCCACTGCTCGAGAGTCCAGTGGAAGCTTTACACCACTGCAATGGACGCTTTGCATTGCGCTTGGTGATGTAAGGCTTGGATGCAGCTGCTCGGCCATGGAAACCCATTCTCAGACACATACAGAAAGAATATTCACCAACAGAATAACACTAGTTCAGTGCTGCAGACCACATGTTCATACAATATCACTCAAAGCTGGAACAGAAACACACAAGACTAAATCACAGTGTTGTAGTGGACATCTCTTACACTACCCCCACCCCATTCCCACTTGCTTCAATGACATCCCCGATCCAATCCCTGAATTACAGCATCTAACAGCAAATGAAATGAGTCAACTCTGAACAAACATAGGTTTTGTTCATTTGTTCATTCAGCTGATTATAAGGTTTACAACATCATTACAAATTAAAATATGGGCTTATGGAGTCTCCCATGCACATCTGACCACATTTTATATTCAACATATATCCACTTTCATTCTGTGCATTGCTGCTATTATTGCTTGGTTAGACAGAATTCACAGAACATTGACAAAACCCCATTCAGCCTAATGAGTTAATGAGTTAATGGGTTAAATTAGTTGCATTTACACAATATGCGCTATAATAAATGCTATTTATTTTGTCACAGTGTGTGGACAATGACCACAAAAGGTCACAGTGTTAAAACAGATGAAGTGTTGCTTTTGGCGTCACTGAGCTAATTTTAGCATGGTGTCAAATTTGCTGTTATTTCCCATTCATTTGAAATAAACACCACATCAGTTCAATGTGAATAACAGTTCAAGGTGAATCCCAGTAAACAATGGTCATCCGTGGATGTCTAAAATGTGTTTAAATATAGTGAGATACGTGATTTCAACTTTGTTTCAACGATTCAAATGGTTCAAATGTTTACTGGGTTGGATAGACTAATTCCCTTAAGAGAGAAATGTGGATTAGATGTTGGGGATCAGTCTCAGAAGCATCTTTTACCACAGGTAGCAGACACAGTGACTACACAGAGCCATGAACATCAAACCTGTGCTGAAAGAATAACACTAGTTCGGGGGGGAGGGGGGTCCTAAATCACACTCCTGCACCTGATGGGTCTTTAATTATGGTGAACAATGACAGAGGGGCAAAAACATTGACTGGAAAGCTAGCCTAAACTCTAGCTCACATTCATCACACTAATTGGCTAAAATAAGCTTTCGTATATTCAACTGCTTCACCTCAATGGCTCATTAACCTTAGGGTTTCATGACTTGAGCTCAATATTGGACTAAGGATGATTAGCACTGAAAGGACTGGTGAAAAAACAGCATTTATCGCGAGTTCACGACTGTAACAACGTAGAACTGGGCAAAGGAGTAAGGCAACAACATCTCAATACGTTAAGACAAGACAGTACCTCAGTTCGGGGAAAAGAAGAGGCTCCTTTGTTTTATGGTTCCATCCTGTCATTTTCTGATGGTTCACTATACTGAAAACTGTGATATCATGTGAGTTTGGTCTTAACCTTTGTCAAATTAGGTACAGTTCAGGAAAAGTTGTTGTTTTTTTTACTGTAATTTATGTATAAACTGTAATTAATGTAACAGAAACAGAATGGCACATCACAATAACCTACCATCTGATTTATGGTAGCTTAACTTTGCCCTTTGCTTTTATCTCTAAAGTCATTTAAAACCTGAGGCTGTTTGAAACAATCTACATAGCTTGATGAACAAGAGCTGAGACATGCAGTATGAATACAGGATATCATATCACTCAAAGTTTAAAAGCTACATTAATGTGTGGAAAACTGTTTTCAAAATAAATCAATAAATGAACAACTCAAAACCCAAATTTAGAGCAAAGGGTCAAAACCAAGCAAGTAGGCCAAGAGGGGAACCATCAGAGCTAGATGTGACCGATATGTATCAAATATTTAAATACTATGGATTATTTTTTAGGGGTTTTTTTTGTTCTGTTTTGTTTTTTTTTTGCTAGTAAAAAATATTTTTAAAAAATCTTCATGAACCAGACTGACTTGTCTGGCATGGGGGCCAACTGTGAATTTGATTGAAAACGTAATGGTGAAAAGGTGGATGATCTGCAGCGTAAGTGTAAACGAACATTCAGTGGATAATTTGGATGTGTTCAAATCTTTTCTCATGTATAATGAAGTATTTAAAACATTGATGTAAAGACTATAATCTTGCTTATGCCACATATAGAGGGGGCGGATGGTATGAGATGAAGCTAATTAAAGCCTTTAGAGCATAATGAATTATAGATGAATAGCTAATGAAAAACAGCATGTCTGAATGTCTACCACCAGCAGATTTAGGATTACACAACAGCCATAACAAAGACATAAAGTGACAGACAGACAGACAAAATAAATACATATAATACATAAAGAAATAAAAAATAGAGACTAAAATAGGAAACAATTAAGGAAAAAAGTCACACTTGCCACACACACACACACACACACACACACACACACACACACACAGATAATAACGCACTGAAATCTGTGGAAACAGAAGCAAGTAACCACTCACAAAACAATCTCTCTCTGTCACACAGCTTTTTTTCAATATTTATTGTCAGACATTAACACATATTCCTGAATCATTAAAGCAGCAATATGTAAAATGACACAATCAATATAGTTCAAATTCGACATTTAGCTTTGTTTTAACAGTATGCCAAGGACTGTTAGAAGTTGAATGTGCTCATGTTTATAAGCTTACAATCACTTTTGCTTGGTTCACATCTTGAGGATCATGCCATCACCTGTTTGTTAATAATTCATGTTATATGGACTGACATCTTGCATCTTACATCTACATACATTCCTGCATTTCAGGCCTGCAACACATTGTAAAAACGTTGGGACGGTAAAGTATTTATTTCTTTGTAATGTCATTCCGAGGACCACACATTTTAAGGTGTGCAACAGTATGGGGTCGATGTTGTCGCATTTTTGGATATGTTGATGGACAAACAGATTGTGAAGAGCGCTGAGCTAAAATCAAGGCGAGGTTTATTTAACAGATTCATAGTCAGACACAGCAGCAACAAGAGCAAAGCAGACATAAAGGGGCAAAGACAGAGTCAGAGTCAGTAAACAGGCAAGAGTCAAAACCAAGCAAACAATCAGACCAGGCAGATGTACCAAAGGGAATAAACAAGAGGAGTAAACCAGAGAACTACAGTAAGTCAAAGCCAGAGTAACAAACAAGATCAATAACAGAGAGAAAATGCTCAGTACGCAACAGAGTGGCAATACTTCGCAATGAACCAGGGTGAGAGAGGAGTACTTGTACAAACACACTAGATTAACAACAGACGTACTTGGGAGACACGGATCTGGAAAACAGAACGGGATTGGGAGATGGCAGACAGTGTGACAGTGACATCATCAGGGTGGTGGGTTATGGGAAATGGAGCCTGGGAGATCGGAGGTGAGAGGAGAACCAGCAGGCATGACATTGGGGGACTATTGAGGACAGGTCAAGTACAAGTATAGTACCTATACCCTATCTGTATTTTAATTTAGTAATGGTAAAGCTATTGCAGTAAACAATTATCCTATTTAGCACTGCAGTCCGTCAAAAGTACATTATGGTTGCAAACCAGTGTAAATGTCACAGAAAGAAAAGCTTGTTAATTCAATACAGAAATAAAACCACTGTTTGCTGCCACAAGTGTACACAGTGTATTTTCCAACATATGTGGTCCAGCCAATTAGATTTTAGAACCCCAACTTTCCATTTTACAAGCATTTTACTAGTGTCAGGACTGTGTGGGCGTTCCATAGTCAAGATATCACTGGGTCCAGCTCTGTGTGAGAAAAATCATCATGCTATCTATCATCAAAACAAACACAGCTTGCTCCACAAAGACGATTAGCCTGTTAGAATGCATGCCGCTAAACACTGCGACAGTACGTTTGATTGGAGAAAACAGCGCACCTGCCAGGAAAAATTAGCATGCATGAGTTCTGCATTTCGGACTAATCAGATGATGCATTTGGGCCTGAAATGTACGTGACTTGATTTGAGAGCTACTCTCGCTTTCATGAATTTGATTCAGGACTTGCATGCAAAGTTAACTTCCATTACTCTCACTAAGCCTCCACTTTCTGTGCTTCTCACTACATGTGTTATAATCTCCTTAGTGCATTTTTTTTCCTTATATAATTCCTTTTTTCCTTTAAGACTCTGTAATATAATATAATATACATTCTTTCTGTGCACCATGTAACAGATGGAGAACATCAACTGAAATACTTCAAAAGAGCAGTGTAAGACCATGCCAATCAGCACAATGGATAAAAACAGGCTCCATTATTGCACGCTTTACACCACTTATTATGTGAGACAACGACATTTCAAAAAGAACATTTAGTAGGGATGCAGCATCATAACGGAATGATACAGGTATCAACAAATAACTGACTAAAGACAAGAGAACCGCCCCGAAAAAATGCTCAGAACAGACTGAGAATTTAAACCATGATTTTATAGGGATGCACCGAAATGAAAATTTTTGGACGAAGCCAAAACTGAACAAAATGAAACATTTGTTTAGTTAATGTTGCCATTTTTTTCACCACTGCATAAATTAAATAAGCTAAATCCCAGATATCAAGTGGATGTGGGCCACATCTGGCAAAGATATGGCACTGCTGGCCCACTGTCGGCACTGGCAATTTGCAGTGAGCCAAAGGTGGCCCACATATTTACAACATGAATGTGGCCCACCTGTCCCAAAACAGACCTGGTCCAGTTTTGCTACCTGAGAGAGAGACAGACTGAGAAGCTGCTGTCTGTCTGCCTCGCCGTAACGTCTCTGTTCTGTTCTTTACTCTTTCTGGAGTTCCGTTTGGTTCAAATGCTTGAAGCTGAATGAAAGGTCAGGAGCGTCCACGTGCTTCGGTGTGACTCACAGTGCAGAAAAAACATGTTAAAGTGGGTATAACCCTAGAGCAGATGGTGCTAGCTGTGGAGCTAATGAGTAAAAGTTCCGCTCTACAAAAAGGTAACAGCGCCATTATAAGCGTCATTGTTCGGTACAAACTATTCAGTCTTTTCACTTATTCGGCCGAACGCCAGCCATTTTTGGCCAAATAATTTCAGTTGCCGAACATTCAGGCATCCCTAATATTTTATGAAGTGTTTACTGCATTAAAGAAGAGCAGAATGTTTACCTGCCTTTTTTATGTAGTTACTCTCTATAAATAAATGTTCTATACTGGTAATATTGATGGATCTAGGCCCCATTTCAGCATAAAAGTATCTGCATCGGCAAATATGAAAAATACAAGCTATTGGCATTCTCCCAGAATTCCTAACTGTATTCTCTCCTGCATCACAAGTATTTGTTGTCTTTTGGAAAGCGAGAGAGAGTCAGAGTGAAAAATAGCAAAAACAAGAGAGAGAGCAAGAATCATGTCACAATCATTATGCTGACAAGCACACACGCGTGCACACACACCCAGACACACACACACGGATGCTCATGAATAGAAGCATTGACAATGTAGGCTAAAGACCACAACATAGATTTCTCACACTTGCATGTATCTGTTTCATGCTGCAGTACAATTGACACGCCAATTCAAAAGAAGTTGGGACAGTAGGGAAAATGAGAGAGTCAATATATTGCATGTTTTGTTGCAAATTCATTTCATTTGTTAATATACATTCATTCCTGCATTTCAGGCCTGCAACACATTCCAAAAATATTGGGTCGGTAAAGTATTTACTACTTTGTAATGTCATTCCGAGGACCAAGGATTTTTTTGTCCCGTTTATTCTGCAAACACGTCTTAAGGTGCATCTTAACAGTATTTGGTCGAAACTGTGGCATTTTTGGGGGACTACTGAGGACAGGTCAGGACTGCAGGCAGGCCAGTATAGTACCTATACCTTCTTTATACACACCCATGCCTTGGTAATGTGTGCAGCATGTGGTTTTGCATTGTCTTGTTGTAAAATGCATACAGGGCCCTGGAGAGAATGTCTTCTTGAAGGCAGTGTATGTTGACATCTAAGCAAATCTAAGATCTCACTATACTTTTTTGCATTACTGCTGCCATCACAGAGGTGTAAATGACCTTTACCAAGGGCACCGACACACTGACCTCATACCATGACAGACTCTGGCTTTTGGACTGATAACAGTCTGGATCTGGTCCTTTTCATCTTTGATCTGGAGCACACAGCGTTCATTTCTTCCAAAACAGATCTGGAATACTGATTAATCTGACCACAATAGACGTTTCCACTGTATGATGGTCCGTCCCAGATGCCTTGGAGCCTGGAGAAGTCGATGCCATTTGTACACATTATTACAATCACTTGTTGACATCACCTGTTGTGAAATCTTTTTATTTTACTTTATTTTATTATATTTTACCTCATTACCAGCCCTAAACTGCCCAGATCCAACTTTTTTCTCGCCGGCCTGTAATACAGGAATGGATGTATATTAACAAATCAAATGAAGTTAACAAGGCAAAACAGAAGTATCTTGGGCCCATATTGTCTGCAATGAAAGTGAATGTGAATGTAAGAAAGACTGTATATTTTTCGCCGTTCTCCATACTGTCCCAACTTCTCCTCATTTAGGGTTGTATCATAGACCTACACTGCAGCAGCACTCATTTGTCATGCCTGTCAGTGAACAGCGCCATGTGTGACTACCACACAGTGAGCAGACTTTCGCTCACATACATGCAGACAGAAGCTAACCTCACAATAGGCCACAAGTACAGGATTGCATTAGTCAGTTTGAATGACACGCCGAACTACCAGCTGAACAGCTCTCTCTTCTCCTGCCATTGACCCATATATAGTCTGGCAGCCAGTGGCTTTCCCTACCTAGGGCTATTAGCAGTGCTGTGTGTCCCTCTACTCTTGATACACATGGGTCATTGGAGTTAGAGTTCCTGTATGGGTGCGTGTGTTTTGTCTCAGAGGCTAAGATTTAATTTATACTGCTAATTGTAACACATCAGAATGATTCACTTGTTAACTACTGACTGCTTTGTATGACTACAAATATGGAAACTGTTAATAATAAAAGACTACACTACATATATGCTAGTTCTTGTTATTTTGGCCAAAAAAAACATATCCATTTTTTCTGGCATGCTGATTATATGCTGAACATAGTGTGCCAGATTGCAAGTTAGTTGTGGATGTGTTTTCATGTACATGCACATGGATGTTTGGCCACTGTTCATTGGTTAAGGGTAGAAGTAGTTCACAGGCAGGTCATAAGCATCATGTCACTAAAAGTACAATTAATCTTTCAGAATTAATGCAAATGTGTTTATTAGGTCACAACAGCAGGGAAAGATGAACTCAGGTTGTATTCAAAATGGTATACCACATACTACTCACATACTAAATCTACCTAATAGTAATATGTAGTATGCGACCAAACTGAAGATCTGTAGTGAACTGAAGATACCCAGATGGTGTTCTACTCCAGTCGGATGTTCTAGTGTACAGGGGGAGCTATCTTCATGGTGTACTGGAGATACCCGGATGGTGTTCTACTCCAGTCAGATGTTCTAGTGTACAGGGGGAGCTATCTTCATGGTGTACTGCATCCCATCATGCACCATGGCCTCACCAGCTCTCAGCCTGCTTCAGCCAGAGAAAATGGGATGGGTAACACTGAGGAGCAAAAAACGCAGCCAACTCTGGGTATAAATGTGGATCTAGTGATTGTAGTGGGGTATGTTTTCATCAGAATGAGCCTCAAAAAGTTAAAATATACAGGTCTGAAGATTAATAAAAGATAAACTCACTTTAGAGGTTCAGTTTTAGAGTGAAATAGCCGAGGGTAGCTAACAGCTAGGCCAAACGTATTTCAGGTGAATGAGCTACACACAGGGGGCGTATACAGTATGCAGTACATACTACTGTAGTATGCAGTATAGTAGTGTACTATTTCGATTACAGCCTCAGAATGATTCAAAACTCATTTACCTTATTCTGGTTTAAAAATCTTCACAAAGGCACTAGTTTGACGATCAGACAGGGTAGATTTGTTTCGGATAATATGAGATGACTCATAATTGGTACTGCTACAAACCTTTTCTTATGTGCTATACTGTCACTAAATGCGGAAAAAGCTTATGAAAGGCTTAGTGGTTTTGCAAAAAATGTGATTTGCCCAGTTTTAAGATGGTGTCGACTCACAACGGTGGTCCGACTGCGACAGGTGCGTACAGATCGGCACCATCTGATCTGCAGCATGGAATTACCTTTCTTACTTACTTTGGCCTTAGAGCCCTTAGCTCAAGCAATGTGTCAGGACATTGATATACAACCATCTGTTATAAATGGAACTTCTCACTCCATAGTCCTATTTGCAGAAGACGTTGTTATTTTTGTGGAAGATGCAGATAGTTCAGTCTCCAGTGTGTGGACAGTTTTAGGGTACAAGGTTAATTGGCACAAATCTGTTTTAATGCTCCTTCAAAATAACAGCCTTTTAAAATCACTCCAGGTGCAAATCAGTCAGTGTCTAACAATGGGTTCACATACCTTGGCATTAATAACAGGTTGTTATTCACAGAAATGGAATAGTTATTTTTTCTGACACATTTAAAGATTATAAAAATGGTTATGCTTCCTTGTTTAAATGTCTTGTTTGCTATAATCCGCTCTGTTCCACCAACAGACTTTTTTAAAGCTATACAGTCCAATATATCAACTTTTCTTTGGGGTGGGGGGCATTAAACAACATCATATCTAAGTGAAAAGACCAAATAATTTATACCGTGGCGTTTTTAATGACGCTGCCTCCTTAAAGAAGCACAAACCCCAATAATAGGCAACTCTGCTGTATCTGTGCCAGGAGTAGACCAGATCTGTTCTTGAAAGCATGTAGTAAATATGTGGACCACCTTTGGCTCACATCAGATTGCCAGTACTGACAGTGGGCCAACAGTACCATATCTTTGCCAGATGTGGCCCACATCCACTTGCCATCTGGGATTTAGCTTATCTAATTTATGCAATGGTGAAAACGTGGCAAAATTAATGAAACACTGTGATCAGTAAAAACTATGTAGTGTCTACGCTTGGCGGACAGTCTTTATGGAATCCAATATAGAGCTTTACAGGTATATGTTTATTGAGTGATCTTTTTTTGTAATTGAATGCACATTTTCCAAGTCGTTAAAACAGCCTTCTCTTCGACTAAGATCACGAGTCAATTATTCAACCCAGCCTGTAAGACCCTCCTGAATGTTCCCTTACCCATTCATCATTTGGTCAAGTACTTCTCTACTATCAGTAGACAGGTGGCTTCTTGTACATACATAAGTGTTTGATTTCTCAGGCTCCTTTCTCCTCTCAGGCTTCTTTGGTGTGGGAGGAGGAGCCACAGCTGACTATCACCTTTGATTGGGACAGAGTCTGGAGCAAAATTTCTCATCAAGAAATTTCACTCATCAGCAGGTTTGCTTTGAGCTTATTCACAGAGCTTATCCCACTTCTTTAAAGGCGATATCAAATGTCAGGCATTGATAATCTACACTGCCATTTATGCAGTAACAACATAGTTGGCACAACATTGCATATGCTTTGGGACTGCCCCATTATATTTAAGTTCTAGTCTAGGATAGCCTTAGTGTTTAATTCTACTCTTTTTCTATTCTGTGCTTAGATTTCCAGATCACGCACTAGAATTCAGGGAGCTTCAGGTAGAACTATTGATATGTGGCCAAATGTTATTGATTATATTAGAAAATGTCTATTGTAATGAAGGGCTGCTGTGGGCAAGTGCTCCCATGGAGAGAGATGCAACCGGACAGCTACCTGCCCCGTCCTCCATAGTGGAAACCATGCAAAAGATGGTCAGTGCGGTGTGATGGAGACCATTTATTGGCCAGGGGAGCATCCACACTTCATTCATCACAATCCAGGATAGCAGCAGTGGAGTAGAACATAGAGGGTACAACCTGGAGCTAACCACCTTGCTTGCATACCTGTTCATGCCTCTCTCTCTCTATACACTCTGAAGCACATGTGCCTAATCCAAGGCACTTAAAGTGACCGTTACAATATAATAGCCCTTTTCTTACTTGTAATATAATTATTATTCTTATATAAACATATAGTTATGTTTATACTAATTAATATGAAAAAAACCCCCAAAAAACAGGACTGCTTTACCTTTAGATGCGCACACAGGATAGGTCCATCAGGGGGCAGAACCGAGAGGGAGAGAGGGTGGGTTGAGAGAGAGTGGGGGAGAGAGAGAAAAAGAGAGAGAAAGAGAGAGTTAGAACAGATGTTTACCACAAAGCAAACTCAAACAGTTGAAGCATCAGCGCTGAGGGATCTCTCGCCCTGGGAGATTAAGTCATTAAACATGTGGGGCTATATAAATAAACTGCACTTAGAGGATAAATGCTATAAACGCTGATGTACAGAGCTCCATAAATAACCTCAGTCAATTAATGTCAACATTTGGATCTCATTCTCGGTATAAACTCCAGTGAGTCTATAAATGCTGACGCTATGAAGCTATAAATACAGACGCTGATGTGTGGAATGCCATATGAAAAAATGTGCTAACTATAAACTCCACAAATGCCAATGTCAGAAACTGTATACATAAACTGTACCGAGTTTATGAACGCTTACAAGGCTGTAACCATCAGCAGACCTTAGTTCCATCTTGAATTCAGACATAAAAGTGTGAAATCAACTTGACCTGAAATGGCAGCTTTGTAAAATATCAATGAAACACCTGACTTCAAAAGCCATTCTCTTTGATTAGCATAAGCTCTTAGTCTGTATAATGCATGATTATAGTGAGGTCTCATACACACTAGTGCATTGGTTCTCACACACAAAGAGATAAAATGTTCTTTTTATAGACTTTTACATAAATTATTATCTTACATTAGCTCTGTGTATGCGTGTGCATATGATGAGTTTTTCTAACACATGGCTGACTGCATGCCCAATCTGAGTTCAGGTCAAACACAGCTTCCTCCCAAAGCAATGGTCAAATTACACATAAGCACACAGAAAAAAGGGCTTACTTGAGGTGTAGTGATGAAGGATTCACAGTGTAACTTTGAGCTCATCTTAGTCAATTATTCTGTTACAACAAACTATTATTATTATTAAGCTGGCTTGAAAAAGCCAACTTACTGTTCTTCGTAATCTTCTTATTATTATTCTATGCCTCAACAGAACTAAAACAGTATTAACAGTAATAAATCAGTAATAACAGTACTACACTCCACATACTGACAACACTCCACACACCACCCATCACACACTTCACTCTTTACACACACCATAAACACATTTTGCACTTCTCTTACCTCACAACCCATTTATACCACACACTCCACACATTCCAAAACGAGCATACACGCATCACATTAATGAGCAGTATTAACATGCTTTTTCAAGCCAACTTAAAGTTTCTTCATGAACGTTCCCTTCGAGTTATTATTATTATTATTATTATTAGTAGTAGTAGTAGTAGTAGTACTAGTAGTAGCAGTAGCAGCAGCAGCAGCAGTAGAAGTAGTAGTAGTACTACAACTAACTTCTTGTGATAGCATCAGCATTTCACAAAGGTAGACATAACTAATTATCAGTCTAAATTAGTTGAAATAACACCTAATATACACTATATTGCCAAAAGTATTCACTCGTCTGCCTTCACAGCCTTATGAACTTGAGTGACATCCCATTCTTAATCCATAGGGTTTAATATGATGTCGGCCCACCCTTTGCAGCTATAACAGCTTCAACTCTTCTGGGAAGGCTTTCCACAAGGTTTAGGAATGTGGTTATTCACTGGAATTCACTGAGCTCCTGAGAGCGACCTGAGAGCGACCCATTCTTTCACTAATGTCTATAAAAGCAGTCTGCATGCCTACGTGCTTGGTTTTATACACCTGTGGCCATGGAAGTGATGGGAACGACTGAATTCAATGATTTGGATGGGCGAGTGAACACTTTTGGCAATATAGTGTATCTACAGTTAAACCCATGCACACTCAATGTGCACCATTCACGTTACATCAGCTTTTCTTTTGAATGATCACTTTGGCTTTATCATCATCTATCTATCTATCATCTTCTTATTTTACATAGCTTATATTGTATAGTTGATGGCAGAAGCAAATCTACCTGTCAGATGCAAATATTTAACCAGAAAACACAGAAGCTGGAACTAGGGATACATTTTAAATAAACGGCTGTGCAAAGCTGCCTGAATCAACAGAATACATCAGAAGTGAACCGTAATCCTCTTTGTAACTTACGGTATGTGCTGACAGAAAACAGCAAGGTAAAACCAGCTTTGTTATGCCTAATAACACATCACGTTAAAGCATTCATTCCCCTCACCTTCGGTCGGACACAGCCCACAACAACAGACGCCTGTCAGTGCCAAAATCCCCCTTCAGGCAGAATTATGACAGAACTCTTTATGTACTGAACAAAGATGAATGACTGGCAGTCCGCAGGTCATTATTCACCGATACAACAGTAATATAAATGCATGCATGCACGTGAACATGAGTGTGTGAGAATATGTTAGAAAACAAATCTAATCAGTATCAATCTTGGCGAGGTGACTGCCTGGCTAAGGAAAACCTCTATAAATAACCAATGTGCGCTTCTCTCTCTTTCTGTGTGTGTGTGTGTGTGTGTGTGTGTGTTTCCCAGAAAGTTTTGGCACTTTTCCCACTATGCTCCCATGGGTGTGTCCAAAGATGCAGTTCCTGTATGTGAGTGAGAGATAGACAGACAGATGAGAGAGAGCAAGAAAGAGAGGAGGGGAGGAGGCAGACAGAGAGACAAGAGTCCAAGAGACTATTAGACGTGGGAGAATGCATCTTTATCTGTGACCACATTCATTTCCATTGTAAATATAGAAGGTGATTTCCATAACAGTCAGAGCCATGGGCGTCCTGCAGGAGTATCCAGCCTGAACCACACTGATTTACTGCTACTGTACTACAAAACATGCAACGCAGAAAGAAGAGTTAACGATGCGGATGTGTGAGTAAAACATAGTGATGCTTGTGTATTTCTATTCTCTTCTGAGTTTTTTCGGAAGTCCACTTAGTGAAGACTATCCAGCAGCGAACATCTAATAATCGATCTAAGAATCTCCCTGAGGAAACGCTAAAGTAGGTGTTATTCAATCAAGTGGAGAGAGAGAGAGGCACGTGTGCAGCGAGGTTATGTAAGCAGAACCTTTTTACAGCAGCAGAGCGTGTTAAAAACATCACGTTAGGGAAGTGTTCATTTTCACACATCCACTGACAGTTAACAAAAGCTTAGGCAGAAGCTGTGTATCCGTCTGACTGCAAAGCCTTGATCCTGCTTAGCCTTGATTTGTTTGGCAAACACAGCCTGAAGAAACAGAGCCATGGCTATGGAAACATCCCTCTCGTTCAGGGACAGACTATTCGGTTTAAAATGCAGCAAATCAAAACCGCAGAGGCGTGACGACATGGGGATTTTACTGCCTACTGTCTTTACATATCGTGCAAAAACAGTCAGTATTTGGCTCTCCTTTATTTCACAGTGAAACTGTAATGAGTCCAGGTGCTATGTTGGCTGTGAGCCCCACAGAAGCAGTGCTATCCTTGGTAAATGTGAGCAAAAAAGGTTGAGGATCTGTTTTTGTTGTTTAAGCTGGCATTAAAAATAAATAAAATGAGGTGAAACAAATCCTTTTAAACATAAATATATAAATAAAATATAAATTAATAACTTCGTTAAAAACTAGGGATGCACCGAAATGCGCCGAAGCAAAAACCGAACAAAATGAAAGAGTTGCCTGCTTTTGGCTGAGGTGTGGTCCTAATCTGGCGAGTATGTGGCCCACATCTTGCTACCAGGAGAAGGCCACCCAAGTGCCATCAACCCATCTGGCAAGTGGGCCAGACAAAAATGGGAAATGAGGGCCAGATTTGGGCCAGCTGACATGGTGACTGCATTCATGAAGAGCGCCTCACTCCACGCTGGCCCAGATTTTATTGCATTGTAAAACTGGGGTTTGCGTTTCTATAAGGAGGACGCAGGCACGTGCACCAAGGGTGAAAAAGCGCATGAGAGAGAGCGAGTGCGCGTGTGTGGCGCCAAGAAGCTGCTGCCCGTCTGCCTTGTGGTAGCGACTCTGTTCTGTTCTTTACACTGTCTGGAGTTCTGTTTGACCTGAATGCTTAAACTGAATAAGACTCTGATCATTGTTTGCTATAAATTATTTTGTCTTTTCAAGTATTATTAACTTATAATAATTTTGGTTGCCAAACATTCGGTGCATCCCTATAAAAAACACATGCCACCATTATTGTGGGAGTGAGTGGATAGCTTCAGCCTGCGCTATTTAAGAGATTAATTTGACTGAAGATGAAGAAACCTCAAAATCTGATTCAAACTGCCTGTTGTCCCCTTAGCCTGAGGATTCCACACCACTACAGTGCGATGAAATCTCGTTCAGGAAACACCGGAATAGAGACGGGTGATATGGCAAAAATATATTGTGACACTTGAAGGAATTTTCATGATAGATAATATTATTTTTTTCAGACATTCGATCAGCTGGAGCAGAGAAAACAGAATCAGGAGTGCTGCATTAAAAAAATACTATCAAAAACTATAAACACAAAGATTTGTACTCTG
The DNA here is from genome assembly GCA_034552555.1 of Semaprochilodus insignis. Lineage (NCBI taxonomy): Eukaryota > Metazoa > Chordata > Actinopteri > Characiformes > Prochilodontidae > Semaprochilodus > Semaprochilodus insignis. The sequence goes on along the minus strand of CM067481.1, from coordinate 8,972,657 downwards.
GCACACTGTGTTACAAAATCCAGCTAAACTTAAAATGTGCAGTTGGTCAATGTTCTATTGATGATATCTACAATATGTTCAGAAAGCATACTGTACTGTATTGTGACACTGGAACAACACCAGCTACAAATGCACACAAGACGGAGACTCGAGTCGCACTTGAGACGCAGGTTGACTAACTTGTGACTCAACTTGGATACACCCCTCAAATGACTCGTGACTCAATTTGGACTCGAGACTTACGACTTTCAGCCTTAGAAAACAAAACAAAGCCAGTTTCCAGATACCGGTATCATGTGCGTGACTTTGCATGTCAGTTTTGCTGCAGTCATGTCTTTTCCCACAGCTCGTAGCAGCATAAGGTTTGATGTGGCTTTGATGCCATCTATTCTAGCTGGCACAAAAAGCTAATATAGATGAAGCTTCTAGCTAAATTCCCAAACTTTAGATCACACTGCTTTAAAACTGATTAAATTACCTGGATTAGCTATCGCACTGGCTACGAAGCATACATGCTATTAAAGCTAACATAACTAACCATTTTCAAGGCTTTGTTTGCATCTTGCCTTTAAACACTGCATACAGTTCAACTTTAATGAAGTTTTACAATAATCATGTTGTTATTCATTTTAACGTTTGTACAATGGAATGTCTGCAGCTCATAATCAGTGTTACAGCAGTATACTGTTTTAACGACATACTGTGGTATGAAAATTTATGGTTATCATGCCATGTACATCTCACAAGTAAAAAGAGTACCGTCACTTTAAGATGAGCTGAAATATCAAGATATCAAGAGATATCAAGAGAACAAGCCTTCAAACTGCTTTAGCTCATGTATGAATGTACAGGTGCAGCCGAGTGACCTGCTTCATATGGCTACGAAGTTAAGCAGTTGGAATTACATCACTGTGTGTTTGAATCACTGGTTAGCATCTTCTCCATGTACCTTATGTCTCTGCTCTCTGGGTTGGAGTGGAAGTTTGAAAGTAGGCTGACTCCATGCGTCACACTATGCACATGCATCTCCTTTCCTCCTCAACTGCCTGTCAGTGTGAACGTTTAAATCAGTAGACACCCAGCACACGGCCTGTTCACCTTACTGCCATCAGGCAGGAGGTACCGCAGCATCCAGACCAGAACAAACCAGCTAATGAACAGTTTTTACCCACAGGCTATGAGGTTGTGAGCCTTTCAACAATAACCACTGCACTCTGACACTATATCATTAATATTACATATCACTGCTATGGACCATATCATCAAGTCACTTTATAAGAACACACACACACACACACACACACACACACATATATATATATATATA
>CM067481.1:8943949-8963792 GCA_034552555.1 Semaprochilodus insignis | reverse complement strand
ACGAGAGAGAGACAGAGAGACAGACAGAGAGACAGAAAGAGAGAGAGACAGAGAGAGAGACAGAGAGAAAATAGAAACAGAGTATGGGAGGGAGCAATGGGGGGAGAGCAATCACATAGCAATAAGAAGAGAAAACAAACAGAACACGCACACACAATCAAGATTCAGCTCACTAGGAGGATTCTGACTCCTCCATTAATCAGCACTTTATTCAAATTCAGCTGCCACTTTTCCCCTTCTGTCGGTGCACAAACACAAACCCCCCACCAGCAGGGCTGCTGCTGTCAGGACTATGCAACAAAACCCACCCAAAGAGCAGTGAAAGCTGGCTTAAGAACCAGCCTACAGTCAGAGCACAAAACAAGCCCCCAAATGCTCTGATTTGGCTTTCAGTTCCATACTCAATTATTCCAGTTCAGGTTAGTTTATAAACAGGCCCTTAAAAAGTTCAACTGGAAGTCTAAAGATAGTCAACATGCTGCAGCTTTTCCTCCACTTTGTAAAGTCACTTAACCCTGGATGACCCCAGCATGTACTTCTTTTATGACATCACTAGGCAGTTTAAATGGAGCATGCGGTCTTATCAGCACACACGTCTCCGGGTCGTTCCTGGTCATTTGACACAGGAATGGGTGTGTTTGGGTTATATGACCTCAGGGCTTTGTATGGTATTGTCATGGTTAAGGTATGGGGCTCTACAAGCTCAGATATGAGAAGAATGAATGAGGAACAAAGAAAACAACAACAACAACAACAAAAAAGACTCTGTCATTCGCTGTTCATTGTTGTTGTACAAACCAAAGCAATTCACATGACTGATGCTGGAGAAAACATGCAGCAGCACCCCCCCCAGAAGGTCAGGTACAGAGAAAGAAGGAATGAGAATGTGAGAGAGAAAAAAAAAAGACAGTGTATTGTAGAGGCATTCCTTCTCTATCTGTGTGCAGTGGGTGTGTGTGTGGAGTTGATTTATGGAGTGTGGTTTCTCATCTTGTTCTGCAGAGCGAGCAGACATTTTAACGTGAGTGAAACTGATGTATTCTGAAACATGATAAAGCTGTGGTCTCCAAACACTCCGGTAAGACATCAGGGTCTGCTAAACTTCTACATGACAACCACATGACATGTAGTGTTCGCCTTCTCATAGAATATGCATTTATGCAACATTGTCATTTCAGATTGTTCTCAGACGTCTACACAGAACGTATGTGATGTTACATGCCCACGTAGAACCCTATGATATGTCCCTAGAATAAATGAGCCATTGTATTTCTTTATTAGTGTTCTCATAAATAATTTGATAAGTCAAGTCGAGTCAAATTTATTTATATAGCGCTTTTTACACAGATGTTGTCACAAAGCAGCGTTACAGAGAAAATGGGCCCAAAGCCCCCAGTGAGCAAGCCAAAGGTGACAGCGGCAAGGAAAACTCAGAGCAAGAGGAAGAACCCTCGAGAGGAACTAAGACTCAAAAGGGGAACCCATCTTCAGGTCAACCCCGGATAGCAACAAACACAAAAAATCAGAGTTTACGATAATAGGTAAAGAATAGGAGAAGTGTTTTAGGAGGAGTGTTGAGTGTTTTAGGAGAAGTGTTGAGTGTGTTTGAGGCAGAGAAAGAAATGTCTGATTAGTCTGTGATTAAATAGCAGGAGCTTCGGATGGACGCATGATGTAGGTGAGGCCCCCTCACAGCACAAGACAAGGAGAAGCTTCATGGTAGGCAGACTGGTCAGCAGGAAGGCAGCGGCATCCAGCCGAGGCAGGTGAAGCAACGGCACCAGAGCGCACAGGACGAGCAGTAGCAGTTAGGTTGAGCTGATGAAACCAACACATGTGGAATTGCCCCAAAACTGAGTGAGGCTCCTCACTATTGTTCAAGGTTCGAGAAACTGGCAGGAGTGAAATTTTCAGAGCAAGCATCGTTGAATTACAGTTGTTCTTGTTAAAGATGTGAGTGCTGGAAATGTGTATAAATAGTGCTGCAGTTACATTCTGATGCTGCCCAAGCTGTAGAATTTAAGGTGGAATGGAACATTTGAATAGGTTGCCGAATGGGAAACCAATTCTGAGGACAATTCAAAAGTCAGCCTCGTTTAAAGATGAACATCAAACACACCCGTTGACTTGGTTGGTTCTTTGGAATGGGTATAAGATGTAGTTGGGTGAATGAGTACATTTCTAGAGCCTCTGCTAGCCTTTGAGGTTAACTGTCCAAGACATGTAGCTTGTTGTGCTGAACAAAGAACAGAAGCATATAGGTTATGAGGAAAGATGTATGTTTATTCTGCCTCTTCAAGTTAGGCCTGCAGCTCTGTGCTTACACTGAGCATAAAGGAGGTCTGATTTGAGTGCCATGTGCTGTGCAGGGTCATTAAACACAGAGAGATTAATGGCTGTTAAGTGTTCCAGAGTGCTGACACACAGACTCCTGACACGCACGCGCGCACACAGACATACACACACAGACTAATACAGCACACAAAACACACACGAAACTCACGCTTCACAGAGCAACAATGAACTACGTCCCACTGAACACCACCCCTGACCCTCACAGCTAGGTGACCGTGCCATTCTGAGTAACTTCACGACCTAAAGCCACTTTTAGCTGCTGTATGTAATCTGAGTATGTTCATATCACTTATACATATAAAGCCTCCAATGTGTAGAGCTCTGTCAACACAGGAGCTGAGAAGTGCCTCATATGCTGAGTGAATTGATTGCCTAAGGATGAAACTACATGCTGGGCAAGAGGGAGGTGATGACTCATCTTCTGTCTCTTCATTAGTGGATTACTGCGACCCACACGACAGCCTGGCTCTCCAAGCAACCACCACACAAAAGAAGACCCAGCCTCGATGAATAGCCCACTTCTGTGTCGCAGGGGTATTTTGTGGATTGTTTAAATTGTTTGAGTACATTATGTAACAACTAACCTGCATTTGTTCCTGACTCAAAGAATTAAACTGAGCCAGTGACGTACAATTTAAATCTCTAAGACCACAGCAACCCCTGACTATACAGGACAAACAGGGCTAATCTTAAAATAGTGACAAGCTGTCCCACTGATGAATCTATGAGAAATAAAACCTTAATGGCCCCATAGTGGCTGGTATAGAGACAGAAGACCACAGTCAGATACTGGGACAGTACTGCTCATCACATAATGAGATCAAGGAATGGAAACATGCACTAATGCAAATAATACCTTGACAGGTGAAAATATCTTAAATCTATCTAATATAAAGACTGTCATAATGAGATAAAAGATTATTTTAAGATAAACAAAATCTTGTTAAGACACAATATATATGCTATTCACATATATGTACTATTCTTATATACCATATACTATTCCTTTGTCAATGAGTGTGTTTTATGATGCATGTATATATACGTGCATCATATATATATGTGTGTGTGTGTGTGTGTGTGTGTGTGTGTGTGTATATACATATATACATATACAATGTCAAACCTAACCACCAAGTTTCATCCCGGTCAGCTGATTACTTCTGGGTGCAGCTATTTGTGCAGCTACTATGGACGATGGGTGTATATCATTTAATTTGAGCAAATGTAAAATCCACTCATTGTCCAAACACAATCAAATTGCTTTAATAAGACCATTTCATGGAAGTAAAAATCTAGAAACAGGTTACATAATCTTAAAAGATTTATTTATTTATTAATTTATGTATTTTTAAATTGCCAAGCTATTTTTTATAGGGCGGTAGTTATTCTGAAAATCAAGACAGAGTACTTCATAGCTCTCTTTGTAAACACTTTCAGCGCTGTATTTGGTCAGTAAGCTGTGCGTTATGGCCAGGAGATCTAAATTCCACCTGAGAGAATAGGATTGGGCAGAACAATGTGTTTCACTTCCTGTGCCCAATAGGCAGCACACAAAAAGAGGCTTTGAGTGGAGCTGTTAAAAAAAGCTTGGTTGCTTGCTGCTGACTATGTCCGGGCTTACTACACACACACACACCTCAGACACAACACAGCTGCAAACAGACACAAGAACAGAACGCACACACTCAGACACAAAAGCAAAACACACACTTACACTGAGACACAACACACAACCAAAGTACATGCATGTACACACAGACAAGGACACACACAAGCACGCTGGATTGAGCTGCTGCTAACATCAGCGACATAGCTAACAAGGCTTCCTGCTGAGATAAGCTCTTCACAAACAAAGAGATGCTCAATACAGTCATTTATACAAACCCACAAAGCGATGCCTTCAGCAGTGCAGGATTCCAACTGCCATGCTGAAAAAATTAGCTTAGACCAGCATGTAACTAATGCTGGTCTGTGCTGGTTTAGGCTGGTTAGTGCTGGTTGAACAGCATCATGCTGGATGTTTGTTAACAGGCTATGCTAACAGGCTATGTTGCATTTATCAAATCACTATAACTCAAGTGTGGGTCAGGTGTGTAACGTTAGCCTAGGTCTACAAAAAAGATGTCATCATGTTAGTCTTTATTACAAACACATATCATAAGAGGCAATGTAGAAAACTTTACAGTACTTTAATAAATCAGTTCTTAATCACTGAGAGCTTTTGTTGACATGACTGAAACAAACATAAAACAAAGCCACACTGTCCTGGGGTGTCGAACCCACATCTATCTTCATCACAGTGTTACGGTGCATTCGCACATCCAACTTAGACATGATTTTCAAAGGCCTTTTTTATTTAATACCACTAATAAATCTTTTTTTTTTTTTTAAACACGAAGCATTTTTAAAAGGAGTGCTGCCTATTAATATTATATTCATAAGGAACATGCAGCAGTAGTGGGCTGGAGGTTAGGGAAACAGCCTTGAAACAGGAGAGTCGCCGGTTTGATTCCCTGAATTGACAGTAACGGCTGAAGTGCCCTTGAGCAAGGCACCTAAACCCCAACTGTTCCCAGGACCCCATGGTTAGGGCTACCCACTGCTCCCTAGTGTGTGTGTGTTCACTAGAGTGTGTGTATGAGGGTGTTTCGGATGGGTTAAACACGGAAGACAAATTCCTCTGTACGCAGCACAAATGGCTCAAAACCTGCCTACTCAGAGATTGATTGGCCTCACCTAAAAAAAAAAAAATTAACATTGTTGTTATTATTTTCATTATTAATAATTATTTTAATTGCATGTAAATGTTGCTTCTACTATTAGTGGTGGTAGAAGTTATATGGTTACAATATGAATAAATATAAGTAACCTAAATAATACATTAATTATGTGACATTCCCATATTTTGGAAACATGGTTCAAACTACAGTGGTATGAACAAGGTAGGACAGTTTCGGGAAACGGTCGTACTTCATATGTCAGTTAGTTTAACAATGCATCGTACCATGTTAGTTCAGTGCTAGGCTCCATCGAAGTACGGGAAACGCACCCCTGATCATTTGTTGTGTGTTGAACAAGGTTCTCAGCAGGGTGATTTAATGCCACCAGCTCACCTTAGCCACTGCATACTTCTAGTGGTACCAAGTGTCAGAAAATCATACATTCTAAGTATTCTTAGCTCAGTTAGTTCATCGCTAGATTGATTTTGTTAAGTATTTTGATACACACTGCCAGCTTTCCTGCTCGGTTGGGTGGTATGCATTTAATTCTCAAAATAGTTTTCAGTACTGTCACACAAGTGCACTGTGAAATATTGCACTGCATTATTGATTTTGTAAAGCATAAAATCTGTATCAAATTTATTAAAAGCCTTAGTAATCAGCATATGCACTGCTATGCATTGTGCACTTCAGGTTTATAGCAGGCCACTTTATATCACAACTGAATCAATAACTGTACAGTTGAAAATTTTCTTTTTTTGTGCTTTTTTTTGTTTATTCAAAATCCTCTGATCTTTCTACGCTCTTCAAGACAATAACAAAAGGTAATGCTTGCACAGCACAAAACATTTAATGTGATGTGTGTGTGTTTTGCCTCAGTGTGGGGGAGACAGCTGCCAAGTGGAGCATTAACCCATGCGTCACACCGTACAGTGCGGCCACATCTGAAAGTTTTAACCACAGCGGAGTCAGACGCATGCAATCACCGTCTAACCATTCAAACCGGCACATAAGCATCATATCCTTCTTCTCATCCAAAAACACACTTCAAAGACCTCTTCTCATGCCATAGGTGCAGTTAACGCCCCCTAGCCAACTGCTTCCTCCATCAGAAAGCCAATTACAGAGGAAATAGTACGCAGTCCATGGGCTGCAGACCGCTCATCGCTAAAGGTGAAATACAATGAAAAGGTTAAATAAATAGAGTTTGGTACACAGATCTTACTGTATCCCTACAAATACATATCCACATTGCAACACTGACATGATTAATATTTACATACAAAAGCAGAACAGCAACAAGAATAGAGAAATCTACTGTTCCAGGCTATGAAGGAGATGGTGGCACTTTTCAAAAACTGAAGAGATCTAAAGCAAGTAGCCAGTATAGTTAACGCTATAGCCACTAGCAAGCCTCAAGTAACGTTAGCATAGCCAAGTAAATATTATTGCGACCCAGCTTATTTACACAGAGGCTGATTTTGTTTTCCTTCCTCTGTCTACTTCGACATGATGTTTCTCAGAGCTCACCAAATAATTCATGAGCTCACCATAAAGAGAAACAGCTCCTTTCATTCTGCAGTCAAATCACAGTTCTGTAAACGGGTGCTACCTTTAATATTTGCCTTGACGATGTTTGAAATGTTCTTGAGAGATTCTCATTGTTTGTCTTACAAAATCTAGCACAAGGCTAGAGAGAGCGCTGCATTACCTCCAATCACATAGAGGGTCAAAAAAGGAATGTTACTGTGATGTAAGCATTCTAGAATGTTCCATATTAGAAGTACATGGGAGAGATTTGGAACATTTGCTCAAAGTGAGCAATGGCATTTGTTTACCTTTGAAATGTCATCCCTCAACTAAACACACATGAACAGCATTCCTATTTGATGGTCTGGTAAAGGACTTCATTTTCACTCTCTCATCTGTTATACAGCATAGTTCTATTATTGCAAATGTTTAAGTGATTGTATTAAAGTACTTAGTTAAAAGGAACCAGAGCATAATTCATAAGCTTGTGTGGTTGGTTAGCCTATGCATTTGAGTATTTATTTTATACAATAAATAAAAGTTTATTTATTTATTTATTTATTTATTTATTAATTACCCCCCCCCCCCCAAGGCTTCATTATAACCAGACTATGCACTCACTCCTGCATGTCTCTCACATCTTCGTCCGTCACATCAGGCCCACTTACCATATTGCTGTTTTCTGTAACTGTATAATCACAAACTGTAATCTTTTTTTTTTCTCTTTTTAAATTATTAGCTTGTCTTTGCCCCATTCATCAATGGTCCTCACGGGACCTCCTCACAGGACCACCACTGAGCAGCTATTATATAGATGGTGGATCATTCTCAGTTCTGCAGAGACACCGACATTGTGGTGACATGCTAGTGCATGTGTATGGATCACACACAGAAGTGCTGCTGGAGTGTTTAAACACCTCAGTGTTGCTGCTGGACTGAGGATGGGCAGCACCCCATGACCACTGATGAAGAACTAGAGGATGACCAACACTACACTGTGCAGCAGCAGATGAGCTATTGTCTCTGACTGTACATCTCTGGTATGGATGGTATCAAGATGCCAATCTCTGACACTGCAGGCATTAATGATAATATGTATGAGATCTGTGATATGTATGAGATCTGTGATTATACAATAATGATGTTATATTGGCAATGTATGAGTAAAGTAATGCAGTAAAACAAAATGTATATTTCATCCCAAAATATTTCACACAACATAATGACCTTGAACTTTGATTAAATGCATTATATTATATTATATTATATTATATTTAAAACAAACAAGGTGTGTATGCATATCATTGACTGTACATCTATATAAGTGCTGTATATAGATACAAAAGTATATATGACACCCCTCGTACAATCTCAGCTATGGGACTGTGCATAGCAGAGATGCATACTGTTAAACTGTGGGAGGAACTCACAGGAGGACAGCAGGTGGAAGGGTAAGTTTGGATGCATATACACTTCAAACACACGATGGTAATTTTAATGAGAGGTAAGAAAAGGCCACTGTTCATGCTAACAACTGAAACAACAGCTAACCCTTTACCCTCCTCCTGTCCCTAGTTATCTACCTTCTTACTATTACTAGCAACAACCTTTCATTTTTCTATTAAACATGGACAGATATTGCTCTTACAGACCTCATTTGCCCTGCATGTCAGATTGATTACTTTAGCTCTTTGAACCAAATTCCCATAAAAACCTCCAAGGGAACCTAAACTGCAGCCAATAAGCACAGCACTGATTTACATATTAATACAGTAGCATGACCTGGTGTGTATGAAACAACACAGAATTTCCAAGTGTATGCAGGCAATATATATGCAAATTATGCCGTAAATATTTTTGCATGGCATTTGGCAGTTTTATGGAAAGCAAAACAAGATTATAATAAAAAATCCATAAGCTTCTGTAATTCTAAAAAGCTGCATGAATCAAGCTTAATTTCATTCTCTGATTAGACAAAAATATAACCCCTAAAATATAAGGAAAGTGATGTTAAAATTTAGGTCAGGAAGGTTAATCGTTAAGTCTAATTAGTTGCATACGAAGCCATGATTGATTAACTGAACGTTGCTAATGCAGTTTTAGGACTGTGGAAACTGGATGAGAATGAGAGGTGACGTGGTGACGTGGTGGTGGGGTGTGTTCTTAAGGACATCCCAGGTCCAGAATAGAACTGATAATATGAGCTGTGTTATTCCAAGCCATCAGTGAAGGCAAAGCTACTTCGCTACAGGATGGACTCCCATAAATAAATAAATAAATAAATAAATAAAGTATCTGTTCATATTTTAAATATATGCACAATATGTAAAGTTGTAAAATGTATTTGCAAAATATGTTTAAACTGTGTAATATGTAAATATTTAAATACATGCCAAAATATGTATATATAGCAAAACATTATGTTCACATACAATATAGATTAAATGCATGCAAAACATACATGGAAAAATATTGACAGAAAGCTGACACCTTCTATTGTGTAAAAAAAACCTTGTACTATGACATTTACATTCAACTGTACATATATAACATCATTTAAAGGATGAAAATGAGCAGTGGTTAATACTAAACATGTTCCTTTGCTTTAAAGCCACATTAACACTCCAACTGTGGTCTTCAAACATTCCACCAGACTTCACAGACATATCACAGGGTTCACGTTCAAACTTGACATAGCATGAAAGCAGTTACAGTGTGCTATAAAGATTTATTGTCAAGTACTTTGGACTGCACCCAGCAGAACAGATAGTTAATTCTCATGTGACATTGGAACTGTGTATATGAAACCCAATTCATCTGCAACTTCATGGCAGCGCACTGATACAGTTAGCATTTATAAGACCATGAAATCTATTTAAGCTAAACATATAATTGAAGGTATATGAGAAAAAGGAGCTAAAACATACAAGACAGACACGTGAACATACACAAACACACATACACATGCAGACTCTATATAAGAAACCCAGCTAATAACTATAGGTATCAGGCCTTTATCATTCTAGCCTCTCTTTGCTTCATGCAAACAGACAGCCAGAAACACTAAAAATAACACAAGAAATTCATGATGGCGGCAAACTGAAGAGAACTCAAGAGCTTTTATCATATTAGTGTGGAGTTGCTGCAATAACAAAAAGGATTTTCATAAAGTTCAAATCAATGGACGTTATGAAAAACAGACAAATGTAAACTGGCACACAAACCTGGCGTATGCAAAGTATGCAAACACGTGCATACATGTGCACACATGCGGAAGGTTTACTCATCTTCCCATCAGTACAATCCTCAATATTCTCCTCCCAGTCTGTACAGAAAGGACGGAAACTGAGAATCTTAAACAGTCATAAAGAACAACAACACCGAGATCAAATCCCTTCCACACATACACATAGGCTTCTTACTCCTAATTATGATGTAGTACATCTAATGTTCAGCAGTAGCTTAAATGAGGGGACTCCGAAGGCCAATTACAGTAAGCTCCAGTGGGACAAGCACAGGCAAATATAGTGACTTTTTGTTAGTGCCGTTCAATCAACACCAACTAGCACAGTGATATACGACCAGATCCGTGAGAAAAAGTGACTTCTACAGTTTACTTCAACTTCACCAAGGTCTTGATAATGCATTAGATCACTATTTCATTAGCTCATTATTCATTTTTAGTCATTTCAGCTCCTTAGTCATTTCCTTGCTTGATACAGGCCAGTCATTTCTTTTTGGCCAGGCAGTATACATTCACAGCACTGTTTTCTCTCTTAAAGATGAAATCTTTAAGCACTGCTTATGGTCTACTATGGCTGTCCTGTTTACTCTATAGAATATATATATTAATATATATACAGCTCTGGAAAACAATAAGAGACCACTCCAGTTTTTTCATAAATCAGCATCTCCACATGTACAGCAGCCGTTCTGAAGAGAACTCCTTCACACCATGTCAAAAGAGCTGAAGAGAAGGGTTCTTAGTGAGGAACAGAAGGTTCAGTTCTAGCTTTACTGGCAGATACAGTGAGTGTCAGGGTCCTTCCATCCTGAACATTTCAGAAACAGCGCTTCATAAGAACAAGGTCAAGCAGCAAACACACGGGACAACACAGCTACAGACTAGCAGAGGGCAAAAACCACTCTCTACTGACAGTCATGACCGGCACCTCACTCGAACATCACTTAACCACCGTAAGATGACCTCAACTGACCTACAGAAAGACTGGCGAACAGCAGCTGGGGTGAAATGCACAGCGAGGACGGTTCGAAACAGGCTTCTGGAGGCGTTTCTGTTACTTTTACCATTTGTCATTTTCTAAACAAAAAGATCAAAAATTCAATATTTTATCTGGTATTTGGGAGAAATGTTTCCAGTACTGTATAGCAGTATAACACCCCACCCACCCCAATTAATTTCCTTTGCCTATCCCCTTACTAATGCAGGTGGGTTATCTTATAACCTTCCAAGAAACATCTCCTAAAAATGACTAACTTTGACTACAAATTAAATAAATGAAGGATGCATGGGTGTATGTGTGCATATGCATATTGCATATGACAGAGTCTGCAAAACATGGACAGATGTGTAGCAGCGCCTTACAGTCAGTCATGATTAGCTAATAATCTGAAGATGCTTCTTCTGTACAATCTGTGTGTGTGTGTGTGTGTGTGTCTCAGTACTAATTGACCTCCATCATGTCTGATGGGTTAACTACACCAATCCATTTACACACTAACCACATCCCAAAGTGTCTGCCTTTCTCTACACGCAACTCAATTACACATCCTGGCAGAAAAGCAGTAAAGAGGAACCACAGCTGCAGGTACGCTAATAAGACAGCCTAACAGCATCTATTAGCATGTTTGTCTTATTCTATTAGAAAACAGGTTAAGCTCAGCTTTGGGTTGCAACACAAAGACCAAATGTCCCTAAAGTAAACGTGAACATCATTCCGGGCACCTCAGAGGAACTGTAATACTTCATACATTCTTGTGCAACAGGCCAGACGTGCTGTTTCTTGCGCTGAAGAACACATTTCCTTGTACCTGTTTTGACCTTACCCCACTGAAAGGGTTCAGTCTGGCCCCTGGGCAAGACGGTTTCATGTCTCTTATTAGTGTAATTGATTGCTTGTCATATCACATTTATTATAAAAGGCACACAACGGCATGATGCTCAGAAGCCAAGTGTCTGATCTCTCAGCCAAAAGACCTGCACTTCACTTTTAATGATGGCCCTGGTGCTCAGCGTTCAAAAGGTCACTGGAGACCAGTGCAAAGCAAAAATGCCAAACTTCAAAAGGTAATACGGCTTGGATCATTTTCTTTCATTACTGAACTCATTAAAATCCAAGTATTGCTTTGTTAATTCTTCTCTCCACCACTGCTCACAGATTCTCATGCCTACACACTCCACAAAAGTCTTTAACAGCCATTTAATTAAAGAGAAATTGCATTGGGCTTATGGAAGCCCTAGCAGATTCCTGTTTGGTCCAGATTCACTTTCAGTCTAAAGCGTTTACAGTGAGACTTCACCCTCTACTGGGGACAATGATGGACACAGGAAAAGTAGTTTACAGTACACCGATGTATAAGCAATGACATACTGTAGCCTTTTGGAGTCAATTTAAAAAAAAAGACCCCTCAGTAAAAATGCTTTGCACATGCTTTGCACATTGCACTTAAGCTGAACACAAATGCATAGCTAACATCTCCATACTCCATCATCTTAAGGACAATATTTTACTCGATACACGTCATGTGGTATGAGTCCCTTGTCATCGCATGCCTCTTCAATGGAGGCACCGGAGGCCTCTCAATATGCTAGAACAAACACAATCCGCTTTGCGCTGACATATTTCTATGTCATGACCCCCTAGCAATTTCATCCTGTCCAATACATCCTACTTATTGGCCATCACTCCTTTGTGCCATCAGTAATGACCCGTAGCAGAACAGAGCCTCATATCAAATCTTATAACACAAGCCACCAGCAGAGCAGCAATAGCAGCACCTGATATAGAGGCTGCTCATGTCAGGAGCGCTGACCTTTTCATTCCCTTCTCCATCATTTTGGCCTCATGGTTAGCTGAGCCCAAGGTTTTTTCTGCATAGGAAATTGTCTTATAAAAATATGAACACCTGGCTGAGCACATGAACTTGGCTTTTCTCTATCCTAGTGTGTTTATGCTTTATGGCGTACTTTAAATGGCTTAGCATTTGATGTTTTCCCTTCCACTCTCCAAACCCTGTGTATATTGTACATCGCTGCTGCCACGTCCAGACATAAACATGTCTTTATATCGTGTGAGCATGTCATAACAAATGGACCCACTGAAGTGATCTAAATAATTAATCTGGCTTGAAAAGGCTGACTTACTGTTCTTCTTATTATTTTTATTCCATGGTCAAAATTTAAACCGTTTCTCCTCCTCCAGTTTTCGACGTAGAACCACAAAATTGCAGGATTGTAGGTCCTACACCCAAATAGGGTGCTTGTGCTTTTTGAAGTGATCCGATTTACGGTTTTCCTACAGCGGCCGTTTAATGGCCGTTTTTTTCCCATAGGAATGAATGGCGGAATGTCTATTTGGGAATGGGAATTTAAGGTGGCAATGAACTTAAGGTGGCAGTTATTTCAAGGTGGTAGTAGATTCAAGCTAGCACTGAATTGAAGGTGGCAGTGAATTTAAGGTGACCGTGATTTCAGGGTGGCAGTAGATTCAAGCTGGCAGTTAATTTAAGGTGGCAGTGATTTCAGGGTGGCAGTAGTTTCAAGGTATCAGTGTATTTAAGGTGGCAATGGCTTTAAGGTAGCAGTTAATTTACGGTGGCAGGGAATTTAAGGTGGCAATGAATTTAAGGTGGTAATGGATTTCAAGGTGGCAGTGAATTTAAGATGGCAGGGAATTTAAGGTGGTAATGAATTTAAGGTGGCAATAAATTTAAGGTAGCAGTGAATTTAAGGTAGCAATCAACTTAAGGTGGCAGGGAATTTAAGGTGGAAGGGAATTTAAGGTACTACAGCTGTTAACTTTTCGACATAATTATCAGACTTCAAGCCAACTTAAAGTTCATTCACAAACTTTCCCTTTCTATCACAGAGATGATGCTTTCTTATGACATCAATTTGTAGGAGTATGTACAGTTTAAAAATGCTGGATTCATTACAGAGTGAAAGCAGAGAGAAAAGCAAGTAGAAAGTAAGCAGTGCACATAATAATAATAATAATAGTAGTAATAATAATAATAATAATAATAATAATAATAATAATAATAATAATCTTAACTGGTAACCTTAACTGGTTCCGAAAGCAAAACAAATCCTGCAACCCCACAGTGATTATCTCTTACTTATTATCTTATAATTATCTTAGAGTCTTATTGACTCATTGGTGCATTCCGTCTGTTAACATGACACAGAAATACCTACTTTGGAAACAAAACGACCAACTACAGACCTTAGCATGACAGCGGCTGGTGAATTTGAACATGCGCTATAACAAAAACAAACATAGGTACATATCAGCAAATATGAGGATCTTTTACTAAAATCCTGAATAACCACAAATCACAAACTTTATTTCTGCCAATCCAGCTGCTGTAATGCTCCAATAAGCCTAGTTAAGGTATACAAATTCACCAAAGGACTGACAAACCTGCTGCACGGAAGTGCATATGCATACCACCATCAACACACCAGGGTGGATAGTCAGTCAAGACGGAACTAAACAAATTCCAAAACCTACGGCCAGATTAGTATGCAATAAACACCATTCTCAACCACTGTGAAAGGACGTTTTGAGGCTGAGACTAATGATCTATTGACTCCACAATCAAGAAACAGCTAATGGTGGTTACATATTTACAGTCATCACCAAATGATGGCAGCCATTATTAGTCGAGTTCACTGTACATTTGCTGTGACCTAATGCAAAGAATAACCAAGACCAGACAGAAGACATGACCTAGACCCACTGTTTTCCCTTTTGCTTAATTTCTGTTTATTTGCCTAGGACATGTACTAGTGCTGTCACCTGAACAGAAGGGAGTCTGAATAGTTAAACATATCTGGATATGCAAATAACTCTCATTACTACTGTCTCTATTTCACCACTATGACAACACTATAAAAAAAGCTCTCCAGTCCATTTGAAACCCACCCCCCACCATTTCCTTTCATCATACCCCCTTCTCATTACCCTGCCCTAATTATAATTACAGATTTTGTTTAGCTGCTTCATGCATATTGAAATGTGATTTTCCTCTGCCGATGTAGAACAAGGTCACGACTGATGGCCCCGACACTGACGGCCAGGGCAGAAAGAGGACAGTCGTTATCACAGCCCCACGCTATGCATACCCGGATATCAATTAACTCAATTAATATTCAACACTGGTATTGCTGATTTAATTATATTTCCAGCCATCATGGACCAATTACACATTTCCTGTATTTGCATCTGCTGCTGTTGATTTGACTACAAAGCACTCCAGCACTTTGCAACACTTCAGACATGTTCGACAGGGTTTGACAGTAAAGGTTAGGAGAAGCTAGCTATGTGAATATGGGCATGTGTGTGTGTGCTCTGTATGCTCATATGCAGGCTGTGCTTGTGATAAATGAGACATGTTAATGAGAAATGGCCTGTAGTGGTATAAGTCCAGCTTTTAGCAAAGGTCATGAAGGTCATCAGGTTGAATATGCACTGAAAATTCACAGTAACAGACACATTAGCTGGACAATTAAAGTAGAGAGAGAGAACAGAGCCAAAGGCCTACACTGACCTCAATTCTAGCATGCGCGCGCGCGCACACACACACACACACACACACACTCACACACACAAAAAGCATTATGCTCATGGCTATGTTTGTGTGTAGCAAGGGGGAGGGGATGTTCACTGTGTGTGTTTGATTCAGTGGCATGATTCAGCAGACAGCAGGCTCCCATGTCCTGTGGCAGTCAGTCTGCCACATTGGCCAGGCCTCCAACCTGGTGCGCACGCGCACCCACACACACACGCGCAGACACACACACACACACACACACACACACACACACACACACACAATTACATACACTTAGTGTCTCCTATAAAAAGGACCAATACGTTACATAAATGTTTTGTCCAGGCTGGAATATGACTTTGTAAATTGATATCCCCATATTTGCTATAGTCACTATTGAGAACACCTGGATTTCATTTTAAGCTGAGTCTACAGACCCGTGCTCATCCCAGCCTGAAAGCTTCAGCACACTGCATCGTTGCCACGGCAACTGCTCCCCTCAATTTCATCTGACCTCTCTCTTTCTGCAGACTGACGAGAAGTGGTCTGAACATCAGCAGCGACATCATCATGCTCACCCAAGATCACAGAAGCTCTAGACGGATTCAGAGTTTCATTTATACACCAAACACACACACACACACACGCACACACATGTACACACACGCAAACAAACATACACGCATCCACGCACGCATACACACACACACACACACATACACGTAAACACAAACAAGCAAACACATACAAGCATATGCACAGAAACACACATGCACACATTCACATACACACACACATGCACACACACACGGGCAAACTTGCACACACAAACACACACGCATATGAACACAACACACATGCACACAAACACATACACAACCATACACGCAAACACACACACATACATACACACACGCAAACACATGCACACAAACACACGCATAAACACACACACAAACACACGCACAAACACACGCATGCACACATGCACGCACACATGCACGCACACATGCACGCACACACACTCGCATACACATACACATACCTTTTTCCACTGAGTGCTATTATAACTACACTGATCATCACCCTGAATAACATTTAGACTAAGCGGACTCTCCACAGCCTTTCAATAGAGCACAATAATTCATCAAAAATTAAATCATTACGTGCTGGAAGCTATTCTTCTTCCCTCCGAGGGGAGTATTTATACAGATGTCACCATGGCAACATTTACTGAATTCTTTTGGAATTACAAACCTGAGTTGGAGACACCTCACAAGAGGAGACAGCAGCGGTGTCCAAGACAGAAGTCTCTGTGCTGTATGTAGGTAAAATGAAGAACAGTCATTGTGCTCCTCTATTTCTGTAACCCTTCATTAAGTCATTACCTCATGTGACTGGACAGGAACTAATCACAGGGCTTTGAGGATCAAGAAAATTAAATGGTCAAAATACGCAGCTTCAACTACTGCCCAAAAGCACTCAGAAGTGTGGAATCCATGTTCATTTTTCTGCGGATTCACACACAGAGTGATGCAAGCATTGTGCAAAATCACAGGGTCTGAATAATTTGTAGGAAGCAAGACTAAAGATGTTTCACATGTGTCCAGAATGACGACCAGGAACACAGCTGATTTCAATAGAATTGACAATCTACAGTATATTGCCAAAAGTATTCACTCGTCTGCCACTCTAGGGTCCAGTGGTGGCGCTTTACACCGCTGCATTCTAAGCTTTGCATTGCGCTTGGTGATGTAAAACCACTCGGCCGTGGAAACCCATTCCATGAAGCTCTCTACACACTGTTCTTGAGCTAATCTCAAGGCCACATGAAGTTTGGAGATCTGTAGTGATTGACTCTGCAGAAAGTTGCCGCCCTCTGCGCAATATGCGCCTCAGCATCCGCTGACCTCGCTCTGTCATGGCTGAGTTGCTGTCATTCCCAATCGCTTCCACTTTGTTATAATCCCACTGACAGTTCACTGTGGAATATTTAGTAGTGAGGAAATTTCACGACCGGACTTGTTGCACAGGTGGCATCCTATCACGGTACCATGCTGGAATTCACTGAGCTCCTGAGAGCGACCCATTCTTTCATTAATGTGTGTAGAAGCAGCCTGCATGCCTAGGTGCTTGGTCTTATACACCTGTGGCCATGGAGGTGATTGGAACACCTGAATTCATTAATTTGGTTGGGTGAGTGAATACTTTTGGTAATATAGTGTAGTTCAAATGTATAATACCCAGATTCTGGAATCAGACGTGGAAAGTGTTGATCAACTGTTGAGTTAAATATTTTGATGAGAAATTACTAAAAATAACATTATTTTCATCTTAAAATACAGAATAAACTCTTTTTTTAGCATGAACTACTACTGAATAAAATAAAAATGATCACTGACATATTTACACACAACATAGGAAGAGCAAATACTAGTCACGTACCTCCTGCACGTTTCTATCTCTCTCTGTACTAGTTGTATAGTACTAGTCCCTCTCCTCTCCTCTGCGCCCTTACTGATCTTTTCCACTGTCTAAAATAAATGACCTTAGACATAATCCTGCCCCAGAGCACAATCTCTCTCTCTCTATCACAGCATTTTATCCACAAGCATATTCTCTCATGGAAGATGAGACTATCGCACATTCTACCAGTGCACTCTCACATATGCCACATTGTTGTCCATGTTACATGAGACATGAGGTTAGTCAGTAACACATGTGTATCAGATGGCATTTGACACAGACGAAGATAAACACTTCACACAGCTGTTATGAACTCTATATGTAGCTTTGCATGGGGTAACACGATCAGACATGAAAACATTTTAGAATACACTCACACATATTTGCATTAGGGTCTTTCACACTGACCTATGTACAACCCTGCTTCCAAGGTATGGACACTGTCCAGCAGTGTAAAACACTGCATCCTTACTACAGAGTCAAGCTTTGGCATCGTTTTGCTAAATGACGCAAGGTCTTTCCTGAAAAAGATGTCGTCTGTATGGTAGCATATGTTGCTCCAAAACACGTGTGTGTGTGTATATATATATATATATATATATATATATATATATCAGCATTAATGATGCCTTAACAGAAATGCAAGTCACAGACGCTGGTCGTTAAACTGTGCACTGATAACAAGCCGGATGATCCCTCTCCTCTTTAGGAGGACTCGGCATCCATGATTTCTGGAAAGAGTTTTAAACTTTGATTCATTAAACGTTTCCACTTATCTTGAGTCCATTTTAAATTAGCTTCGGCTCTGAGAAGGCTGTGGCATTTCCTGATTCGGCTTCTTCTTTGCATGGTAGAGTTTTAACCTGCATTTGTGGATGTAGTGACTACATGTGTTCACAAGCAATAGTTTTGGGAAGTGTTTCTGAATCCATGCAATGATTTTGATGACAGAATTTGTAAGCATTTGTATACTGTTGAGGGCCCAACAGATCACGATTATCGAATATTTGGTCTTCTTTGGATACAGAGATTTCTCTGGATCCTCTGAATCTTTTAATGATATATGTACTGTAGATGATGAAATCCCCAAGTTCTGTGCTATTTTACATTGAGAAACATTAGCTAGGAATAACACTGTAGTTTATCACTGAGTGGTGAACCTTTTCCCATCTTTACTTCTAGAAGATTCAGCTTCTCTAGCATTAGACCCATCAGTGCTCCAATTCCAGCATTTTATTAAACATGTTGCTGGCATACAATTAAAAATGGAGATTATTGTTAAAAACATATGTTGTCTTTGTACTATTTTCAATTAAGTATATTAAGTAATTGATTTGCACATTATTGTATTTTTTTCTTATTT
Organism: Semaprochilodus insignis; assembly: GCA_034552555.1. NCBI lineage: Eukaryota > Metazoa > Chordata > Actinopteri > Characiformes > Prochilodontidae > Semaprochilodus > Semaprochilodus insignis. Next base: position 8,944,559 of record CM067481.1, on the reverse strand, counting down.
GTTTTGGAAACAGGGTTGTATTACTGTAGCTTAATACTGTTTTTTCCATGGACTTATAGACCATGGCTCAATATTAGATTTTACATTGATTTATGTATTTGTGTGACGTGGCTAAATTTTAGATTTAAATTGACCTACTGTAGCTTAGTACTGGGTTTTACACTAGCCTATTGAGAGCTCAAAATCTGGGCTTATATTGACCTGTACCTTACTGTGGTTTAGTCCAGTCTAACAATTAAGCTTAGTAAATCAAAGACCATTTCATAGACATTATCCTGTCAACATCATAGACAACAATCCTGTGTATGCACAGTACAGACGGTGTAATCCATAATCTCTCATATGCTGGGTGATATGCTTTCTGACTTGTCATGCTGACTCTAATCTTTAGCCTCTCATGACCAAAGGACAAAAACTGTACTGGGAATAAAATGCACGTTTGTGAAAAATAAACCAAAATTCAATCAACCGCAAAGTTACGTCGCTGACAACAGAGCAGTGTGCATAAAAACAATTCCACAGTGGCTGGTGGAGGTGAGGGGTGTTGAAAAGGAAGAGAGACCAAACAGAATGGATGAGGGGGAGAGAGAGAGAGAGGGGGGGGGGGGGG
>CM067481.1:8914493-8938968 GCA_034552555.1 Semaprochilodus insignis | reverse complement strand
ACATATATATATATATATATTCTATATCGATATATACAAATATATCGATATTTCTATAATGATAAAAAGCTTTAGTGACTGCATTTACATGTGGGATAAAACTGAGCTCAGAGTCTAAGATCATGCCCAGGTTCTGTACTTCAGAGAGTTTATTAGCTAAAGAACCAAGTCTGTCATAAAGCATTGTTTTAGTTTTGGTTTTAGTACCGAGAATCAGCATTTCAGATTTGTCTTAATTTAGTTGTGGAAAATTCTGTTGCTCCACTGAGGAATATGTGACACAAAACTTGTAAGTCTTTCTACCGAGTCTAGATTATCCAAAGGAATCGAGGTGTATAATTGCATGTCATTAGTGTAGCTATGAAAGTTAACATCATGTTTCCTAATGACATCACCCAGAGGTAACGTACAGTACACTGATATGATACGGTATGATGCAATATGACATGTTATACTGTTACAGATTTGAAGATTAGTCATAAAAAGAGAGAGCGAAAGCAGAGGACAGATAGAAAGAATTGAACACCTTCAGTGTGAGTCAGGTAGAGCACAAATCAGCTGCTGGACGAGAGGCAATCGTCAAAACGAGGGTTAGAGCAGGGTGAGCCGTAATGTTCTGTTACACTGAATATGTTCTGGTGAGTAGTCAGAGTACCTGAAAAGATTTGGTGTTTGAACATCCTCACTTCAGACCTGAGAAATCCTTTCAAAAGATCTCTAAGGCTGCATTCTTCCACTCCAATCCTTTTGTCTACCTGCAGATTTCCTGCTTTACCATACCTGTTTCATCTCAAGAAGGACTTTAGAATTAGCCTTGAAGGTGTATGTGGGCCTTCAGTTGGGAAACAAAGCTTTATATGTTATAATCCCATGAGCTTGACAGATCTAGATCACAAGATTTAGGACAAAAACACATAACACATAACTTAACTAATTACGCCACTTTTACCCTTTTATAATACAATAAACAGCGACACTGGATTTTTCCCATTCATCTCAGCCTCTCTCTCTACATTTCTCTCTCTCTTTCTCTCTCTCTCTCTCTCTCTCACACACACACAGCTGCCCATCCTTTTCAGTCCGCCTACAACATGACAACATCTAGTATCTGTTCACATTCCCAATACACGATTTTGACTACATGTATTAGTTAGAGTACCACCATCATGCCACCGTTTAACCAAGAGCTTGTACGTAAATGCCTGTAGAGTGTTTCACAAAGCAGGATTTCAAGAAAGACAAACACCGCCTGAAAATCCAATAACGTCACCAAGTGCAGCTAAGAAACTTCATCAAACGTGTACTGGGCACGGCTGGCCGATAGCCAGTGTGTTTGAGATCACTGTATCACTATAATAAGTACACATGGGTCCACTCATCCATGTGGAAGGCACTCTCAACCGATTTGGGTATGAATCCATCCTTGCAGATCACGTACACCCACACATGCTAACTGTCTTCTAACTGTCTGGGATCTTCCAGCAAGACAATGCAACGTGACGCATGACTAGAAATGTCCAACATTTGTTGGAAGAGCATGACCAAGACTTCCCAATTCTGCCCTGGCCCTTCTCCAGACTTGAACCCCATTGAGCATCTGTGGGACCACTTGGATCGCTGTGTTTCCTCTATGGATCCTTCCCCACGCCTCCTCCAGCAGTTGTGGGATGCACTGAAGTCAGCATGGCTCCAGATACCTGTGACAACCTACCAGGACCTTACTGAGTCACTCCCAGCCCGTCTAGCTGCTGTCTGTGCTGCACATGGCAATTATTCTGGATATAATAATAATAATTAATAATCACATAATAATGTGACTCGACTGTGTATAACTTATCTCTCTTCCTGTTGCCGTGATTCCCTGGTCCTGGATATTAGAGGTGAGTAATATGGCAAAAATGCAATATGATGTGTTAAGACAATTATGCATCACATGTAAGGGTGTAACAATTCTAAAACCGAGACCGAAACTGCAATACAAACGTCCACAGGCTCATTACGTGATTCCAGAAGACTGAAGCTAAAATGGATTTGGAGGATTGCTGCACCACAGTACTTAGGTTTTCTGAAGTTTGATGAGTTGAAACCACTAAAAAACAATAGTGCTACACTTAAACTATGATGTAAACTTAAAAAAGTACCTACAGCACTGAACTAAATCCAGTTCAAATAGTGATGATACCCCCACAACTTATTCAGAAGACCACATGATGTGACATAATTCACCACGATGACTATAAATACTGCCCACACCTACTGCAATGCTTTACCTGTTCTGACACAACTCAAAAGTCCTTTCTGAGTTCTGCAGGGCCAATGTGAAACTCATGCAATGCTGCAGGTTCCCAGGAACAGGATTAAGAGACACTGCATTGAAATGTGCAGAGCAAGGTTGCCCCACGATCATGGATCATAACCACTGTCCAATTCAATACACTGGACCTTTGTTGTACACTGTCCAGTGGGGATGTTCTTAACCTCTGCTCTTACTGGGCAGACTTGACTTTGGGTTTACAGGGGACCTCCACCAGTATTCCAGAAATTCTACATAAACTAAACAGTTGAAATGTGAACGAAGTCATTTAGAGTGGTTTGGTGTGAAATTCTGTTCAATTCTGTTTTTCAAAGTGGTGGTGATAGGAACCAGACATCTAGCTCTGACACGTTGTTAGTGGAGGGTACATGTAAGCATGATAGTACAACATAGGACTGTTCTGCCATCATTAAAATTATATACAAATATTATATACAGTTCTTGGAAGGCACATTCCTCCTACTGAACTCAGATAAAACAGAAGTAGGTCCCAAAACTGCTAGAAGCAAGCTGTCTGCATTATCACTTAATCTTGATTGCTTCTTAGTCACACCAGGCACATCTGTAAAAAGCCTTGATGTCGTGATCGATTCTGACCTGGCCTTCGACAAACATATTACCAATTTTACCTTAGCTTTCCTACCTTTACGCAATAGTGCTAAGCTAAGTAATGCACACTCCCTACAGGATGCAGAAAAGCTAGTTCATGCCTTTATCACTTCCAGTTTGGACTCATGTAATGGATGTTCTGGATGTTCCAGCAAAAGCCTTAATAAGCTTCAGAACGTTGGAGCCAGAGTCCTTACCAGAACTAGAGAACCTAACCATATCAACCCAGTCTTATCCACCTTACACTGGTTCCAGTTAAACTCCACATTGAGAATAAAAATCTTCTTCTGACATATAAAGTTCTAAAAGACCAACACATGAACTCAGATCACAAGGTGCTGCTCACTATTAGTAACCAGAATTAATAAAGTTACATCAGGGAGCGGATCCTTTTCATTCAAAGCCCCCCAGCTCTGGAATAACCTTCCAGTTAGTGTTTGGGACTCAGACACAGCCCCGATCTTAAGTCTAGGCCTAAACCCTACCTATTCAGTTGAGCCTTTGGTAAATAGTTTCCCTGCTAACACCATTAAGTGCTCTCAATCCTTCTGTCAGAGCTAACTGTCTCTGTGTTTCCTTTGCCCGAACTGAGCTACTGCCCAAACTCAGTGATCTGCTACAGAGCTACTGCCCATCCTGTGCGCTCTGATGGCTTTGCCTCACCTGCCTTGGCTGGGTGCCACTGCCTCCCTTCTGACCAGTTTGCCTACCATGAAGCTTCTCTGTGTCTTGTGTTGAGAGGGGTTTCACCTGCATCCCGCATACCCATCCGACAATCCTGCTATTTAATCACAGACTAATCAGACATTTCTTCCTCTGCCTCAAACACACTCAACACTTCTACTAAAACACTCAACACACCTCCTAAAACACTCAACACTCCTACCAAAACACTCAACACTTCTCCTAAAACACCCAACACTCCTCCTAAAACACTCAACACTTCTCCTAAAACACCCAACACTTCTCCTACTTTCTCTTATAGACTATCATTGTAGTCTTCCATCTAACAGTTATGCTATTTAGTATTGCCTATAATTATAAACTCTGATCCTTTTTGGGTTTGTTCTATCCGGGGTTGACCTGAAGAGGATGGGTTCCCCTTTTGAGTCTTGGTTTCTCTCGAGGTTTCTTCCTCTTGCTCTGAGGGAGTTTCTCCTTGCCACTGTGGCCTCTGTCTTGCTCATTGGGGCTTGGACCTGAATTCTCTGTAAAGCTGCTTTGTGACTTTGTAAAAGGCGCATATGAATAAATTGGACTTAACTTGACACATGTAAGTTCACTGTTGGTTTTAGATATGATGACCCCTGGTTCCCATCACCACCACTGTCACATCAAACTACTCTGAATAACACTGTTTGCATCTCAGGCACTACATCATTCATAAACACTGAAAATCTGGTGGAATTCCCCAATAAATGATCTGGGTAGCTGATAAAACCTGGCTGTGAAACACTTTGCAGCTCACAAAGCTCTTCAGAAAGTGTAGATTACCAACCCCCACCCCACCTCTCGAAGCCTCCCCCCTTACCTTGTTAGAGTAGGGGGGCCTGGCGAGGTTAATCCCGTCCCTGACCAGCTTGTCCCTGATCATGATCTTCAGCTTCAGTTTGGGGTACATCACCAGCTCCTTGCGGTGGTGCCCCAGGGTCCGGTTCCGCGGCGCCCCCCCGCGGACCGCGCTGCTGCTCTCTTCCGTCCACGACTTTGAGCCCCGCAGCCTGGACTCTAAGGCTGGGCCCGGGGGCATGGGCTCCAAGGTAAAGTAGAGTCCCGAGGAAGCCTCCCGGTCCTCCTCCCTCAGCCGCCTCACTGCCTCGTGGATCCTCCGACGATGGTGCGGTGCGAACACGCCGATGGCGTCCAAGTCCGGCTCCCCGATCTGCTTACACACCTCCAGGTCGTCGTAGCCGTTATCCACAAAAGCCTCGACATACTGACATAGCTGGAGCGTTTTCAGCCACTCGTACACGATGTTCGGCCCACTGCTCATCATTGTGGCCAGGCTAAAAGTGTGGACTCGAGTCGGTCACCTTTTACCTGCCCTGTCAGTCAGGCCACAGGTTCCCAGTCCCTCCTCCAGGTGCGGTTAGGCTGGTTAGCGCAGAGCGGAGGAGGCGACCAGCTGTCAAAACTCCACCGAAATACTGGCTCAAAATGTGTTAGGGTTACTCCTCCTCCTCCACATTTCAGTCAGTCAGTCAGCCAGCGCTGCCGTACACAGACAACAACTTCCAGGTCCTCCTTCCTCGGTTTGTGTGGAGAACCAAAAGGTAAACAACCCGAGTGGATGGGAAATACACCGACCGGAGCGAGCGAGCCCACAGCACGGCTTCAGTTACACCCCGCTCCCTGAGTGACACACAACCGTGACACGATTAAACCGTTCAACTTCGCCGGAATCCCATTGTAAGCAGGCCGAGAGAGCTCACACACACAGACCGGACCGGGTTCACCTCGAAACGGGAACGCCTCCCTCGTCCTCGCCGATACATTTCTCACTGACGAGTCGCGGAAACCGCCACAGACGGTCTGAAGAGCGCATAGGATGAACAATGTCACGAGCCGGGAGTGAGGAAAGAAAAGAAAAAGAAACAGAAAGAAGGAAAAACTCTCCTGGTCCTCCTCCTCCCTCTGTCGTTGTCAGGACGCGTGGTTTTGCCAACTCTGGCTGTGTCTCGCGCGCGCACGCGGTCAGCTCGGTTTGGAGAGTGGAGCGCGCACGCACGCGTTTCAGCTCGGTTTGGAGAGCGGAGCGCGCGCGTGGCGTGTGTTATTCAGAGCAAGGCGGTCCGTTCAAACCGGGCGCCGCACACGCCGGCGTGACGAACTTCACTTTCCACTCCAACACAGACTGGAGCGACAGCGAATCAGCACCGAACACTGCCAGCGACTAATGTTCCACGCTTTACTCCTCTCTGGCAGGGCTGGTCGTCCGTGCCTCGCGCGCTCACCGCGCCCCCCCGCGTTTCGCCACCGTTCGAGCACGTGCTGCAAGAGCGTGGGGCTTTAAAGGGGAACTCCACCGACTTTTCAAAAATCGCTGCGCAATGAAGTGAAATATAAGTCGATCAGATCGGTTTGAACGGAGCTGAAAGCACCTCCTGGTCCAGCAAACACAGAGAGTTCCTCCGGGACATGAACGGAAAGTTGCTGACTGACAGCTCAGGCTAAGAGTCATCGGTAGCGTTTAATGAAGTCAGGCTCACCGTCTGATGTCTGAGGTTTTTACACTAAGACGTGTTAGGCTACGTCACTGTCTTACTGAGAGTGGCCCCACTGGCAAACATGCAGCCTTTCAACAGCAATGTGTTCAGCTCCCCATCAGCTGTAGAGCTCGAATGTGCAGGTGTTTAATGCCATCGCATTTCTTTGCTTACCGCCCCTCCTAGTGGACACTGTCAGTACTGCACGATGTTCAGAGCCCAGGCCATTTCTCCACTCAGCTCAGTGAAGCCAAGAGAGCAACGTTGCTTCTGCATTTAGAAACTGTTCAGGCAACCCTGGCAACTTTTTTTCTTTCACAAAGCACCAAGCAATACATTTAATTAGGAACTTTTGAAAAGTAGCTTAAACACTCAATGGCACGTTTGTTATTGTATCTGTAAGTGTTGATGAGTTTGGTAGCCCGATTAATAAGTTTGAACACACTGCTTTAAACTAGCTAGAATGTGTAGTTTTACTAGTTAATAAGAAAATTAAAAAAATAACAATAATGTGTGATTGTTAAGTATTATAAATATCATGGAGTGACTCATAATGGCAGCAGGTCATCTTCAGTGACGAGTCCCGCTTTTGTTTTGGTGGAGACGACCAACGAATCTGTGTGTGGAGGCACGGTGCTCAGCACCAAGATGAACGGTTTGTTGTCATGCGACAGACGCCCAGAAAGCCTGGTGCCATGGAGTGGGGCGCACTTTTGTACAATGCCAGTTTACCATTGGTCTTTAGCACAGGCACTTTGACAGTCCAACATTAGGTTAATGAGGTCAACCAGTGGTCCAACCTTTTCTGAACGCACACTACGGTGCGTTATTCCAACATGACAACGTATGTATGTGTGTGTGTGTGTGTGTGTGTGTGTGTGCATGTATGTATGTGTGTATGTATCTATGTATGTGATGTAATATATGATGAATATATATGATCACAGTGATGTAACGCAGATTAAATCTGTTCCGTGAACAAACATTTAGGGCGTTTTGCCAACTGCACATTTGAAGACTAGAACTGATGCAAATGGCAAGCAACAAATGCTGATGCTCCCGTACAAAATCACCCGATCACCAGATCAAGTCGTTTGGTGAAAATTCTTGGAATGTCTTTTTTTCCTTTATACAGATGTGGGCATTCCCAGGCTATCCCCTGAGCTAATGCCACTTCCTAATCAATTTCCATACTGCTATCCCTTGACTTTTTGTATGTCAGGGTATATCACAAAACAAAAAAAATTGCAATGTCAGTTTTTCCAATATTGTGCCACTGCAGCAACTGTTAAAAAACTTAAATGTCTTTTAAAATATAATTTAATGCTGTTTTTGGTGTTTTCATGTCAATAAAGCAGCCATTTGGGCTAATTGGCTACCCTGCCCTCTTACTAGTTAGCATAACATATTAAGGTATAAGAACCCTTAAGGTATAAGAAGCTAATTTGCTAAAATGTCTGCAAAATGTATACAGACTTGTTGCTTACAGGTCAGAATACATGCTAATAACGTTAGCAGATGCTTCGTAACTAGCTTACGTCACCATAGCACATGCGACACATCAATACCATTTAAGTGCACTTATCAGCACAATGCACACCAGCACTGATTTTTAAATCATTTTTATTTCCCATTGCACAGTAATTTCTATCTACAGAAATTCTAAATCGTTTGTGGCAGCAGATATTCATAAACATCCATGTGAAATTTGCATAAAACTGTACAAGAAAATTGGCTACAATGAGAAAAATACTGCAACCCACTGATAACCGCTATATGGAGGACAGAAGATGGAGGATGAGAGAGAGGATCTTCTTCATATCAGAAGTATACTAGTTCAAGATACAATGTTCTGAACTGGTGACAAAAATTATTGACAGTTCACTGAAAGACAAGATAAACAGTTTTTTAAAAAAAAGCAAACAAAAGGAATCAAAATTCAGGACAAGAGACGGGAAAAATATCGGACATCTTATTTTCCTCAAGTATTTTTTTTTTCCTTGGAAGAATACAAAGGGCTAACAACCAACATCCACACTTGACGGCGCATACTAAATCGTTATGAATCAGAAATCAAGCAAACTGGAGGTGTGACCTGAAAACTGGCTTAAGAGGATACACAGCCTGAGTGTGGCTCCAACACTGTACGTATTAATTATTGAAACATTTAATCATACACACAGATCTGATTATTGATTTGACAATGGTGGTGGGGATCTAGGACATCCAGGTTTTCCCATAATGACTTCCGAGTCCTTAAATAAACGTAGCAGATTTCCATCACAGTCGGTCGTACCAGTCTCTCTAGAAAACGCTGGATTTGGTTTGTTTGTGCTAAACCCCTTGGCACTCTTCTCTGAAGTCTTCAGACTCTCCGTCTATAGACATGCACAGCATTACATGGTCAGCACACACTCTCATTCGAAAGCCAAGACCTTCTTCACCACTCCGTGAAAGCAGACAGTTCATAAGATGAAAATAAGTCACAAATGAGCAGGATAACGGGACTGGCAACGTGTTATATAGTCCACCAAGTCTGAGTCAGCTCACAGTTCCTTTCTGTTCAAGGCATAGGCCTACACAAAAAAGAATATCACAATGAATAAAAAGACAGAAGGGGCCGTGTACAACCAGAAACTAATCAACCAGGACTGGCAAAAGAAGAGAGAGGGGGAATAAACGACAGTATATTCATAAGGACTTGGCACAGAATACTGTAACACACAGAATCAAACACCTAGAACCAGTAATGGTGTGAAAGAGGTTGGCTTAATTCATTTGTTATCCATTCTTTTTGTTTTCCTTCTTAAAAGAATCGGATAAAAACACTAAAGGCTTCTATTTGTTGTTGGCGCGAGGCCGAGGACAACAGGAGAGACCTCAATAGTACAACTACTGAACTCCAGAGAGGTCGGGCACAGATAGGTGTAACAGTGAACTACACAACTCAATAAAATAAATCTTTGGCGTTTAAAAAGATATGGCAACTGTCTCTGCGCTTATTCGTCAGCTCCCGCTCTTTGTGTTATGGTCCCAGATTGTCATACTAGTTTTATTTACAGAATGGCAAAAACTTTTGGGCAGAGAGGCGAGAGAGAGAGAGAGAGAGAGAGAGAGAGAGCTTGAAGCATCAAAATCAGTATCTAGACAGACGAATGGGTCTCAAACATATATAGCAGCATTTTTCTTGCACACCATAAATAAGATCAAACTGGTTTATATAATCCCACTGAAAGTACTGAAAGTACAGTCTGATGAAGAAAACGGAGAAGTGTATTGTGAGGAGATTGCTGTAGTTTCTTTCTTATTTCTTCTTTACTTTTTTTTTTTTCGTCCACAAGAAAGGTGCACACATTGGCTTCAATCTCAATTCAACAGCTGGTATGGCTTTAACAACAAGATGAAGTCTCCATCCCAAAGTGACCTAAACTGTGGACTTTGAGTTCGATTGGAAGATTCACAGACTACATTACCCATGTGTCACTGGTGTAAGGCCAGTTTAACTTCCCACAAGTAAGCGAACGGCGGATCCTATAGGCAAACCCAAATCTTCAAGTGAAGCCCACCAGAAGTGGACAACATGATTCCATTGGTGGACTTAAGCCAGACCTGATAATATGAACAAGGCCAAACGTACAATCATTCCTGGACGCTACAGTACAAGTTCCTTTATGTCCACAACTAAGTGCTTCTAAATGAGATCTGCAAAGTGCGACCTTCTGAAATTATGGACAAACCTAAAGTAGAAAATAATTTCGGTGTAGTTACCAAAATGGACGGATACTTGTAGGGTGTCTCTATAACACATTCATAACATCTTACATAAACACTTAAATCAACATTCATAAAGTGTATTTACATGATATTAATATGAAGTACCATGTCATTTTACTGAAATATATTTTTCAAAATAAAAGTCCCCATTTATTATTTTGACAACCTATTTGTTTTCAGTGAAATGTTTAATTTCTGTTCCTTTAGACAGAAAGTGCTTTGACACTTTTTATCTAGACATGTATTTTGCTATTTGTTGTTCTTTCTACTTTCTACTCTTTGTCATATTTAACTTTGTATTGTCAGAAGCTTCATTCAGCAGGTCCATACACTGTTTGAGAACACATTACTCATCCTGAGTTTAAATGTTTCAGGGGTTAAGTGCGTGTCCTTAGAGGGTTTATGTTTAATGATGTCCTTCCTCACTTATTGTACTGGAGAAATAATGGTATAAATAAATGCATGTATAATTGTGCTAACTTAATAAGCTTAATACCACATTCCTCAAAAGAGTATAGACTGTGTATGTTGTCAAAATAATAAATGAGGACTTTTACGTTGAAAAATGTCTCTCAGTAGAATGACATAGTACTCCATATTAATTTAATGTAAAACAAGTACACTTTATGAATGTTGATTTTAAACATTTAAAGGTTCATGTACGATGTTATGAATGTGTTATGTAGAAACCCTTCAGGTAAAGTGTTGCCCAAAAAAACGTCACATTTAATTCTTCACTCTCAGAGAACAGTCGTGATTGTGTTACCTGTATAATATATATCTGTATACTATATCTATATCACAAATGCTATATGATTCCAATTTGATGGCGCCATAGCTTTCAGGTATCTACATTTCCCTTATCTATAACCAAACCAGCCCTTTTCTGCAGTAAAGTTCATGTGGTTTTTTTTGTTTGTTTTGTTTTTTTTACGCTGGACGTCTGGACAGCAGATCACATGAAAATACCATCTACTTTTTTTTTCCCTACTAGGTTTATAAGTAGTCAATGCCCAATTCCCATGGATCTGCATTATTCTCTTAAGATTATTTATATCTAGATGATCTATCAACTAATTATAAACCCTTTGGAGATGGTACTTTAATGTAAAGTATTAAGGTACTTATATTAACAGTAAACAATTCCCAAATGTGAATCAAAATGTGAATCATTCAAAAACCTTTCAATATTGAAATAAACATTTACAACAGATATTAAATATTACATTTCGGGGTTGTTTTCTTGTTAAAACAAAGAATGGGAGAGAAGGGACTACAGGGCCACAAATGAACAGAGGAATGGCGTCTGCGTACAATGACAAAATTAGCCTGACCCATGAGGAGTCGTGATAAAGGGGGAAGAGAGCGAGTCTCGGGTTCATTAGTACAGCCCATCGATACAGTGACATCACTTCCTGCGAACAGACACGTTTCAAACGTCCTGCCCACTTTACTCCTAGTGTAAGCTTTTCTCTTGATGTGCACTCGGCAGTCAAGAGTGAATACAGCTTCAATCAGTTTAGTAGTTTCATATAGAGATTTATATAGAATTATGTATGTATTTATATATGTATTTCCCACTTTTGTTTTATACAGTGTTCTTTTTATTTTAAAATGTATTATTTAGTTTCTGTTCATCTTTTTTTTTTTTTATTTCCCTCATCGGTTTTCCTCATGGGAAGAACGGAGGTAAACGCAGAAACAACAGCGTGAATATGAAGGAATGGAACTGCACGGCCCTTGAGACGATTCGCCACAGGAGGAGGGAGGATGGCAATAATAAACTAACAAAATAACAAAAAAGCAGACACTGTCATAGTGGTCATATTGTTTTCTTTTTTGAGCTGTGGTCCATCCCTAACGCATCCCCTCGCAGTTCCAACAGTAGGACTGAGGTCAACACAGTATTCAACGTTGTGCCAAGAAAGAAAGAGGGATCCCACTGGTCCAGCAGAAAAGAGATGGAGGAAACGAGAGAGGGAGCGAGGGAAAGATGAGAGGAGGAGGATGATGCTCTTTAGGAAGGTGGCTCAGTCCATTTGAGCTCTGTGCTGGGCCGCAGATCAGAACTGGTACCATTTCTTGTCCTTACACTTCAGCATCATCTGTAGAACACAGGAAGCACATAACATGGAATCACACTAGTGTTCATATGTTTATATTTCGTTATGCCAAGTAAGCATTCAGAAAATAGCACGATAATAAACGGTGGACCAGAAAGGCAGTCAACCAATCGTTTCTCAGCAGCATAATACATAAAAAAGTCTTCAAAAGTTTCAGGTACAGAGCCTCAGGTACAGAGCTTCAGGTACGGAACTTCGGGTATGGAGCTTCAGGTTCGGAGCTTCAGGTACAGAGCCTCAGGTACAGAGCTTCAGGTACGGAACTTCGGGTACGGAGCTTTAGGTTCGGAGCTTCAGGTACAGAGCTTCAGGTACACAGCTTCAGGTACACAGCTTCTTTTAATATCAAACATTAGAAAGGGGAAGAATAGGATGTAGGTGAGTGGCTGTGCTGTGGGCAGAAACACCTTGTTGGAGGAGACCTGTCTAAACTGACTGGAAGACTGGAATAATTATTTCCAACCAAACTCTCAGTCCTCCGTCCGCCACAATACCTGGACGGATGCCTATTTGTCCTCTTTTCAGGATGAACTATATAAAATGTTCACTCGCCAATAATATTATGTTTATAATGTCCTCCTTTTGGCGGTTATGAAAGTTGCCAGCCTAGCTACAACAGAAGACCATATCCGGTCAGCCATGAACAAGGAACAGCCTGAGGTTACAATGGGGACAGGCTCAGGGATGGTTATGGAATGCGCTCTGTGCATGTGGAAGCACCCGTCAGTTTTCTTTACTGACTGTAGCTTCTCTACACTGATGAACATCAGAACATTGGGCTACTCTGGTACACTCTGGTATACTCACTTTCCTGAGAATACTCCATCATTTTAAGTAGTCGACATTGTCAACATGTAGCATATATCAGCAATAATGTCTCTCGTAATTCTGCCCTTCCTGAACCCTAATGCACATTTGAAAGCTCTTTTCCCATGTAAGGCTGTAGATTCCACTGAATGATCTTTAGCATTATTTTATTGGTGTGTGATATGAGGGACACTGTATGATAGTTTGCACATTCTTTCCGGTCTCTTTTCTTTGGTACTGGAATATAAACATATCTCTTCCAATCCCCAGCCACTGAGAGTTTTTCCGCTGCAATGTTAGCAATTCGTGTAGCTTTTTTCTGGGCAGTGATCTCATAGCCTGTCTGACTTGATCTTCTAGCCCTGAAGGTTCTTCTGGGATTTAATCATCAGGATAAATAGTCAGTAGAAACAGATGCATCAAAATTACATTTTTAAAGCTCACGGTACAAAAGCTTTCTGAACAAACATCTGCCCTGTTTAGGTGAATTTGGGGCACAGTCTTCTTTGAAATGAGAATGTTCAGCCATCAGTTTCCTAATAGCATTGATTAGATTATTACACGTGTTTGTTTGGGGCAGTCAAAGGTTGCTTGCACTGCACTGGCTACACTGATTAATGCAAATAACAAAATTCTGATTGAGTTCTTCTTTAGTCAGTAACTATAATATGCTTATAAAAGAATTTAAACTGTAATGTGTTACACTACTTTATTACATAAATAAGTAATTACATTACTGTAGAGTGGTCATCACGTACTTGCCTCAAATAGTCTGGCTTATGTAGGTTCAGGCACTGTATAACATCTATGAGAAAAGCCATCTAAAAGCATGAATTCTGTTTATACTTGCGTCCGTTTTTATACAGTAGTTTACAGTCGTTTTTAAAAAGCCAGGGAATCTATTTGTGATTATTTAACTAGGCCTGTACTTAAGTGCATGTTAAGTGGAGGGTGTAAGATTCCATTATGTGTTTACTGATCATAGCTTCAGTTGAAAACTAAAGAAGCAAACTTTCGGCACTGAGCATGCCTTGGTTGATCAGCTACACTTGAGTTTATTGGCAAAGTTTATAAATAACACCCAACTAATGGATTAATGAAGCTTGTGTGGATTAATGAAGCTCTTAAACTAAAGATCTTAACTAATCCATTCATCCAACTAAATATTAGAAATGGGTAATATGACAATATTTATATGTATTGGTTATTGTGACAAACTACATCACATTATGTCAAAATACACTTTTCTAGGCATATTGTAGATATCATCAGTCACTGAACAGAACTGATCCAGTTGAGCACTGACATTGAGACAATGTAATAATAATAAATACATTAAATAACTTTTATTTTATTATTTTTTATACACGGCAATGCTACTTTTTGTCATTTGCCAAACATCAGAAAACCAAAATATTGTGAGTGAACATGCCTGGATAAAGTGCAGCAGTACTATAAATTTGGGCCATTTTGCTTAGTCCCCAAAAACAGACTGTGAATCCATGTATCTTGGGTGGCTTAAGATCAGGTTTGTACCTCGTGGGCGTGTTTGGAGAATGAGTCGGCGCTAGCCATCATAGCTGCTGTCCTCTCCTCCACCTCGCTCAGTTTCTGCCCTCTTTCATCTAGGGCTATTCGCGCTCGAGCCAAGTCACCCACGATGCCCGACGCTGCCCCCTTCATGCCCTCGATGCCCCCTGGGCCAGGAATGTGCTGGGCAAGGCTCCGGGACGCCTTCCCTGCACCTGACTCCCCAACTGAAAAGAGACAGAAAACAGGGAGGGGTGGAGAGATTTCAGAACAAGCTAATACATGAAATTTTACCCATAGCCATATGATACTAAAGCAAAGGTGTCTAATTTCAGTATTTTTGACCTGGGAAACCACAAAAGTGTCCTGGACCAAGGCCCTACATGACCAGAGCCGTACACCACTGACCTAATGCTGCTATCATTTTACCCGAAACTCAAGAAAATATGACCTTGACCCAGAAATATTCAATGGAACGGTCTCTTGAGTCAGAACTCACAATCAGAAAGTCAGACAAGATGTGTGCGTGTTATGATGGACCACCACTAGCTTTGATTAATGTGCACATTCACTATGCCACTGTTTCTAGGACCTTACGCAACCTTACCGAGAGTCACGTTAATTTTTGAGATCTTGGTATTGGTGACAGAGAGTCAAACCACCCCATAAAGTCTTGTTTAGCACATCCCTAAGACTTTCAAAGGGGTTAAGGTGAGGATTCTGGTGGTCAATTAAAGTGTGGATTCCCCATGGTCCCTGAACCACCTCTTTCACAACTGAGTCTGATGAATCTCAGCATTGTTGTCCTTGAATATGCCCATGGCATCAGGGAGGAAATAAACCCACTGATGGGATAACCTGGTTATTCAGTACATCCAAATAGTCGGCTGATTTTATTTAGTTATCACATAAAGTTGCTGAGCACAAAACCTGGCCAAATGAAGCGACCCCGGATCATAACGTTGCCTCCAGAGCCCTGTACTGTGGACTCTATGCATGATGAGTGCATCGCTTCATGCATATCCCTTCTAACCCTGATGTACCAATTGCTGTGGAAATCATGCTGGACTCATCAGGCCACTTTTTCCATTGCTCCATAGTCTGATCTTTATGATCCCTTGCCGTCTGAAGTCATTTGTTACAATTAGCCTATCTAACAAGAAGTAAGTCCAATTAGCCTATCTAACAAGAAGTAAGTCCAATTAGCCTATCTAACAAGAAGTAAGTCCAATTAGCCTATCGAACAAGAATTTTTATTACAGCTGTTTAGTTACAATCTTTTTATTAGTTGTGTGTTCTCGTTGCATTGTGTGTGGAAACGCTCTTTCTTTCACTATTAAATACAGATGTTCCACTGTCTATTATTTAACATTCAACTTCAGAAATAATATTTACATTATATTATATATCATATTGCATATTTCATATTAAGCACTATAGTGATTATGTGATTATTCAATCAAGAATCCAAAGCATTAACTTACTTAAAGCCACATTGCATCTTTTTTTTGCCAGGCAGTGTAACTTAGATAAAGGTATATTAAAATTCAATTAATTACATTAATATAAACCACTATATAAATTAAACTATTATTAATTATTACATAACAGTTCGCCACCAACATTTTCTTCCCTGAACAGAATCCTTAGAATGCAATCAAATCAGGAGTCAGGAGTATAGATTCAATAATATCCAACTTCTGAGTACAATGAAATGAAGCATAACACATTTACATAGTCGAATTGGCCTACGTTTAACAAACTGAGCTACGTTTAACAGCATTGTTCCTAAGGCCTTTGCATGTATTGCATCTTACTATTTACATAGTTTATTGTATTGTATAGATTAATGTCTAGATTTACTGTATTGATTTTTGCGGTTGTTACCATACCTCTCATCTGCTGCTGTTCTGTGCTGAATGTAGCACCAGCTAAACTATTATGTCATTCTTTACTCAAAACCTGGCTTTGATGAGAGCCTGTGTTCCAATCAGTAAGACATCTAATTAATCTTGGTTGATAAAGTTATTGCTCTATTAAGACATAAAGAACAGCTTGGAGCAGTCTTTTCCGGATAAGATGTGACAGAGACAAAGACTGTAGTACAGAATAAAGCAGGTCATTGTGAAGACACAGACCACACACAGTGAAGATGCCCGTGAGGGCCACAGCTGAAGACTGGGACTGATTGTTAGGCACAGGGACCTGGACAGCCATTCCTCTCGGTCGGAGATGTTTAGAGATGATAACTTCAGCCAAAATGCCTGTGTGGTCTTTTTCCTTTCACTGAGTCACACACTGCACACCCACAAAGGCACTTTGAAGTCATCCTGTGTTTTTAGTCTCCCTTTCGTGCAACCGCATGCAATGTGTAGAAAAAAGGAAGCAAGTTTCATTCTCACAGAGTTCCTCTCTGTCCAGTGACTGTGCCCCTCCTCCAAAAAGACCCTTGAAGAATCCCCTGTTTGGAGCCTCTGGTGTCTCTACTGGAGTAAACAGCTCGCCCAGCATCTCCTGAAAGTCACACGTATGTCATAGTTCAGTTAAAAATGACATTGACACAATTTTCCCTGACGGTGCATGTCCACTTGTCTCACTGAATCACATTCACTTCAATGGAAATCTCTGCTGCAGTGCACATGTGTGGAGGAAAAGTTCTTTGTCACAAACGTCAAAGAAGATGTGAAATTCTCTGAGAGCAGACCAGGAAACAACGTCTCTCCTCCTCTTCTTTGAAACCATGACAGTTTAGCAAAATCATGAAAATATATTATTTGTATACATAACTATAGACAGTGAAGATGTGGAGAGATTAGGTTCATTTGAACAGGAAGGCAAAACTTCCTTTACTTGCTAAGGTGACTAGCTTTCTGTTTAGACGGCATGAGATAACTTGAGGAACACTATTGCTATAAAAGAAACACAAAACTGCCTAGATATGTTTAATTTGCCTCCTTAATTTCCATAACATAAACACCATAGAAATGGTGACTCAATGTTGTTTGAGGTGCAGTGCTGTGTGAAAGTCTGTGAACCCATCTGTGAATTTCTACATAAGTGTGGCTTATGATTATGGTTAGTACTTTTTATTTCATCTCATAATATCAGATAAAGAGAACCCAATCAAACAAATAACATAAAAAGTACATAATTTTGTTCCTCTGCTTTCAGGAACTAGTGCGACCCCACTGAGCAGCAATTACTTCAACCAAATAGTTCCTGAAACTGTTCTTAGACTGTACAGAACTTGGAACATGTCCTTAGAAAGTCCTAGAATGTACAGAATTTCAGCCACGTTATGTTGGTGAGCTTTCATGCACGACCACTACACCTTTCTGCCTCAACATTTCTATTATATTTAAGGTCTATACTTTGACTCCTTGGTACTTTGATACTTTGAGCCATTTCAAAATGCCACATTTCTTCTAGCCTACCTGGTGTTTTTAGGCTTGCTGTCTTTCAGTTCAGGATTCATGTGCAATTCATAGCTCCAACAAATGATGGCAAGCTATCCTGGTCCAACAGCAGCAAAACAGCCCCCAAAGCATGATACTGCCACCACCACGTTTCAAGGTTGGGATGGGATTGTTTTACTGGAATGCAGTGTTCAGTTTTGTCAAACATCTCCCATTTAAGCCACAACAATCTCTTTCTTGCTTTCCCTCGCCTTTTTTTCAGTAGTCGTCCAGCTCATCCTGGTGGTCTTTAGGAGACTTTAAATAGGCAGAAACATTCCTCCTGGAGAGTAGTAGCTTTCTGCATGGTACCATTCTGTAGTACTATTCCTGTTCAGTGAATGCATGACAGTGGACTCATTAACAATGACTTTAGCCAATGTATGACAGGCCTGCAGAGTCTTAGATGTCACCCTAGGGTTCTCTGTGATCTCCCAGTATATTCTATGCCTTAATCCTGGAGTCATTTTTATTGCATGACCAGTTAAGGGAAGCGTAACAATGGTGTTGTATTTCCTCCATTTGTACACGTCCGCCTGACAGTTCAGAATCTTCATAAATAGTATTGTGACCTCTCCCAACCTGAGGGGCACTGGTAAATGATTCTCTGAGGTACTCACACATCTCATTCCATTGAGATATGGCATGTACTAAATTTGTGTGATAAAGACCAGACCAATTGCTTGTTACATATTTTTTTATTTTACCTTATAGATTCTGTGAAAAGCTAAAGATGGAACAATTAAAGACATTGGGAGAAAAAACCAAACATAACATGTGGGCTGTACAAACGTTATGACATTTAAAATGCTATGGTTTATTTCTTTCTAATATGTTAAACTCAGCTTATTCATAGAAACTGTGCATTAAAAGTATTAATGTATTAAATGTATTAAATGTATTAAAAATACATATTTTTAAGTGGGTTCTCTGTAGAGAATGTGTTTCTCATTTTCACAACAAAATGTGATATGACCAGGGGTGTTCAAACTTTGAAGTCGAACTAATCATTATGTATTAGGTTCTGTGTTTTGTAACTAGCTAGTCTGTATTGTTTACTAACCTGCAGATTTTCACAGACATCCTGGCTGTAGGTTATCCTCTGAATCTCGGTGGGGGAGGTCAGGTACATGGCCTGGCCCAGGTTAGTGAAGCAGAAGGTTCTGGCTATCCTCATGTCTGTCAGGGGCAGGTAGTTGACATCCAGTAACGGTCTTAGCCCTGGCAAACTGTAGGCATAGAACAGATACACATTTAAACTACATCAACTAATATTCCTGAGCCACTCAGACAAAGCCACCACATGTATGGAAAGGGGTAAAGGTGAGGTGCACATTACATCAGACCTGGAGGTGGACGCATGACTAAAAACCTTTTGTGCTCATTAAAAATGACACCATCACAATCGTAGAACATTTTTCTGGTGGCCAGTGAATAGAACGGTGTGACCAGAAGCAAGCTGTCCTGGTCCAACAGCAGCAAAACAGCCTCAAAGCATGATACTGCCACCACCATGTTTCAAAGTTGGGATGGGATTCTTTTTACTGGAATGCAGCATTCAGTTTTGTCAAACATCTTCCATTTAAGCCACAACAATCTCTGGTAACACTTTGTATGAATCAGGTATCTATAATGCATTATAAGTACATTCATAAAGATATTTTATAATGCTTTATAACATTAGACATAAGCCTTTGAAACTGTGCATGAACATTCATAATCACACACATAAACTGGTATAACACAACAGTAGAAGGCTTCACCTAAAGTGACATAATGCATTATGATGTATATATTTTTCCTGCTATTAATGTTATCAGTGAAACCAGTGTCATAAAGCTTAATAACCAATGTCGTGTTCATTTGCATAATGCTTTATAAGGTTTCACAGCGAGGCCACTCTCTAACTTCCTCAGTATCTTCCAACATGAAAATGATCTTGTAAGTGCACATAAAATCTAATGAACACTTATAAGCCTTCTTTACAGAGTGTAAGTGAGGTTATTGATCACTTTAATGCATTATGTGAATGAATGTATTAAACTATATGATATGGGTCTTTTAACATCTTATATCTCACTGTGCTATGAAGCCTTATAATGCAATGTTATACTAGATTATGTGTGTGATTATGAACATTTATGTACAGTTACAAAGGCTTATGTCAAGCATTTTCCAACCTGAGGGGCACAGGTAAATGATTCTCTTAGGTACTCAAACATCTCATTTCACTGAGATATGGCATGAACTAACACATTTGTGTGATTAAGACAATCGTAGAACATTTCTCTAGCAGCCAGTGAACGAAACAGTGTGACCAATGTGCGCACAGCTTATACTGTAGCCTGCTCTTTAAAATCTGTGCAATTACCTTACCAGAACTTGTGACCCTAAGTTTCCAAAAAACAAAGGGAATTTGTGTTATCAGAAGTGTTCTGAAATTCGATTGAACAGATAGCTTTGTCCTTCACTGTGACACAGAAGGAGAGCGACACAGATGTTGGCCTGCTCTCCGCCGTCCTTGCTGAAGATTTATGAGACGGTGGGAGATCAGCAGACAGACAGACAAGGTCCAGACAGTGCTGATCTGCGTGCTGCACCGTGTCTCCTCCCATCTGCGTTACCCTGGCGACAGCCCCGCCGGCGCTGACTTTCCCAAACAATAGGACGGGAGGACAACGTTCCAAACCAAAAATAGGCAGACTCGGAATATGAGCACACATGCTCCATCAACATCTGGCCGCCAGCAATCCTTCACAATCCCCTCGATGCAGAGGTGCAGCTGGATCTTTTGAGGGTAACAATTTTCCGTTTAATCATCTGAACTTTTTTCAAGTATGTTTTCTTTAATGTGAGAGACGATGAGTGTGTACGCTTGAACCTACCGAGCACAATTTTCTCCTTCAGTCAAACCATCTTTGGTGTTTGCTCCTTGTTTAGGTCTGCACTGGAGCTAAGGTAGCTAGAGGGTAAACGGAAGCTTCTATCTCATCAATAAGCACTGTGGAAACTACATCATCATACGGTCATGTGAAAAATTGCATGTTTTGTTGATTTTGTGATTGAAGTGAAATAATAACTTTATGACCTTAATATCTGGAGGTTTTAGTGCACAAAGTAAAGTATATTTTTTGGTGCATCTATTTATACACCTGAAAAAAAAGATGCACTTTTCAAAAATGACTGACAACACTGTCTCACGGCATTTTAGATTTCTGATATACTGTGTTTTGCTGTAAACAGAAACCTCATCATCTCGCATCACTGCACTACTCTGCCACACTGTGGAACTCCAGGGCATGCACTGTCTGTCTGGGAAAATGCAATTACCCCAGGTCTTTAACCCACTGGAAAATTCATAAGAATCTAGATATAATGGACTATAAAGCCTTTCAGTACATGCAAACCACTGAAGAGTGCATTGAACTCAACTTCAAATTTGGATTGCTTCACATTTTTATTGACAGCTATACTGAAACCAGCAAATAAATTATGTCTAAACTTTCAAAGCATATGATATATATATATATATATATATATATATATATTTGATGAAAAACTGTTGTGATAAACTGCAAAAGTAAGAAATGCCTGTTGAATCTGCTGACACAATTTAAACCGAATGTAAATTGATCGTACAAGCCTGTCTTACAGGAAAACAACAATACCTATAGACTTCTAAGAGTTAAAGAATCTGTGATGTGATGGCTACTGCTTCTTACCTGAGGGTCATGATGTGTCCGTTGGCACAGAAGCAGGCCACGCAGATCCCGGTGCTAGTCTGTACCACGTCGGCGCGCAGCACGAAGGACGTCTCAGTGATGTTGTGCTTAAAGATGCAGGTTTGTGAGGGCAGGGCGATCACTTTGGCCTGTTTCTCTGAGCACACCACGGCATACTGGTGCTCATTCAGTTCTTGCGAGGTGGACGGAGAGACAGATACCGGACGACGCTTTCTTGCCCTCTCTCTCTCCTCACCGTTTGCTGGGGCGTTGGGCTCATACCACAGCTCAGAAGCCGGGGGCAGGAGGGACCCTGTAGCATCCAGGAAGGCCATCCGGATGATGCTGCCTTTTAGTCTGATAAGAGTTCCTGCACAGAACGGTGGGGATTTTAGCAACAGATCAGAAAGAAAAGACAAAACAAAACACATGCAGAGTATGTGGTATGTGTTTGTGCAAGGTCCATCTTTAAAAATGAGTAATGTACTTTTTAGGTTTTCCTGTAGAGGTTTTGTTAATATAAAATGGCGATATACAAAGAGCAGGCTTTGTCTTTTTCTTTGCCAATTTTTTTTAAAAGCACATTTCTTTTGCTTCAAAAGATTTCCCTAAAACTAGGGATGCACCGAAATGAAAATTTTTGGCCAAAGGCTGACGTCCGAATACCGAACACGTTTTTCACAGTGTTTCACTAAATTTGCCACTTTTTCACCACTGCATAAATTAAATAGGCTAAATCCCAAATAGCAAGCAGATTTGGGCCACATCTGGCAAAGATATGGCACTGCTTGCCCACTGTCAGCACTGGCAATCTGCTGTGAGCCAAAGGTGGCCCACATATTTTCAACATGCATTTGGCCCACCTGTCCCAAAACAGATCTGGTCCACTTCTGGCACAGATACAGCAGACGTGCCTACTTTTGGCTGAGGCGTGGCCCTAATGTGGTGCATATGTGGCCCACATCTTGCTACCGGGAGGGGTCCACCCAAGTGCCGGCAACCCATCTGGCAACTGGGCCAGATGAAAATGGAGAATGTGGGCCACATTTGGGATTTGGGCCAGAACAGTTTTGCTGTCTAGTGTGTATCTTATATATATATATATATATATATATATATATATATGCGTATGTGTGTGTGTGTGTGTGTATGTGTGTGTGTATGTCTTCAGTTCTATATTTTTACTGCATACATTAGGTGCCAGCATGCTAGCTGCTAGATTAGCTGTTGCACACGAGTCTGATGGCATTCCTCTTCATATAGGGTGGCTGTGAAGTCCAATCGTTCATCCACAACTCTGTTGATGTTGGGCTTGTGAAGCTTGTGCTTTTTGGGGGCAGACATGGCTGTGTGTCTCTTTTCTGCCAGAGCTGCCTCCAGGTAGAAGAGTCAAGAGTGGCTTCTTCCCATTGCGGGGGGTTCAGTCGGACATTTCCGTGGTGGTGTTTTTTGACCGTTTTTTTCCGAACCCCTTCCAGACCGGCGGCCTCGATGGAGTTCTGCAAACAGCACCTGTCATGGTAGGCGCTCCTGAGGCATCCTAATAACATGTGCAAGGGACTGCGGCTGCCATGCTCTTGCGTCTAGTCCTAGCAAGCACTTTGCAATTGGGTATGTGGTCACACCATGTGAAACCCACACTTCCAAAGCACTCCAGCAAACCCACATGGTAGCCATACATGACCCAAGCTCCAGCTAAATAGAAGAGTGGTGATGCAGACGGCTTTATAGGTGGCAGTTTTGGCACGCGGGTGGAGGTGCTTGTTTCGTGCTTGCTTTTGTTTCCGAGTTTGCGGAGGAGTCAGCCGGAAAAAAAACCCTTGAGAGGAACCAACACAACAATGGCACGGTGCACTATCCTGCTGGAATGTCACATCACTGTGGGGGTCCATGAAGTCCATGAAGGACTGCAAATGGTCACCAAGCAGTGAACCCAGTGGACCAGTGGACCCAACGCATGCCATGAGAACACCAGCATGGAGCCACCACCAGCCTGCACAGTGCCTCGTTGACAACTGAGGTCCATGGCTTCATGGGGTCTGCGCCACACACAAACCCTACCATGAGCCCCAAACAACTAGTACTGTGACTTATTGGACCATGCCACATTTTGCCAGTCCTCTGGGGTCCTGTTAGCAACCTCAGGAATCCTGGTGGGCCACTGTGTCCGGTGTCGTAGTGTTAATAGAGGCACTCTAATGGGCCTTCAGCTCCTATATCCGATGGAAGCTAGAGATCGCTTCACTGACCTGCGGGATGTGCGTGTGGGGCCTGCTGCATTGAATATGGACGTGACCTCTGCCAGAGTCGCTTGACTGTTCACATGGACAATTCAAGCCAGACGCCGGCGGTCACAATCGTTAAGCACCTGTGAGGAGGGGCGCTGCGCTGTCTACTGTGGTTGGTAATGCTTTCTGTGATGAATTCCCGGTACACACGTGACACTGTGGATCGAGGAATGTTAAATGCCAGCACAACTTTGGAAGTGGAATGTCTGGGACCCATCTGGCACCCACTATGATGCCTTGTTCAAACTCGGGTAATTGATCTCGCCTTGCCGTGAGCACGCTGGCCAGTGTTCAGGCTAACTCACAAGATAACACCTCCGAAGTTGTACAGGTGTGGGTGTTCCCAAGTCGTCCCCTGAGATACCACCGCTTCATAATCGGTTTACATACTGATGTCACATGACTTCTAGTGTGTCAGTGAAATGGAGCAGTGGATTTGAGGTTGTAATATCGAGGGGTTCTGTTACTGCATGTTGTTTCAGTGAAGCTGTACTTCATTACGGCACTGCTCTAAGATGGATCCCCTCTGATGTTATTGAGCTACACGGCTTGGCAGAGGAATTGTTTGCTGCATCTGAATCTTGTGGCTGCTTTTTAAGCACAATGTTTAAACATGATCTACGACTGACTCTTGTTTCAGTGCAACG
>CM067481.1:8819298-8897200 GCA_034552555.1 Semaprochilodus insignis | reverse complement strand
TGTATATATATATATATATATATATATATATATATATATATATATATATATATATATATCTGGAGAACAATAAGAGACCACTCCATTTTTTCTTAAATCAGCATCTCCACATGTACAGCAGCTGTTCTGAAGAGAACTCCTTCACACCATCCCAAAAGAGCTGAAGAGAAAGGTTCTTAGTGAGGAACAGAAGGTTCAGTTCTAGCTTTACTGGCAGATACAGTGAGTGTCAGGGTCCTTCCATACTGAACATTTCAGAAACAGATCTTCATAAGAACAAGGTCAAGCAGCAAACACACGGGACAACACAGCTACAAACTGGCAGAGGGCGAAAACCACTCTCTACTGACCGTGATGACCACCACCTCATTCGAACATCGAAGATGACCTCAAGTGGCCGAAGTGCACAACGAGGACGGTTCGAAACAGGCTTTTGGAGGTGTTTCTGTTATTTTGACCTGTCATTTTCTGAATATAAAGATCTAAAATACAATATTTTTTATGGAATTTGGGAGAAATGTTTCCAGTAGTTTACATAATAAAACAGCTCTGCTCATTCTCGTCAAACACAAACCCATAAACTGTAGAACTAGAGAAACTGATCATTTTGAGGTGGTCTCTTAGAGCTGTTTATATATACACACATATATATATATTAGTTTTCTAACAAATCAAGAAAGCCTCATTTGAAAACCAAGTTGACCAAATGACTGAGTTGAATTTACTATATATATTACAGTACTACCCCCATCCCCTCAGCCCTTGTTTGACTTGTTTTTTGTTTTTTTTAGGTTTTTGGGGGGTGCTTGAAAAAAAAAATACACAAACAAATCAGTTAAACAAATGAAAATTTGCAAGGGCAGAATTTAATAAGTTAAGCGATTCCCACCAGTGTCACTATCCATAAATTAGGGAACACTAATTGGTGTGTGTGTGCACACATGTGAAGCAGGGGGCCTCGAGGTGGTAATGGGCTCAATTTGCTCCAATTAAGCTGCGCTGGGAACATTCAACAGCTGATGGCACTCACCGTAATCATCGCTCTTACATCTGTACTGAGCAAGCTGCTCAAGCTGAGCCAATCATACAATGGGCTTATGTCATTTCTCCAGTCCTACAAAAACTGTATCTAAAACATGCTTTTATCATCTAATGGGTACACTGCCAGAACCTTACTACTGTATGTTATGTTAACTGTACAAGGCAGTTTAACTACCTCAACTTAAGGTTTAACTGGTGAAAGATATATATATATATATGTATAGTCGCTGTCCAAAGAAAAACAAGTATCTCCAAAATGGCAACTTTACAGGAGAGGACAAAAACTTCATTTAACTTTAATGTAAGTCAATGGAACCAGACTTTTCTAAGCAATTTTAAGTAATTTCTGTTGGTCCATTCATCATGACATTCTGACATATATATATATATATATATATATATATATATATATTTTTTTTTTTTTTTTTTAAATAGTAAATTCACTTATCAATATAAAAATGCTGTAAAAATGAAAATAACATTAACTATTAACAATTGTTCAGCCATTATTTAACGTTTAATCCATTATGCTGGAGTCTATACAACTAAATAACGTGTCACTGTCCAATTAATTACAGACTGCACTGTACATGTACAGTTAACATACCACGTTCACAGTATAAGCTAATTAGTTTGATCAGCCGTCATAGAGATACTTTTATTAAAAATGTAGCATTTTCTGATACTATAAAAACCATAAAAATGGTTTCTTCTTTTTCTTCTTCTTCTTCTTCTTCTTCTTATTTTTTATTGTCAGTCATAAAACTAGAATTACCTACTATAATATACTACTGTACATCATATAATATATATATATATATATATATATATATATTATATAAATATAATATTCATTTTGTATTTGAGACCTAAACATCGAGTCAGATCTTCTTTTAACATAAGACATAGTCAAAAAACGTAGACTTTTTAATTACACATAGTCCAACGTAAAGTCTATCTGAATTGTACAAATGCAAAAGTTTGATATATATGGGAAAGAAGACAGAGAGCAGAGGTGATGCTTTCCTCTCCACCTCTCTTAGCAACACACACACACACACACACACACACATACACACAAACACACACATGCTATTTTAATGGGGACTGGAGGAGCATATTATTATTATCATCATCAACGTGACTCATGGCTGTTGTCAAGAGGCCAAAATAACTCGTCTCTCAGCAAAGGAGAGGGAGGGGAAGGAATGGACAGAGAGAAGGAGGGTAGGAGTAGGAGTGGGAGAGTGAGCAAGACAGAGAGTGAGCAAGACACAGAGAGAGAGAGAGAGATGGCACTTATTCCACTTCAGAAAGCATAAACTAAAGTTTTTAGGTCAAGAGGAGAGAAACATAATAAACCATAAGATGAGCAAACTAATCAAAACAAATCCAGTCACGCAAATACATAATCACAAACCTGATGCATTATGACTGCAACACTCTTACTGCACATGCACATGAAGACATGCATACACTATATATAGTATACATATTCACATAATTATTGCTCATTGCTACAGACATCTACAATTCCACCACACACAGCAACACATGGAGAGTCTTACCTGTACGACCTCAGTGGTGATTTCCTGCTTGCTGAATCTGTAAATAATGACGTGGGCGGACACTCCAGCCACACAGAGCATGCGGCTGTCCGGGCACCATGATATGAGCTGGATGGCGAACGGATCCTCATCCACGATCTCTGTATTTGGCTTCTCTTCCTTACTGCGTGTCTTCTCAAACACCTTGGCTGTCTTCAGTTTGTACAGCACCTGGAGCATTACTAAGCACCATGGGAAATTGGATAAATATCAATACATAATCATTTGCAGTCAAAAATATTAGATTTCATTATGGGAACAATCAATTAAGTATCTGCAATTGCCAGTTATAGTTTTGTATCATTTTGGATACATGTATATTGCTGATCTAAAGTCAGATGCAAAAGTTTGATTTTCTTTTTTGGAGGGGTTTTACAAAACGGTCTCACCCTTACTTGGTCACGTCCACTCCCCATCCTCTAGCTACACTGCCCTCTATCACCCACTGCAACCAAGCTGAGGGTAAGGGCTAGCACTAGCCTCCTCCAAGACATCTGAAGCCTGCCACTGTGCTGCTAGTGTGCTGCTAACATTCCATTATTGTGTATTTCTCCAAGATGTTAAATTCAAATAAACAGCTATTAAAATGTACTAAAATGTGTTCTCTGTAGATGTGTACTTACTTTCACTTAGAAAATTGACAAAACGTGGCATTTGACTAGGAGCAGGCAAGCTTTTGCCTATCAATGAAAATGCAGATGGCTGACAAATTTAAAGATAAACCTTATTATTAACTTTATTAACCATTATTATTATTATTATTATTATTACTATCAGTCATAAAGCTATACTATTTAAGGTTTGTGGATTTGCGGACCTCTGTAAGTGCAAGTCATGTGCAAAAGAACATTATAATATTCCTTTTGTATTTGAGACTTAAACATCGAGCTGGATCGTTTTTTAAGGTTGTGTGGTATTATACCACACCCTGAGGCATGTCTAACATGGTGAGTAGACCGGTTTACCTCAATTTCGTATCAAGAGAAAAAGATTTAAGTGACCTTTAAAGAGAATCCATTATGGCGGCATATACACCAACTGAGCTCACCGTTAAGTACATCTCCCTGTTTCTGCACACTTCGTCCATTTTATCAGGTCTAGTTACTATACAGGAGCCCTTACAGACTGTAGTTTTCTTAGCCCCCACCACAGAGCAGGAATTATTTAGGTGGTGGATTGTTCTCACACTGCAGTGACACTGGCGTGGTGGTGGTGTGTTAGCGTGTGTTGCTCTGGTGTGAGTGGATCAGACACAGCAGTGCTGCTGGAGTTTTTAGTTTCTGTAATTGTAGAGCTACAAAGTGCACTAATACGGTAAGTGGGGCTAATAAAAGCTGGCAAAGAGTGCAGACGGAAACTGTGGAGTGGACTGTGGACTGAGGAAACTGTGTAGACTGAAAGTTGGAGTAACAAAGTATGCAGACAAATAGACGCACTACGGTCTGCAACCATAGAACAACAAAGTGCACCCAGAGGGTAAGTGGGTCTATTAATATAGACAATGAGTGTAGATACAAGTAGGAGTACTTATTAAAGTGGCTGGTTGGTGTATATGTAGGTTAAAGAGTTTGCAGACTCGGTTTATTCAATGTTTCATTTGAAATCAGAGGTATAAATACAGATTTTGTTTTGTTGTAGTAATAGCATCTAGTCTTCTGGGAAGGCTTAACCCTTGATGTTGGAATATTGCTGTGAAAATTCCAAAGCAACAAGAGCCACAATAACATATACAGCTCTGGAAAAAAATAAGAGGTCACCTCAAAATGATCAGTTTCTGTAGTTGTACAGTTTATGGGTTTGTGTTGGACCAAAATGAGCAGTGCTGTTTTACTCTATACACTACTGGAAACATTTCTACCAAATTCCTGATAAAAATATTGTATTTTAAATCGTTTTATTTACAAAATGACTGACGGTCAAAATAACAGAAACGTCTCCAGAAGCCTGTTTTGAGCCGCTCGCCATTCTTTCTGTGATATTCGAATGAGGTGGTGGTCATCACGGTCAGTAGAGAGTGGTTTCCTCCCTCTGCCAGTCTGTAGCTGTGTTGTCCCTGACGCTCACTGTATCTCGAGTAAAGCTAGAACTGAACCTTCTGTTCCTCACTAATAACCCTTCTCTTCAGCTCTTTTGGGATGGTGTGAAGGAGTTCTCTTCAGAACGGCTGCTGTACATATGGAGATACTCATTTAAAAATAAACTGGAGCGGTCTCTCTTATTGTTTTCCAGAGCTGTAGATCCGTTGTTCTCAAACTTTATGAACCACGCGAGAATGAATCGAGAATGACACAACGAATCTATATTTGCTCTGTATTTGATTAAGCTCTGACATTAATTCTCAATTTATTTGCAATTGCTCAGGCAAAACTAATAAAAAGCCTCAGATTAATAGAGCCATTTTGTCTTCGCAGGATTACAGTCTTTTTCCTAATTACTCTTAATATTTCTGTGTACATTTGGAGAGTAAATCTCTTTTAAATAAATCCTCTCCATTATACAAAGAAGCCTGCTGGTTCTTTGAGGGTAGCCTTTTCAGAACTAGCCTGACTGCCTATAAGGTCATTAACAAATCTTCCTCACTGATCTTAAAGTAAAAATAAAGCAGAAAGAAAAAAGGAATACGGCAAGCGCTCTAGAGTTGTGGCAGTTTATCATGATCATGGCTAAATAGGGCTAAAAGACATTTACAGGTCACTCTTATGCCAGGTTATTTCCCTAGGCAAGGTCCAAGGTTAGACAGACGCAGTCTGGGAATTAAGAGTCAAATGGATAGAGGACCGTTTGGGTCTTTAATCATAGGTAAGCACTTCAGCCTACAGTAAAAACAGGCTGCCTGATTAATGCCCCCCTTTCTCACACTCTCGAGTTCAGTTGTGAGTTAGTTCTCATATGTGAGAGAAGCTGTGAAAAGTAAACTGGTAACACTGTACTGTAGGGCACTAATCATAAGGTTACATAACACCTACATCAGCTTGACAACTGACAAAACCCTATATAAATGTGTATAAATGCTTTTTCCAATATGTGCCATCTGTCATAAAGGCTACTTCAGATACAACCTTTACAGTGAGTGATGCATATTGGAACAAGCATTAATACATTTATGTAAGGTTATGACATGTAGATGCCGTGTCACCTTATGAACAGTACCCTACAGTAAAGTGTTACCAAGAACTTTTATTTTAAAGTGTTACAGCCGCAAGCTGTTTGTAGTTCTGTGCTCTCCTGTGTGTGTGTGTGTCTTTCTCTGTCTCTGCACCTCCCTGTCCCTAGGTGGAGCAGTTATTGTGGCCACGCCGTGTCAAATCAAATCAAATCAAATTGGTGAGGCCAATCATTCTCTGAGTAGAGAGTTTTTGAGCCATTTTGTGTCATTTGTGATTTTCACACAGAGGAATTTGTGTTCTGCATTTAACCCATCCATGAAGTGAAACACCCACATACACCCACTAGTGAATAAACGCACTATGGGGCCGTGAGCACACTTGCCCAGAGCGGTGGGCAGCACTATCCACGGCGGGGGGTTAGGTGCCTTGCTCAAGGGCACCTCAGTCGTTACTCACAGTTCAGAGAATCGAACCCGCAACCCTCCGGTCACAAGGCTGGTTCCCTAACCTCCAGCCCACGACTGCCCCAAGTATATATTAAGTGTGTGTACTTTGGTTCTTGTTTACCTTGTTTTGTGTACACTGTTTTCTCCTGGTTTTGGTTTAGTTTGGGAGGTATGGTCGATCTTTATGGTTTATTTGCTTTTTTTTTGGTTAGGTTAGGTATATTTGGGTTTGGAGCTAGTATGTGTTTTGTTTATTCCTTTGGCCCCTGCTTACCCCCGGAGAGATGGCTTTATTGTTTGTCTTGGGTGCATGTATATATTTGTAAATACACTGTTCAAAAACAGCTATACTGGAGCGGTTTATCAGGGTCTTGTTACACACACTTCTTATCACTCTCTCACTGTTCATTGTCCCTTAGACCAACACATAACAAAAGACAAAAGGCTGTCTTTTTTTCTCAGAAAGGTGATTTTGAAGTTTTTAACATTGAAAAAATACTGAATATGGCTTGATGCATATCGTCGCTGTCTAATGAAAAACATGTATCTCCATTTTTGTTGATATTTACTTTTATCTTTTATATTTATCATTTGATCACATGAGCTGACATTTACATTGTGTGAAAATTTCACATTGAATGGCCCAACAGAAATGGCCCAAATTCATTTGGGAAAAAGTCTGGTTCCATTGACTTACATTAGAATTAAATTAGGTTTTTGCCTTCTCCTGTAAAGCTGCCATTTTAGAGATACATGTTTTTCTTTGGACAGCGACGATATGTTAAAGTTTCAACAAATCAAAAAGGTGGAATACTCACTTGCACTGGCATCCCAAAACTTTACTGAACCATCAGCATGCCTAAGACGAACACAGAGAATCCCGTATTTATAACAGACAATGTGTTAAGATTTTCTTGTGCATTATTCTGAGGGATGTAAATATCCCTGTATTAATAGAGTATGGGAGCTTTTAAGTTACATAAGAATCACTATTTTAAAACTGAAAAAAAAAAGATATATGGGAGGCTGCCTGTGCATTAGCGTGCACAAACTTTGGGCACAGATAAAACTGGGGTAGAATTGCTGAGAGCAAAAGTGGCAGAGCACTGACCCCATCACTGCCCAACTCAGTGAAACACTGCAATGATGCATTCTGGGAGAACAGGCTGCTGCCCTCCCATGGGCAGTGAATCAGAAATGCTTACTCCTCCTTCTTTTTCTGTCTTTCCCCTCACTCTGTCTTCTTCTCTCTTACTCTCTGTAGGATTGTTTCCTTTGGTTTTCAGAATATTGCTCTGCAACTTTCTCTCTGCACCTTCTCTTCAGACCTCCCTGATGCAATTTCAGCAAAATGGCAATGAAAGAAGGAGCAGAGAGAGCAGATAATATAGGAAACACAAGGAGAAATCTCTCTCTCACACTCACACTCACACACACACACACACACACTTACCCAGTAATTATTATTTCAGGGTAGCTTTGTGTGCCCTGGCCCCAGTTTCCACCACTAACAGGCCATTCCTGCAACAAGCAAGGAAAACAAAGTGTGTACATTATATTTCAGTGCTCTAATTTTGTCTGCCATTTTGTCAGTTTCCTGAACAGGTTGGGAGCCTTTCACCAATACCATTATACTCTGACATTTTACTATGGGTATTATTATTATATCATATATATATATATATCCTCTCTCAGATTATCTGTGTGTAATGTATATATCAGATAATTTCTACACAGAACCCTCCTGTCTCTGTATATTCTATATTATGTGTATATTTTGTGTATTTTGCATTTGTTTAATATATCTCTTTTTATATCTCTTCCATTTAGTATGTTTAGTTAGTATGTATATTAATGCTGTGCTGCTGTATTAACCTGAGTATTAACCTGAGCCTCACCACAAGCATTTCAATGTATAAAGATCCTGACAGGCTGTGCAAATGAAACTTGAAACTTTGTCTTTAAGTGAAGAGAAAAACTATGAATAATGTGAATTGGAGTGTAGTCTGGGATAATATATTTTCAACTTCCAAGAACTTGTGCCATTACTTAAACCATTATAAAGTTATACACAGGCTTCATTCTTAGTATCAAGAAGGGGTATAACGTCCCTGTATGAGGAAAACATCAAAACAGCAGAAGCAAAAAAATTAAAGTCCCTGCTAGCCTGTAAACACTACAGCACAATTTTACAGTGTTTTAAATGAAGAAAAAAAAAAAACTAAAATTAAATCCCCAAAAACCTATGACAGTGGATTAATAACAGTTCATCCACTGATGCTAGATTTGTGTGTCCTGACTTCCAGTTTCATGCATCACTACTTCACACCTCTCACTTACGAGCTTTAGCATTTCATGTCTGCATAACAATTATCCAAAAAAGAGATGAACGGCTGCAACAGTCTGCAGCTTTTATGCTGACAGGTCCTTCCTGCACTAAGAAGTGCCACTGCCGTATAAGGTGATACCCCTTTTAAAGCTGTGCTATATTTTTCCAAAAGTATTCACTCCCCCATCCAAATCATCGAATTTGATTTTGGACAATTTCATGCTCCCAGCTTTATGTGAACAGTTTTGGGATGGCCCCTTCCTGTTCCAACATAATTGCGCACCAGTGCACAAAGCAAGGTCCATAAAGACATGGATGAGCGAGTTTGGTGTGGAAGAACTTGACTGGCCTGCACAGAGTCCTGACCTCAACCTGATAGAACACCCTTGGGACAAATTAGAACGGAGACTGCGAGCCAGGCCTTCTCGTCCAACATCAGTGTCTGACCTCACAAATGAACTTATGGAAGAGTGGTCTAAAATTCCCATGAACACATTCCTAAACCTTGTGGAAAGCCTTGAGAGAGTTGAAGCTGCAAAGGGTGGAACATCATATTAAACCCTATGGATTAAGAATGGGATGTCACCCAAGTTTGTATGTGTATAAAGGCAGACGAGCAAATACATTTTGGCAATATAGTGTATAATTTCAATAAAGTGACAAGACCTTTAAATAAGCGTGGGTTTAGCTACATTTTGCGATACTGAAGAAATTAGTATACATTGAAAAATGCACTAAATTTACTGAACTCAAACACAATTTCAGCACAAAAGAACAAATATATTCAGCATATTCAACATTTCG
Organism: Semaprochilodus insignis; assembly: GCA_034552555.1. Classification (NCBI taxonomy): domain Eukaryota; kingdom Metazoa; phylum Chordata; class Actinopteri; order Characiformes; family Prochilodontidae; genus Semaprochilodus; species Semaprochilodus insignis. The sequence continues at coordinate 8,887,866 of CM067481.1, read as the reverse complement.
GTTCAACATTATATTAAAATTTTTGGTTCAATTACATCTGGCAATAAGTGCATTATCATAAAATACCTGACAGATGTGGAAATAACATACACATCTGAAGCAAGTAAATTCAATGCCTCATTTTTTTCAGGGCAAGCCAGGCTGACAGACAGCTCTAGAGTTGAAACCAGAGCTCCACACTGAGGTATTGGGGTTCGTGCTGTGCTAAGCTGTGATGCAGCCTCTCCATGGGGCGTGGGGGTCAATCTGCTCCCCCTGCTGGGGCACGGATCACACCATAAAGAGTGAACTTTGCGGGCGGTCGAAAGGCCCTGGCTCCTTTCACACACATGAATGCTTTCACATGTTTGTCGGAGTCACGGCATTTCAGGACAATGCACCTGCACAGCGGGGACTGAGACATACAAGCATAAGGCTGCGTTCCCTATTCACACACGGAGTGGGTATACTGTGTGTGAGCAGAACTGTGTGAGTACATGTCTATAATTGTGCATGAATGCACTCATGTTTGTGTGTTTGTTTTCATACATCTAGTACACTGGATAAAGCTTTAACCAACGTATTAAGGCACTGTTAATACATACAAAAGCACGTACATAAGCACACGTGCAGACGCTATCTCTCTGTCTCTGTCTGTTTCTCACTTGCTGTTTCGTGCCCGCTTACCAATTTCACAGCTTTATCAAATCGAAGGCAGTGCGGAGTGGGGTGCTCTTTGTGAATGCACCTTACATGTTGGCTGGGGTGATATTGTGCTTTGTTGGTGTGTCCGCTGGGATGCTAAGATGTTCAGTAAGTGTGTTTAATCTACAGTTTAGTAATTGTTTTTATTTGAAAACCAGGACAAAAATGCATCCCAGGCAGCAAAACTATTCTGGCCCAAATCTGGCTCACATTCCCCATTTTCATCTGGCCCACTTGCCAGATGGGTTGATGGCACTTGGGTGGACCGCTCCCAATAGCAAGATGTGGACCACATATGCACCACATTAGGGCCATGCCTCAGCCAGAAGTAGGCAACACTGCTGTATCTGTGCCAGAAGTGGAAAAGATCTGTTTTGGGACAGGTGGGCCAAATGCATGTTGTAAATATGTGGGCCACTTTTGGCTCACAGCAGATTGCTAGTGCTGAGTTGTACCGTGTTCGGTATTCAGCCTTTGGCCTTCGGGCACAAATTTTCATTTCGGCGCATCACTAATTTCTAAACATTTAAACTGGGTTATGTCAGTTTTTTTCTGACAAGCTTGATGTGTCATGTAGTCTTAGCAACAGTACCCTTAAGTAAAGCGCAACCATACACTGTTTGACATCACAGACAAAACAATATTTTGGATGAGGGGACTAAGATTAGAGTTAAGTTAGGAAAGTTCTTTTTTTTAAACAATGTAAGAAGATTTAACTTCTAATATTTCTGGACTATTTCTATGGGTCCATTTGTCAAAAGCATAAAGAATAAAAATGTGAATGTAAACTGTGAAAAAATATTCAGACACCAAAAAGACTTTAATAACTTGTTCTAAAACCGCTGTTACCAATTCCAGCTTCGAAACATTTATAGCAACATATACAAATAATTTGTTTTTTTGCAGCAATGTGGTTCCAGTTGGCAATATGACTTCAACTCCCTAATGTCACAAGAGTCTGATGGGATTTAAGAAATTTAAGAATTTAAGGAATTGGGAAGGGTATGTTATCGCCTCATTTTGAAACCAGTCTTGGGTGATTTTGGCTGTATGTTTGGGGTTGTTGTCTTGTTGAAATGTCCATCTTCTCTTTCTTGACAGATGAAATTAAATTTTGCTCTAATGTCTTCAAAGGCATCGCTCCATTAATGTACCCTTTCATGAAGTGCAATATCTCAGTACCATTTACAGAATAAAAGTTATGATGCTTCCGCCTCCATACTTCACTGTGGGTCTGTTGTTCTTGGGATCATACGCACTTTTCTTTTCCTTTTACGTGTATTGTTCCAAAACAATTCTGATTTGTCTAAATCGTAGACGTGCATCTCCTGTGAGAAATTCTATGTGCAGTGTAGGAACAGAGATCACTGGGGTGGTATTTTAATATGATGACTTAATACTATCTTTTTTAATGCTTATGAACATACACTTGTTTGTTCATATTTATAAGTACCAAGTGGATATATAGTAGAAAAATGTAATAACCTTAATACAAGTGCCTCCATTCTTGTTTTCACTCACTGCATGTATGTTTTTGACAAGGTGTAAAATCAAATGTGGATGTGTTTACCTTTTTGCTGTAGCCCTGTCGTTTTTGGCGGGAGCCGACTGAGTAAAGTGCAGGTATGAGGTCCACGGGACAGTCAGCGACATATTCACAACACGTCACCGGAGACTCGTGAATCGTCAAGGGATACGGGTTTTCAAAGATAGGATAACTACGGAAACATTGCCACACATGCATCAAAGTCTGCACCAGAACTTACATTACCTTAGATTACAGGAGTTTATCACAGCCATTGAACATACCCATTTTGTGCAAGGTCGATAACAACTAAATCCTTTTCTAGAAGGACCACTACAGCATAAGGTTCCTGAAAATCTGCAATGTAACAGACACAGAAACAGGAAAAGCAGTTAAAAAAGTTTCAAAAAGTAAAATAATAATAAAAATGCTGTTGGATTTATTATTTAGAAAATCAATGATTTACAATAAAAGCATCATTGTAATTATAATTTCTATGCACTTTTTAAGTTTGTCAGTAACTGAAGCTCAAGTAAGACTAGAGTAACTGTTCACATTTCAATATTATACAAATATGTGCATATACCAGTATTTTGTTATAATATATAGTTATACATAATTACATGGAACACATCCTAGTTTCTACACTCCATTTTATCAGCTCCACTGACCATATAGGACACTCTGTAGTTCTACAGTTATAGACTGTAGTTCATCTGTTTCTCTCTATACTTTATCACGCTGTTCTTCAATGGTCAGGACCCCCACAGGACCACCACAGAACAGGTATTATGTGGGTGGTGAATCATTCTCAGCACTGCAGTGACACTGACGTGGTGGTGGTGTGTACAGTAGCTTTTAATTGGAGTTTTTAGCTGCTCTAATTGTAGACCTACAAAGTGCACTGACTTAGTAAGTGGAGCTGATAAAGGCTGACAAAGAGTGCAGATACAGAGGGGTGAGTGTAAACATTTGTTGTTGTGTAAACCTTTATTTTCCATATAATTTCATGGCAAAACACATAAAAGCTGTTTATTTTCCCCACACAACAAGACACAATGCACAACGATATTTATCTGTTAGATTCAAATCATAATAAAATATCTCTTACTAAAATATCTTTTACTCAAAGACTGAATATCTGGAAGGTGCACTTTCAACAGATGTTCAACTTGTTGTTCAGCCTGTTTTCTTGACAACAAAACAACAGCTTAGAAGCTTCAACAAGTGTCCCAAATGATTTTTGCCATATGTGAAGTTGATTCTTTCTTTCTTGCACCGAAGGGAGAGCCAGGAGACAGACTGAGGGGTTGAGTTGTTTATTTTAAGGCGATCGTAGTTTCAGCTCTTGTCCGAAAACAGTATCTGGACATGCAGTTTTTATAGCCCCCTTAATGTACAAATCATACACGAGGGGTGTAGTCTTGGATCTAGGTATGTTGGTGTTGTTTCACCAGATGGTCAACTCTCTTAACCAATAACAGCCTAAAGGTATCTGACCTTTAACCTACAGCTATATTCTCCTGATGATAACCCTGTCCCAGGACTCCCACCCAATCAAGCCATGCCTTCCTGTAAAGGCCAAAAAACAGCTGTTTAACCAGTTTCTGCCACACTGGCCAAAGCTAAAAGTACCAGTGTACGTATAGACCTGGAGTCTTCCATGTGCTACAGCAAGTGACAGCATTTTCTATCAATACTGAAAAGATGTGAAAGGTATCCTTTATTGATTACTTTTAAAGAGTAAAGAGTGCAAGATCACGGGTGACTGGTGTGTGAAGTGTATTTCTGCTCACGTGAAAGGTTGTGACACCAACGTCACACATTACAATATAAACATGTCTGCATTTGTTGGATCAAATACCAAATAAATGCAGCAACAACACTGAAAAAATCACATCATTAAAGGAGAAGAGGGGATGAAATGTCAGACCTACTACTCAGAACTTCTCAAGGTGTTGCCAATAGTCAAAATATCAGAGATGGCTTAAACAGCCCCTACGTCCAATAAACAGACAGTTTATTGGAGCAGTTTTTTAGAGAAAAGCAGAACTCAAAGTCCTTATGACTAATATATTTTTGCCAAATGGATTAATTGTTCAGAAAGGCCGAGCAAAAGCATTTTAATGCAATCAGAGGCCTGAATACTGCAGAAAGGAGAAATGTAATTACACTGAAACCAGAAAAAGGATTTGTGCCAAGTTCAAACGTCAAGAAACGTAAGGAAAGTAGATAAAAGTGGCCATTATGTGCTAACAGAACGTACCATTAGGATATGGCGTTTCACAGAGTGTGAGAAAATCTACGATGGGATAGTCCATCTCCAGCACCGCAGTGCTCTTCCCATGCATTACCGTCAAACATGGCCGCCGACCAACCGTGTCGTATGATAAACCACCAGACAGGATCATATATGGATCCCTGCATGGACAGAAACACACATACACACACAGATAAGAGTGAAAAGAAATCATCCACAGAAAATCAGAACTGGTCTGATTTTAATAATAATAATCCAAAGAAAATCAGAATTTGGTCAGTAATCTGTTCACGGCATTTACATGCACTTGAGTAATCAGATAATGGGTCTACATGAGCAGTAAGATAATGGGTCTACATGAGAAGTCAGATAACGGGTCTACATAAGCAGTGAGATAACGGGTCTACATGAGCAGTGAGATAACGGGTCTACATGAGCAGTGAATTGGATTTCTGCTTTGCAACCAGCCAGTAAAGTAGATGGGATAAGACATGATGTAGACATAACATAAAACTTAATATAAAACATAAAATAAAACATCAAGTGGAATATATGAACATCATTAAATCTTTCATTTTGTCAAGCGTGTATTTGGTTTCAGTGTCTCTCTAAAGGTGTTGTGTTGCCATCTTGCTGCTGCTGCGTTATACGCTGATTGCTTATTTCTGGTACTATGTTCTGTTTTCATACATGTGCAGGCTGAGAAATCTGAAAGAAATCAGAGTAATATCACACATACGCTGAGAAACCTGATTACGTAGCTAAAATCCAGTTCTTTTGGTCAGATTTGTAACTGACTTTCTAGGACCAATCTGAGAAATTAGGGTATGCTTTTTACATGACCACTGTCATGTCAGTTCTATGATCGAACTGTTAAGAGCCTGTAAACACACTCTTTGACTAACGTGTATAGCTCATATTGTCCCACAGATTTCAGTTAACTTTATTTAACATGTTTATGTTGGTAAAATTCCAAGTTGAAAAGAAACATTTTATTTGCTCTGCATTGTTTAAAGTGGTCTCCCTTGGAAAAGACCACTTGGCCAGGGGCTGGTAGGTCATTACATTTTAAGACCCCTGCTTTAAAGCTGTATAAAAAGATAAGAACTAAAGAAACCATATATGTATTAACATCATGCATCAGTAACATCATGCAACAGTTAACCAATCACTGCAGATAGAGAAGGACCTATCAATCAAATTCAATGGCTATTTGTATTATTGCTCTATTATTCAGCTATTTTAGTGCATAATATCTAATATGGAAATATATACAAAAACAACAGCAACTTAAATGCATGCTGTGCACTCTACCCTGCTCTCGTAGTCTTGTACTCTACTTTGAGAATGGGTTTGCATGGCTCTGGCTTCTTTCCATCCTTGGGCTGCTTTCCTGAAATAGAAGCAGAGCAGACAAATTGAATAGGTCTGCACCAAATCCCCCATCTCTTCTCCCTCGCCTCCCTTTTTCCCTGTCTCGCTCTCCTTTTACTCTCACGTTCGCCCTTAATATTACATTCTAACATTGTGACTCAGCAGCAAACAGCCGGAACTTCAGTTCAGAAGCACGCAAGACACAGGCAAGAATGTCCTAAAATCTGAACACTGTGGTCTGTGTGGGCTTGAAGAGATGTAATTAACACTCCTCCACTGAATTAAAAATGACAAGTATAAAGGTAAGCCTATGAGGAAAGCCATTACAGAGCAATGCCATTACAGTCTGGATAAAAGGTCTCTGAAATCTGTAAGAGCCAACAAAATGGATGACAGCTCACCACCTGAAGCTCAATCCCAGCCAGACTGAGCTGTTGTTCATACCCAGCACTACAGGCCCTCACCATGATCTTGCCATCTCATTTGAGAACTCTCATTTGATCACCCCGACTGAAGATGCAAGGAGCCTTGGTGTGATTCTGGATGACTAGTTATCATTCTCAGCTCATATTGCAAAACTGACTCGGTCATGCAGATTCCTCCTCTACAACACACAGGATTTGACCCTTCCTCTCCCAGGAGGCCACCCAGCTGCTCCCCCAGGCTCTTGTCCTTTCGAGGCTTGACTATAGCAACTCGCTTCTGGCTGGTCTTCCTCTGCGGACCATCAGACCCTTGCAATTGATCCAAAATGCAGCAGCTCGGCTGGTCTTCTATGTTCCCCGGTTCAGTCATGTCACTCCACTGCTCCAAGTCGCTCTGGATTAGAACGTCTGCTAAATGCCTTAAATGTAAATGTAAGTGTAAAATGTTCAAGCAAAACCTTCTCAAAAATGTATTCTGATTTCAGACACTTCACTCGGCAGACCAACAGTGGATGTTTTATTCCTCTTGCCTCTCTCTCCCTCTCTCTCTCTCTCTCTCTCTCTCTCTTGGTCTCGTTCTGAGAACAGAAGGCAGGTACAGGAAAACAGGACGTGAGGCTGTGGATTAAGTGAGGTCTCTGAACGTGTATCTTTAATAGCGCAGACAGAGGCTTTTCTCTATAGGGAAAAAGCACCAGGTCCACCAGCTTCTCAACTACCCACCATAATACAACAAAGGAGGTCTCAAGGGACGAGCAAAACCAATGTGGAAAATTAAAATTCCACTTAAAATGAAAATGAGGGAGGGAAGGGGGGATTGATTAGTGTAAGCTGCTTTGCATGGGTACAAAAAAATCACATTACAGTAGAAAACTGACAAGCCTTTTCAAGAGATGCATGATGTAACCTTTTGAAACAGAGATGATAGAGATTAGGTCTGTAATCCACGGTCTGGAACATCAACATTTTAAACGATTTGTGCATCTGGATATGTTTGAGCGGGTGATGAAAAAAAGAAAGAGAACATTTGTGTTGTTCATTCCAAAAACCTAATTTTCCTGATTTAAACACCATGAAACAGGGGGATGTAACGGCCAAAAAAAGTCCAATTGCTATAACATTTGTGATCTAGTTCAACTCCAAATCTTTTCGGATGAGGAGAAATTATATATGTGCATGTGTGTGTGTGTGTGTGTGTGTGTGTGTGTGTGTGTGTGTGTGTGTGCGTGCGTATGTGTCTCTCACCATGTGGGGTGATTGTCTGTGCAGGCTTGGCTGGGGACTTTATATTCCATATGGTCAGTGTGCCATCTGAGTGACTGCAGATGAACTGTTTCCCCTCGTGGTGCCAGGCCACAGAATGGATCGCCTGAAAGACATAGAGAGAAAGAGATCGGAGGGGGTTGGGAAACAAAAAGATCCATTATTGCCATTAGCTACGGACAGCGCACTCCTGACGGTTGTCATCTATCACTTACTTACAGTCAACCACGGAGCTAATGCTCATGGCTCTACTAACCAGATGAAAAGCAATCTGTGGCCTTAAGAATCTTTACTTTACCACTTTTATATTAGTCCTGCAGGCAAGAACAGGTTCAGCAGACTTTTGTCTCAAACACACAATCTGCCAATTTATTACCGTTACATGACATCAATGGCATAAACCAGGAATGTGTACATAAGCTGTATAGTCCTAATCAACCAGTTACTTTGGATATAGCACTCCATGTGATCAATGTTATAAATAGCAGCATATAATAAGAAGAATGTCATCCCTGGCGTTCCGGGCCTGCTATAGCACTATGTAACTTTGGAGGAGCATATACAATACCTCTTGCAAGAACTGTGTAATGCAAAGTCTGGGGTCATCTAGATGTTTTTTTTGTCATATCCAAAAACACAATATGCATAAACAAAACACATATACAAGCCTTTGTGCTCTTTTTGGTCAGCAGTAGTTGCACCTTGCAATTCTACCATGCATGCCATGTTTGCCTAGTGTCTTTCTCATCATGGAATTGTGTACACTGACCTTAACTAAATCAAGAGAGTCATTTAAAAACAGCATTTTGTGTTTAGTTGGTCTCTTTGTCTAATACACTCATCATCAATAAACTAGTTGCAACCAGAAGGAAGTGTGGGATTGCAGTGCTATTGGGAAGAAAGAAAGATAAAGGTTACCAGGAACAATAAATAATGATTTTAGATTGACATTCTGCCAGTGGCGCTGGCACTAACAGGATGACCCATGGTGGGCATCACTGCTTGATGACTGTCCGCAATAGTAACAGTAGGGTCACTCTGCGCATATCAGATATTTGTCTCTCTCTCTCTCTCTCTGGTTTGTGTAGGTCTCCCAGAGCCTTCAGGTCGCTGGTGTGTGCCTCCTTCTATCCACTGCCGCCAACAGCATGCTATGGTATTATCCATGGCCAGTATGATGCTCAATACGTAGATATTACAGCCCATTTACCAAAGCCCTACGATCCAACCCCTCTCCAACTCTTCCAACAACTTAAACTGCTTTTGAATTATGCTTCTCTAAGGCAGACTTACCCTGCAAGGGATGCTACCAACACAACAGCATGAGTCATAACGGAAAGCACACGCAACAGGACGACCTTATATAGTCAGTCAGGTACAGCGATGGTGCTGGCACTAACAGTACGATGCATGACGAACCAAGTTTCATTCCTGTTGGTTGATTCTTTCTGGGTGCAGCTTTGTTTTCAATCATGAGTGTATTAAAGTAATCTGATGATCTTAAACACTGGAAAAAGGGGGCAAATGCTTTTTCACAGCACTGTAGCTTTTAATTTGAAATGTGCTCTCAGACAGACGTTCTAAAAAGGAGGGTGTGGAGAGCTACATTAAACTTATAGGTCGGGTCCTGCACCAGTAACTGAAATGAAGTAGGTTCATCCGGAGTGTTTCGAAAGCTGGCACAAAGCTGGAACTGGGGAGGATTAGAAGAGCACTTTGATCGAAACCTCAACAGCGGTGCAATAAGAGCGTATCCCCAGAGAGAGAGTGTGAGAGAGACTGAAAGGAAACGAAGGAAAGCGAGAGAAGCCAGCACAAGACAGAGGTGAAACAGAGTTCTCATTATTTTCTAATTAAGCACCTCCCACTTTAGCATAATCACACCAGCTCTGTCTCTATTTCGGGAGCTGGGAAGGCTCTGGCTGCTCCACCAGCCCAAACTAATCAATGAAACGTCAGCAACGTTACAGGGCCGTCGGGAAGGCAGGATTGTCTTATCTTTGTCTTATCAACTCATATCAAACCAGCAGCCATCAGACACATACCCACACAAACACACACATCTACATTTATTACTGCCTGCAAATGTGATTATGAATAACTAAGCTGCTTACATAATACTCAGTCCCCAATGAGGAAGCTTAAGGGAGGGTGAACAGAACACACACCTGCATGCTTTGAGTTATGCGGCAGTGGGTGCTCACATTAATGTGCAACAAGGGAGAGAGGCAGTGAGAACAAAGCACTTTTGAGGATGATAGACGCACAAGCAATTACAAGGCGGAGAGCAGCGAGAGGCTGCAGAATGTCACCATCAGCATTCCTTTCCCACAAATCTCACTGATCACATAAACATTGTGTGTGTAGGAAGAACAACATGAAAACCTCACTTGCTGTTGGCGTCCAATAAAAGTAATAACCCCTTAAATTTGATGGGGTTGCACTTCACTTGCTCACTCTCATAACTACATAAAGAACATATTAGCTTCATGTTAGTTAACAATGTTTCATAGGAGTTTCTGAGTAGGTCACAAGATTATTGACTGAATAATCAGAGTAGGGTCCAACTAGATACTAGTATGTCTGCTAATTATTATTATTATTATTATTATTATAGAAAAAAAACACAAATGAAAGAAATCATTTGGATTTCAATAAGAAGATTTGACTATTCCTTCCTTTGCTTTAATATAGATATATTATCTGCCAATTACTTTGACCACATTAGTCAACACAGTCGAATGTAACAGAGTGATGGGAATGTATTTTAGCGCATTTAAAAATCAATAAAATAGACGATGCGTATAATGCCAGATTTTAATAGTGGCCTATTTAAATTACTAACATGTATATCGGGCTTCCATACGTATTTCATTGTTAGGCCTGTCACTGTCACTGAGTTGCTCTTGTGTGCATATTCAATATATATATATTGATATATACAATATATAGATACAATATACACATATATATGAAATCTCTCTCTCTCTCTCTCTCTCTCTCTCTCTCTCTCTATATATATATATATATATATATATATACATATATACACACACACATAGGAACCTATATATATAAAACTAGCTGACATGCTGATGTATATAACTGATAATTTTCATGAAACGGTAAAATGTCTCACTTTCAACATTTGATATGTGATCTATGGTGAATAAAATATAAAATATGGGTTTATACGATTTGCAAATCATTGCATTCTGTTCTTATGTACATTTATTACCATTTTACGTGCCAACATAAGAAACTATGGCATGAGAATTTTGGTGAGTCATTTTTTCTAGGTGCAATATCCCCAGATGTCCTTAGTCAGTACAATATTTCAACTTTGCGTCTCTTAAATTTATCATAAAAAATAATTTTGCTGTCCTTAACTGTATTTTTGTATCTCAATACATGCAGCATACATGAGATCAGAACTCTAAGTGACAAGACAAAATTCTAGGGTCCAGACAGGTTCATGCATAGGCAAGATAAACTTAACAAAGTTAAGTCAAGACAAATTTTCAATTCTATTTTATGGTAGACGATAGGCAGTTTAAATGGAAAACACACACGTGACAGCAGGCAGTCGTGAGCTAGAGGTTAGGGAACCAGCCTTGTAATCAGAGGTACCTCTGAGGTAACTACGGTCAAAAAGCAACTGTGTCCTACTGTCTAATAGGTATTCATGTTCATTCACACGTAAACACTTCTATCAACATGGGTGGATAGTAGCTCGCTACTATATAGCTGTACAGCATTACAGTGGTGGTTTGAACGAGAAAGCCTAAATGGATGGAGTTGCATGGATCAGAGGTTATTGGGTCTTAAGATTCCTAATAGAAAGAAAATTCCACAGAGATTGTTCTTTTCTTTTCCTCTCCTCTTTTCTGCGTTCTCTCTTTCTCCATCTGCAACAAAAACAACTCTTCTGTCCACTGGACCAAGCCATGGGACAGAGACAGGGGACTGGCCAACTGTCATGTCTCTGATACACAAACACACTTACACACACACACACACACACACACACACACACACACACACACACACACACACACACACATAAAGACACACACACACACACACCCTCAAGCCCAATTAAAGCCAGACTGTTGCTGTTAAGGGAGCTCTGTGGGCCACAGGGAGCCAGTGAAAGTCAGGAAAAAGAGCACAACAGTAGACAGCAATGGCCTTTCCCTGAACATCATTAACTCACTCTCGCTCTTCTAATCTACACTAATCCACAACCTCACACTCACACCTCAACACCACATACACACACTCACACTAAGTGCCTTTCTTATATACAGCCTTTTAACACAGGGAGACAAACGGGGGTTCCTGCTGTGTGTCAGTAACTGTAGAATGTATTATAAAGTTAAGCAATAAGCCAGGAGCTGATTTCACCACAGGTAAAGGTATAATACATTATGACAAACAAAACTGTGTAATAACATTTTGGGGGTCAGGCACTCAAGGGTATACAAGGATAATACAAACATGAATTTAACTTAGGGTGGCCACTGTCATAACCCCAAAAGGAGGACATCCCACTCCAAAAAGGGGGACATAAAGTGTGTGTGTGGGGGGGTGTAGTTGGGGGATGGACCGATACTAGAACAGAGTTAAAATCATAACCTAACCTATAAATCATAACCGAACCTATAAATGATGACCTAACCGATAAATGATAACACATAAATGATGCTTTACTCACCTAAGTGGGTGGAACGGATGACATTCTTGAGTCAGACGGGAGCTTACTAATCGATTAGCATTTAGAGGGCTGACCTGCAGTCAGCCGGTAGGCGAGTCACAACATCACATGACCTTGTTAAACCAATGAAATGCAAGGCATGCCTTTTGACATGGACGTGCCAATGGCACACATAATATTGTTGGCAAGTGAACAATTTAAATAGTTCCTCCCTAAAAGAGGACTAATAGGCGTCTGTCCAGGTATTGCACCGGATGGAGGACTGGGAGTCAGACTGTCCAGCCTAAAACCGGACGTGTGGCCACCCTAATTAAACATCATTTAATTTTAGAGACAGCGTTACCAGGTGCGATCATTAGTGTAAACGCTTATTAACATCCCTTACTGCTAACGTTATGTTTGGTTAGTGTTCATTCAGTATCTAGTGATTTCCATGTGGTGATGTGTGACAGGTCAAAGTGACTGAGGAGAACCACAAGTGGTTGGTATTGCATCACGGCCAACATCAATGAATCTCGAACCCGGGGTCTATTATACCACAAACTCTATTCCTGGGGTTAAGGCTGAGCCTCACCTCATCTCACTGGAATGGATCTTGAAAAACGACAGAGGTAATATAAAATGCATTTATTATACACAACAGCCAGTCTGAGGATAAAGGGGCAAGGGTTCAAGTTCCTCCTACTGTCTGTCTGTGCATTTGCCTGATGATAAAGAGAACTCTCAGTACCTTAGTAATGTATACTTCAGTCAATTTCTAAACATTTAAACTTTGTTCATATAATCACTAACATTTCATAATATAGCAGTGTTTAAATCAGAAACCTTGACCTTTAAGTAGCTTTTAAAATAACCAATACAATGCCAATGCTAGTTCCTCTTAGCAACTCTGGGTTTAAAGGTGCAGTAAGCAAAATTAATCCCATACAATTTTTTGCCAAATTCAGAAAATTTAGCTAGCTGTGCATTCTCATGAACATCATCAACAAAATACTAGTAAAACATAATTTAAAGTGGAATAAATTTGGAACAAAAAGCTGGCGAAACAGAAGCTGACTTCAGCTTCGTGGAGAGTTGAAAAACATGTAAAGGGATGAGGATCAGGAAGTTGTTTCTGCCTGACAGGTGGGTAACAATAACTAATTTTGCAGTTTCACAGAAACAATAGGTCAGTGTTGTTTGGGCATCGCTGCACCCACTGTAGCAACAGTTAGCTAACCCACAACTTAGCTAACATTATTTACATTACTTGGCTGCTCTAACGCTATATCATGGTATTTGTCCGTACAATGGACAAAGCGTTTTACAAAGGGTAAAGTTATGGGGAAGAAAATCGAGAAAAAAAACTGGCAGAGCTTCTGAAAGAACAGTGAAGGAAAGTATGTATTTGTTTTGCTGTTGAGTTGATGGTGCCTTTAATACTACTTATGGTAAATCAACAAAAGGTCACTTTTTACTTTTAATTCCTCCACCAAACACTTACACTAACACTTCTGATATCAAAATTTAGTGGCTTAAAATGTGATCCAGCCAATCGGATTTCAGAACTGAAATTATATTTTATAATGTTCAGTAAGTAGAACATGTTCAATGTGATTAAGGTATGAAACTAAGACTGTTTAGTATTTACAGTGCACCTAATAAAATGATGTACATGTTGGGCATGTATATCAAGATATCCCAAAATTGAACACCTTTAACCCTAGACTTAATATTGTATTAATCCTAAAATGTATTATCCAGCATCTACTACATTAATGTAACTTGCGTAGTTAAGAAAGTGACAAACTAAAGTGTGGACCCACACATTAGACTGGTGAAATGTGATTATTCACATTTGTATTTTAAGTTATTTGTGACAAGGAATCAACTGACTAACAAAAGCACTTGCTGATGGAAACCAAAAATCCACTGAGAATTGTAAGTCATTGCTAATTTATGCAGCACTTCCTATAAGCTTAGGTAATGACCAGATGGCAGGGACTAGATGGATTGTTCAGAGAGGAAACAGAAGGATGAATAACTCCAGGTAGAAGGTTTGATTAGGTGTCTGAGCTCCTCCATCAGGGTAATACAGCGTTCGGGGCAAACCTCAGTTACCTTATATTTATCACCACACACACACACACATATGCCACCAGCACCGGGAGAGAGAGTGACCCTCCATCTGTCTATATGATCCCCAGTCCTCTTGCTATCTTTCCTGCCTGAAGTGTCTCCATCCACTCATAAATCAACCCTGCACACTGACGCCATTATCTAAACATATCTGCCTTTTCCGTGCGAACTCCAGATCTCACTGATCACTATAGTAAGAAGCCCCAGCTAATCTCCAAATAAATGCAGTAGGGCTAAGACTATTTATTGATTTATTAATTATTATCATTAAAAGAGATAAAATCTTTTTATTAATCCTTTCCTATTAATATGCATAAGGTTTCTTAGCGTCGATCCATGATCTGAAATTGCAGTCTTGCTTTTAATTTCATTTGCACAGCAATGTTTTGCATTGTGAGTCACAGTAATTCAGTCACGCATTCTTATTTATAGTTTCATGTTTAGAGAGGTCTTTCTCAACCAGTTGTTTGCTTTTTATGGATGAAATAAATGAATGTGATTTTTTTTAAAGCCGCATTTCGCTAGACTTGGTAGTTTTTGCTCTTCGAGTCCCCCTACAGTGTAACACAATAGGGATTACTAGAGTGTACTTAACTTTCACACCACTGTAGTAAATATAAACCATGCTTTGTGAAAGAGAAGGCTTTGTGCCAAGGACTCAGAATTTGGCATAATAGCTAAAAAGACAATATCAGAAGAGAAATAACTTTATTTATTTATTCATTTATTTAGTTATTTATTTATTGCAGAAGGTTGAAAAAATTCAAGGCTTATTTGTCATGAGATCGGCAAAGACAGACCAAACTTTTGGGCGAGAGATGAATTTATTTCCTTGCTTGCTAGCCTAAACGAGAGGTTAGGTGACTTTTGGTAGCTGTCAAAAACTACAAAACTGAGAAAGGGATACAGAAAAGGCTATAACAAGGATGAGGGGATGAACATGTTCCTGTTAGCCATGAGACTTGCATCCTTTCAGCCAATGAGTTAAAGAATGTATAAGATTTACTCTGGTCTCTTGCTTTACCACTCTCTCTTTTTCTCCTCCTCACTTCCACTGATAACATCTTCTTCTATCTCTTTGCAGCCTCTGCTATGATTTCCATGCTGGGAATAACAAGCTAGCTTCTTCTTAGAGCTAGTTGAAAACCCATAGTTGCTAGTGTGTGATTAGTAGTGGATGCTGTAAAGCGTTACACAGTTCTACAGTACTTGGCACTATACCAAGGGTTTCAGGTCCAAAGTCCCGGAATGGCAGAGACGCTATTCTCACTATTACAAGTCAGTGTTCCATCAAAATCATTCTGAAGCTGTAAGTTTAGAGCAAAATCGTTGCATGAAGAAGAACTGTTGAGACTGTTGATTTATAGGTAGTAATGGCAACAAAGACAGCAGACTCAAAACAGCAGACACTTCACGACAGCCCATTCTGCTCAAAAAACATGCTTGGTGTGAAAAAGACACTGGGTTTCATCACTCCTCCTGTGACACAAATGAAATCTATCTTAGATATACTGAATGTTACTGTAAAACACTTTTAAACAGTGAAAATGTTGATATTTGCTGATAATCTTATCCAGATATATTTGTGTCATATAAAATATCTATATTCCTAAGTCTCAGAATGAAGACCACATGCTTCTGTATGTCTCACTTAGCTTCTTCTTCAGGATGATAATAATAATAATAATAATAATAATAATAAAAAAGCACTACAACAAATATTAGAAGGGCAATATGGCTTCTATTATGTTGAATAACAATATAAATGTTACACTTTTGGTTTTGCTCCTGTTTTGCAGGTGGAATGTGTCATCCTGCTACAGGCAAACAGTGGTCAGATCAGATACTAATGTGGGAATTCACATTCACCCTGATTTCTTTTCAGTAATAAATGTTCCACATATATACTATGGAACTATAGCCTATGGAGGAAGAGCCAAAGACAGGGTAATATATCCATTAGCTGAGTTACTGAATAAAGTTAATCCATTATAGGAATAATAATTTGTTGCAATCCTACAAGAGAATAACCTGACGGTTTGATGACCTTCCAGTAACGTGTACATGACATTTTGCATGTGAACTCTTCAGAGAGTAGCCAGAGAAAGACCATGGCAGCGCTGACAGACGCAAGCTGCGTATTCTGTTTCCATGCTGAGCCAAAATGGCACCTTGATGCCCTGGAGTTTGGGCGTGGAACTGTGAATCGTGGGACATTTATCTTTCAGCAGCATTAATCAATCAGGGTAAATGAGCAGAGGGATACATCAGATGTCCACAGAGCCTGAGCCATTCATCAACGCAACGGTGAGTTCTCTCCAGAGAAATTAACACATGCAATACACAGTGAGTCAGAAAGACAGAGAGACAGTTGGAGGAGAGAAAGGAAAAAGAGATGGAAAGGAGAAAATAGGAAGAGAAAGAGAGAGAGAGAGAGAGAGAGAGAGAGAAATAGAGAGAGAAAGAGAGAGAGAGAAAGAGAGAGAGAAATAGAATGTGAAAGAGAGAGAGAAAGAAAGAGATTTGATTTGACTCCTTGTGTGTGTGTGTGTGCTCGGTTAAATTCCCTTGTGCTCCACTCTGCCTTGGGCACAACATGTAGAATGTAATGACTAATGTAAGCTGACTGTTACTGTTGACAAAAGTCATCAAATCTGCTTAAACTGGAGTAGCACTTTGACTTTGGCCTCTCACGGGACTTCTTGAGATGCATGTTAATAATTCTCACAGTAGAACTGAAGTAAAAAATTTATTAAACATCCCACACAAAAAGTAACATACTGAAAAGTTATTATTTGTATTTTGTGATTTATTTTTTATTCAGAACAGCATATAATGTTTTTATTATCGTAAGGAACGTCTTTAGAAAGCATTCCTGTGACGGATCAGAATCTGTCGAATATCAGTGTCTTCATGACACCATTACAGTGTTCAAGTTCAACAATTCTACATATTGTCTTTGTTTTTTACCAAAAGCTTAGCCATTTGTACCCTCTGGGCAAGAGCCGCTTTCCAGGAACAGAACTTGCATTTTACGGATTTACGACAAGAGTCCTGGGAAAGGGTTATCATCGGGGCAATACAGCTGTAGGTTAAAGGTTAAATACCTTTAGGCTATTATTGGTTAGGAGAGACCACCATTTAGTGAAACAACACCAACATACCTAGTTCCTAGACTACACCCCTCTTAAGGGGGGTGAAACGGGCTATGTAAATTGTGTGTCCAGATACTGTTTATGGACAAGAGCTGAGACTCAACAGCGATCGCTTTGAAATAAACAACTCAACTCCTCAATCTTGTCTCCTGGCTCTCCCTTTGGTGCAAGAAAGAAAGAACAGACTTCAAATCTGATGTATGAACAGTCATTAAAGGGCAAAAAAGTTTGTTGATTTCTAAATTACTATCTAATGTCCGCATAGAGTGTATGCGACTCTCTTCAGCGTCTTCAGTGAGTGAAACCTCCTTAATACCTACTTGTCTGAGAAATGGTTTATGTGAAACGTGCAAAGCAAACAGTGTATTAAAGTCGTTTGTCATCTTGTTAAATATGCGGGAGGTGCAGTTGGCTTACCAGCTTGTTTTGCGAATTTTCCACCTTAAATGGTGCCACAGTTACGTTCTGGCACCTGTACAAGCTGTAGTATTTAAAGTGGAACAAAAGATGAAGAAGCTGCTAAATAGGAAGCTAACTTTAGCCTTGTTTAAAGATCAACCATGAACCATGCCTGCTGACAGTTTCGTTAAGGACATGAAAAGCGTTGACATCACCTTCAAAGCCTGGAACAGTAGTACTATCTACATAATCCACCATTTGCTGTTGTTCTGTTGTCGTTGTATGGATATTTTGGGGCAGGGTCAACACTGTAAATCCTGTAACGATCTAGGATTTTAGAACTGGCCTGTTTTACCTGTGATGCTGGATTGACGAACCAGTCACTCACGGAGGTAAAACATAACAAGAGTTTAATGCTGTGTTGTGAATGAATCAATTCAGAGCCAGCAGACGAACAGAGGAACCAAAACAGAGCGACCAAAACAGACATGGGCAAGACAGGGGGGCCTAAATCCAGATACAGGCTAGGGTCAAAAACAGGACAATCAGAAACCAGGCAATCAGAACAAGAGGGAGAGGCAAAAGAAGAAAACCAAATGGGTGAATGAGGGTCATACACGGGAACACGTGAACAAAGAACAATAGGAAACCGCTCAGTAAGCAACACTAGAGTTGGTGTCGGTCTTTTCACTTATTTTCACTTATTCGGCCGAACACCAAAATCCATTTTCGGATGAATAATTTCGGTGGCCGAACATTCGGTGCACCCCTACAGAACACACATCATGTATCATTTACACCCATTCCCACAAACCTCTTTCCTACCGAGATGACGCTTGTCATCTTTGGAATCCAAACGACACGCGGACAAAGCCAAAGAACCCTCGGCAGCCTCCCTCACCTATTTATATCAACCCCCTTCATGAATATTTGATCTCTGCTTTTTCATATCTGTAATGCCGTTGCTATCGCATGCCCGAGAGGGGAAGCAGTAGAAAGGCTGTACCCACCTCGTCATAAGTGTAGCGGTAGTCAGCCTTCTTTGATTTCAAATCCCACAACACCACGATGCCAGACTCAAATCCTATTATGAGCTGGGAGAGGCAGGGAGAGAGACAGACAGAGAGAAAGAGAGAGGAAAAAGAGGTTGTCACTTGGATTCTGACCTGCACAAGGATTACAGATTACAGATCTGAAAGCGACTGGGCTGAAAGTGATTTTATGGGTCAGAGCTTTTCCAGGAACATGAACTGTGGGTGACTTTTTGACCAAGTGCATAAATAAAGGGAAAAGATAAGGTCTCATCGCAGTGATCTGCTCTAACAGCAATGTGATGCTGTTTCTAATAACAGTGATACACAAAAAGCTAGTTCCATACACCTGTTATACATATACATTTATACATAATTATTATATATATCCATCTTAATCCTGTTCCACTTAAAGTAGCTTTTGGACAATACATTCAATACATGTATTTACACTATATTGCCAAAAGTATTCACTCACCCATCCAAATCATTGAATTCAGGTGTTCCAATCACTTCCATGGCCACAGGTGTATAAAACCAAGCACTTAGACATGCAGACTGCTTCTACAGACATTAGTGAAACAATGGGTCGCTCCCAGAAGCTCAGTGAATTCCAGTGTGGTACCGTGATAGGATGCCACCTGTGCAAGTCCAGTCAAGAAATTTCCTCACTACTAAATATTCCACAGTCAACTGTCAGTGGGATTATAACAAAGTGGAAGCGATTGGGAACGACAGCAGCTCAGCCACGAAGTCATAGACCATGTAAAATGACAGAGCGGGGTCAGCAGATGCTGAGACACATAGTGCACAGAGGTCGCCAACTTTCTGCAGAGTCAATCACTACAGACCCCCACGCTACACACTACACGCTACACACCGCCAAGTTTTTCAGGTGTTGGGCTCGGCCCCTTAGTTCCAGTGAAAGGAACTCTTAATGCTTCAGCAGACCAAGAGATTCTGGACAATTTCATGCTCCTGACTTTGTGGGAACAGTTTGGGGACAGCACCTTCCTGTTCCAACATGACTGCACAAGACATGGTCCATAAAGACATGGATGAGCGAGTTTGATGTGGAAGAACTTGACGGGCCTGCACTTCAGGCTGATAGAACACCCTTGGGAAGAATTAGAGACTGCAAGCTAGGCCTTCTTGTCCAACATCAGTGTCTGACCTCACAAATGTGCTTCTGGACAAATGGTCAAAAATTCCCATAAGCACATTCCTACACCTTGTGGAAAGCCTTCCCAGAAGAGTTGAAGCTGACGAGCGAATACTTTTGGCAATATAGTGTTTATATGCTAATAACATCCTGACATGATATTAAATGTGGGAATTAATAACAGAGACTAAAATGTTTAGAACAAGAAGTCTATTTTTAGCCTTCAGAAGTAATTTTATGTCAGTTTTGTTTCCACATGGTCAGGTACTTGCATAAAACCATAAAGCAGTTCCATTACACAGCAATGTTCAGAAGAGCAACACATAGGACGATGCAAGGTGTCAAATCAATATTCCAAACAATAGAGGGCAACATATCACCAGAAAGGTGTAATATCCTCCCCTATAGTAAGAAGCAAGGGAATGCACAGTCCCTCCTCCTCCATCTTCCCTCTGTACCGGTCTAGAAGAAACATTACAAGTTCACCATCACACCTTATCCCTTTACTCGGCAAGAGCGTCTCCAGCGGATGCTTATATGCCTTCATTTGTTTGCTGCTGATGGTGGATTCTTGATGGGAGTAGGCAGTGATGAAAGTTTCAGCCATCACTGTGCTTACTCTTCCTTTCATTAGCAAGTTGTCCTTAACTGACCTCATCAGACAAAAGACATTCAACTTGAATTTCAGCACAGATTGCTTGATTTCTTAAGCCAAAATGGTAAAGAATGACACTTTTTCTTCCCCAACTGGATATTTCAGGTGACATTTTTTGTGGTTTTGTGTACCACTCAATGTAACAACCTCAAATTATTCCTGTTAAAAATTCTTGTCCTGTATTTTGTGTCATTCCAAAGAAGGTTACCACTTTAGAATAAGCAAATACAAATATGCAAATATGTTGTTATTGGTTATTAGTAGGTTATAAACACAAAGTATTAATAAGCAGTTATAACACATTAATAAAAAGGGCAAAAATTATCTCATCCATATGATGTATAAGAATATGTTTTGAAGCTGACAAGGTTTATGCGGACTGATGGAAAAGATGAAGATCAGTAAACATCAAAATCTGAGCTTTAACAGTATAAAAGTATGTGTGTTCACTGTTAGACTAACAACAGGTCATTGTTGCCCAGGTTATTTATGTGTTGTAACTGCTTATTTTAAGGATTTTAAGGTGTTTATGACCTAATTAATAACCATTAATAAACTCTATTTAAACCATTCATTAACTCTTTATAAAGGTAGCCATATTCTAAAGTGGTACCCAAAGGAATTATGACCTCAGCGTGAACAGGAGATTTAAACCGGAGAATTTGTTTTTGCATGGTATAGGCCCTTATTATATATCCGTCTGCAGTTTTCAAATTAAATATCCACAGACAGAGAGGACAAATGAACAAAATGTCAGCGGCCATGTGTGGAGGGAGTGGCCACGTCCCTTTAGGGCCCGCTGAGGGTTAAGCGAGTCTGGTCTGGATTGATGGGCTGCTCAGATGAAGTGGGGAGACGAGCGAAGGTACTTTATCAAAAGCCAGATGCTTAGCAAGAGTGCAATAATGTTATAGGAGCAGACATATTGCCCATTATCTAGAACACCAACTAAGTATACAACAGTGAATATTAAAAATAAATGAATAAAAGTAAATAATTATTCTAATGTAGTCCATTTTACAGTTCACATGATTAGTAAACAACTCAGGGTGCAATGAGAACTTTAAGGATGTTGTAGAGCTTGGCACAGTTTTGATGAGGTATTGTAGCAACTCTAAAGGTTTATATGGTGTTGCAGGAAAGTTGTATAGTGTTGTTTTGGAGAGAAAGGTTCAGGAAAACATATCAGCTTGACTGGTGTGTCTTCCTCTTTGGACCCTTGTAACTCTTTTATGACCAAGTAAAAAAGGTTTAGGAATGTTTTTATGGGCGTTTTTGAGGTCAGACACTGATGTTGGCCTGACGAGAAGGCCTGACTCGCCGTCTCTGCTCTAATTTACCCCAAAAAGGTATTCTATCGGGTTGAGGTCAGGACTCCGTGCAGGCCAGTCATGTTCTTCTACACCAAACTCGCTCATCCATGTCTTCATAGACCTTGCTTTGTGCACTGGTGTGCAGTCATGTTGGAACAGGAAGGGGCCATCCCCAAATTGTTCCCACAAAGTTGGGAGCACGAAATTGTCCAGAATCTCTTGGTCTGCTGAAGCATTAAGATTTCCTTTCACTGGAACTAAGGGGCCGAGCCCAACTCCTGAAAAACAACTCACCATAATCCTCCCTCCACCAAACTTTACACTCGGCACAGTGCAGTCAGACAAGTACCGTTCTCTTGGCAACCGCCAAACCCAGACTCGTCCATCGGATTGCCAGACAGAGAACCGTGATTGGTCTCTCCAGAGAACACGTCTCCACTGCCCTAGAGTCCAGTGGCGGCGTGCTTTACACCACTGCATTCGATGCTTTGCATTGCACTTGGTGATGTAAGGCTTGGATGCAGCTGCTCGGCCATGGAAACCCATTCCATAAGGTCTCTACACACTGTTCTTGAGCTAATCTGAAGGCCACATGAAGTTTGGAGGTCTGTAGTGATTGACTCTGTAGAAAGTTGGTGAACTCTGCACACTATGTGCCTCAGCATCCGCTGACTTCGCTCTGTCATTTTACGTGGCCGCCACTTCGTGGCTGAGTTGCTGTCGTTCCCAATCACCTCCACTTTGTTATAATCCCACTGACAGTTGATTGTGGAATATTTAGTAGTGAGGAAATTTCACGACTTTACTTGTTGCACAGATGGCATCCTATCATGGTACCACGCTGGAATTCACTGAGCTCCTGAGAAGGACACATTTTTTCACTAATGTCTGTAGGAGCAGTCTGCATACCTAGGTGCTTGGTTATATACACTTGTGGCCATGGAAGTGACTGGAACACCTGAATTCAGTGATTTGGATGGATGAGTCAATACTTCTGGCAATATAGTGTACGGAGAGGAAAACGCTTCATACTTCAGTCACCTTTTATTATTATTCTGATGAAAGAAATCAGGAACAAGTCCTTATAGATCTCAATTTCACATCATTCAACAATACAGCCAGCACTGACATTACTTATATGGAGAAAATTCAGTAGTACACAGAATAGTCAGATTGTACATGCTGATCTATTTTACCATGTACAATGTGGACAAGCACATGTCTATTGGCACATATTTAAATAGTTAAGAGTTAAAGGGCACAAAGCCACCATGTTGGAATGCATCAGCACCAGGTGCGTTATCAAGAATGCCTCATACATACCTTGCCTTCGTCCATTGGGTTATCACTTATGTGGACGACAGGACCAGGGTGGGCCTTGGAGGACCTGAAAGAGATGAAACGATAGGAAAAGGGAGGGAAGAGATGAGACTCTGTTTAACAATGAGCCCCTGATGATTTAAAATTCATGAAGAAGAAGGAATAACTGTTGGCACACAGAGAAAACATCTTTGAACTTTGAAAGGTCTGTGTTTGTCCATACGTGTGCATGAGAGAGAGAGAAAGACAGAGTTGAAGGCATGATGCTGCTATGTGTCTCTCAGAGAAGCTGAGGTAAGGGCTTGTTCCAGTGGTGTCCAGCATGCCAATCAGGAGTGGGAATACAGCAGCATGGTCTTCCTTGCCGAAGTCCTACAGCCCAACACCTTCCACAAAACCACATTCAGACCAAAAGAGCTTAAAGCTACACTATTTAGGTTCTGGGTATTTGGAGACCCATCTGGTGGAAAATATAACAAAACTCAAAAACACTAAAATGACGTTCCGAGGATGCTTATTCCGAGTAGGTACTATTTTCATCTGCATATTTTAATTCTGCATTTGAGACCTAAGCACAAATAGTCATTAAGTCTGCTATATGTAAATGCACTCTTCTATGATATTGTGTAGAACAAACTGTTGCAACTAAACTCTTCAGGCATGTCTTCTTTCAGATGTGTGGAAATGCTGTATCATACGTTGTCCTCCCGAAAGCTTGGAGCAACAAGTAAGATCTTCCCCTCCAGTAAGTCACCTACCAACTGTATACAGGAACAACATTTTGCACCCCCTCACATGAACTTGTGACCTAAACTGCAGCAGGATGAACTGGAAGTCGTATGTGAGTGTATTTGTTGTTGCGACCTTACGTCCACAGCAAAGTGGATTCAAAACTGCCTGTCCAAGAGGAGAACAGAATGTCATGGAGCAACGCTCACACAGTACAACAAACTATTACCTAAAAGAAGTAAGGAAACATACAGTTTTCCATTAAATTACAGTGACAAATTAAAGATAAATTCTCTGTCATAACAACATTAGTCAGCTCCACTGCTTTTCTGGATTTATATCCCCTTCCCAGCCAATTCAGTCAAGCCTACATCATCCAACATGTAACTAAATCTTATATCTCAACAGCCAGCTTGAACCTCTTCCTAACACACTCCTCAAATCCTGCCTGCATTCACTCTCCCATCTCGTCACCAGCATTATAAATACGTCCTCGTCCTCCGGCCTCCTTCCCCAATTCCTTGAATTTGCAGTATTGGCTTGGAAATCCAGTGCCGCCCTCTGTGACCTTCACCAGCATCTCAACAAACTCAGAACTCTTTTCTAACTCCAGTTCTGGAGACTACAGTTGTTGCCTAGCTCAGATCGCATCCAGGTGCAAATAATCTCTGGGAATTCATTCACAATTCAGTTGTTGCACCCTTTGCTGCTCTTGACAAAATCTCAAATGATCTGTTGGCAGTTGTCTCTTGTTTACAGTCTATTCTTATACTTCTGAAAAGCCACTGTTAGCTAGCAGTACTTGAGTTTGTTCTTCATGGTGTACCACAGGGTTCAATATTTGACCCTATCTACAGGGGTTGGACAATGAAACTGAAACATCTGTCATTTTAGTGTGGGAGGTTTCATGGCTAAATTGGACCAGCCTGGTGGCCAATCTTCATTAATTGCACATTGCACCAGTAAGAGCAGAGTGTGAAGGTTCAATTAGCAGGTCAGAGCACAGTTTTGCTCAAAATATTGCAATGCACACAACATTATGGGTGACATACCAGAGTTCAAAAGAGGACAAATTGTTGGTGCACGTCTTGCTGGCGCATCTGTGACCAAGACAGCAAGTCTTTGTGATGTATCAAGAGCCACGGTATCCAGGGTAATGTCAGCATACCACCAAGAAGGACGTTTTCCTCCACCAGCATCACGTAGTGACCTGGCCACTATCCTGCAAGAAGAATGGCTTAAAATCCCTCTGACCACTGTGCAGGACTTGTATATGTCATTCCCAAGACGAACTGACGCTGTATTGGCCGCAAAAGGAGGCCCTACACCATACTAATAAATGATTGTGGTCTAAAACCAGGTGTTTCAGTTTCATTGTCCAACCCCTGTAGCTTCTTGTATTTGCAATCTATGCAGGAATGACTGCCTTAATGACTATCGCCCAGCAGCCCTTAGATGAGTCATCATGAAGTGCATTGAAAGGCTGGTCAGAGGCTTCATCACCTCTTCACTGTGGGGACTCCACGGCCATCACACATCTGCTCCACATACACATAGACTCACCTATTTATTGACTACAGCTCAGTACTTTTATCCACTTTTATCCCCTATAAATTCACCCCAAAGGTGGAAGATCTGTGCCTTTATCCAACCATGTGTCACTGGATCTCCAAGAGGAGGAGATTAAACACCTGGAGAACTGGTGCCAAGATAATCATTTCTCCTCAATGTCAGCAAGAGCTTCCTGACCTACATGCAGTGCTGACCCAAGGCCAGGAAGACCTTATCCATCCCAACAATGGACTCTTCTATCTGTTGAGGTCAGGGAAGCGTTTTCACTCCCTGAAGGCAAACACACAGAAGATGAGGAAGAGCTTCTTCCCGCAGGGCATTTGAGCTCTGAACCAAGAACCAAGCAACCAGGCCTACAGACATCATATCTAGGATTTTTTTTAACATCAATCAATGTCAAATACTATATTGTCCTACTAATTTACTTGAAATGTACTTCTTTAAATTTGATTTGATTTGATTAAGTATAGGTTTAATATAAAGTAAGTTCTAAGGAGTTTCCATATGCTCATATGTACAATATATTCAAAGCAACCAGGTAGAGGTGTGATCAATTTAGGGTTCAGAAAAAAAATGATTTTGTTATCACATTGTGCTACGTAAGAGTCTAATTAGAACTCCCCCCACACCAAACACAGCACCATCACAAAGACACACAGCAGCTTTGTTTGGACAGGAATACCAATATGTTTTGCTGCGTGATATTCGACCTGCAATCAGTCATGTTCTCTTTCTCTCTCCATTACATAATGTGATGCCTTGCTGCCAGTCGATAGGTCAAGTCCTAGCAGGCAATGTGTCCGACGTCCGCAAGGCTGACAGACACAGGTCCTGTTGCTCTGTTCCCCACGGGCTTCCACCCAGCATGCAAGCTCGCTTGTCTTGGGCACAGCCTTGGACGCCTATGGATACGACAGACGCGCTGCAGATGGGGGTCCTCCTTCACCACGCAGCATGCAACCAAGCTATACAGGGCCATTTCAGCAGGGCGCAACCAAGACAGGCAGGAGCTTAGGCAGAGATATTAATCAATGGTTCAAAGTGCACTCAGAAGGCACAAGCATGAGGAAGTAGTGAAAAGCTTAAGTCTGAGAACTTACTTCCATCCATACCTTTCCCACAGAGGCTCGTCTTATCTATATGAGCTGGCTGTGTCAGAGTTGGACTAAGCTGGGGTCCTTCAGTTAGGAGCAGTTTTTCAATCTCTGTACTTGTGCACTCTTGAGTACACTCTGTGCTATTGACTGCTTGAGGCTTGGCTGAGTGCACTCTGAGCAGGCAAGTTCAGCTATTAATAAGCAGCAAGTGACTTCAAATTTAGGCTGTGTCTCTCTGTTTCTCTTTGTAATTCATGAACTAACTACATTATCGGTCCATAAGTATTCAAGAGTGAATTCATAAGGTGCACCCATTGCTGACACACGTGTTGAATTGCTCACACGGCTTCTAAAATCACCCATTGAAAAGTACTGACCATTATAACATGAAGCTCCATGGCTGCTGAACATGAGCCTAAGGTCACCCTGCCCAGTGCCAAGTGCCGTCTAGAGGGGTATAAATCATGAAACTGCTTTTTCTGGAGTGATGGCGCTCCGTCCAATACCTGAGCTGGAGTGGCTTTTGTGATCCAGAAGCATTCATCCAACATCAGTACCTGACCTTACTAATGCTGCTGTGACAGAATACAATTAAATCCTCACAGCAGTGTTTTAACATCCGGTGTAAATATCCTCCCCACAAAGGGCAGAGGCAATGAGGGACTAATTATTATTATTAATATATCATACCACTGCTATGGACAATATCACTTTATTAGAAAAAAATATATATATTTCCTCTCTCTCAGATGATCCTTGTCTAATATAATGCACATATCAGAGAATTTCTACACAGAACCCTCCTGTATCTGTATATTCTGTATTTTGTGTATATTTTGTGTATATTTAATATATCTCTGTTTATTTTGTATGTTTAGGTAGTATGTATATTAATGGAGAGCCTCACCACAAGCATTTAAATGTATAAATGTCCTGACATGTTGTGCACATTTCAAATAAACCTGAAACTAAACTGAAGAAAACAGGATGAGCAGATATCTACTAACCTTTGAACACAAAATGTATGTGATTAATTATGAAGCTACATAACTGCATTTAATAATATTGCAAAAAATACACAGAAATTAAATGTAATTATACGTAATATAAATATATTTATTATAATATATATATATATATATATATATATATTATACTTTATTATAATATATTATACACATATTATATTATATTGTATTATATTAATACTTTTTATCAATTATCAATTATTTGTTATATTTCATTTCCGTGTATTTTATATTACTGTTTTATATTTTTGTTTATGTGCCGCTGTGTATTTTGTATTTCATATAATTTCAGATACTCTGTATTTTCTAAATTTCTAGCTGCTGTACATTTCATATATAATTACATTTTATGTATTTTATGTATATGTATTTGTAACACTGTGCATTGCAACGGAATTTTGTTCTGCATACACTGGTCGTATACTGAATGACAATAAAGTTTGTCTGAGGTCTAAGGTCAAGTATAATAAACATACTCGTCCTAGTCCTAAATACTCCTAATAATCCCCACACTGCCTAAAACCACAAGACTCCAAGTACATTATGACTAAAGATCTACATCCCAGTCCTTCTATGGATCTTTCTGCGGTTTATATATGAGATATTTTTCTGGGGAAATTTCAGGAATCTGGTCACTTCAGCCTTCACTAGGTTTCCAATTACATTTAAACTCTTGTTTCCTGGGTGTAGATGGTGATGAGGGTGAACTTTCATAATCTAAAAAGTCTCAGAGTCAGGGAAAGCTGGTCTGAGGTCATACCCAGTCACTTCAGTGTGTTTTGTCACTGCTGCAAAATCACACTGAAGCACGGTAGAGATAGGGAAGACCCAACCTGATCTCGAAGATCGGTACTGGAGCAGATCAAACCATTTTTAACTGATCAGCATCAGCTTTATTAAACCTAAGCCTGATCCGTTGGTTTATGTCAGTGGTCACATGAGTATCATAAAAGAGAGGACAGTTTACAGGGTGGACAAGGGTGCATTTGGAGCCAAAGTACGTCCTACCCTCGTAGGCATGACCCTACTGCAGCTTTACCACAAAGGCTGCTACTGCCTACGAGGTCTTTAATAATATAAATGTATATATATATATATACACACTCATCATCAAAAAATAAAGCTGTACGCAGAAGGAATCAACTGAAACTTGGTTGGTAGGTTTGACATTGTGAGACATGCGAATGATTCAAGTTTCACGCTTATCCACGCATGTGACGTAAGCAAAGACGGGCCTTCTCACTGTACCACACTGACCCAACAGCCACGATTGCGGACATTCAGTGAACAGTGATGCCCTCCATGAGTCATCCTGTTAATGCCAGCACCATTGGCAAATGGCTGCACCATGCAGGACTACATGCACGCAGACCATTACAAGACTGCCCTTAATGTCAATGTCACCAAAGACTGCAATGGTGTCGTGCCAGACTGTCATGGAGTGACTCAGAATGGCAGCGGGTCATCTTCAGTGACTAGTCCCATTTTGATCTCGGTGGAGACGATCGACAAATTAGTGTGTGATGGCACCGTGGTCAGCACCAAGATGAACAGTGAAACAGTTTTATCTAGAAAAACATGACATCCCTACATGGAGCTCCAAAACAAACATGGCGAATTTATTTGCGGTTTCATGCACTGGAATAAAACTTAACCTTCACTCTCTCTCTTTTTCCTCAGCTATAAAAGGAAAACGTGGGACACATTTCACTTTTCAGCCTCAAACACTACCATATCTCACTGTTAT
Source organism: Semaprochilodus insignis (assembly GCA_034552555.1). Classification (NCBI taxonomy): domain Eukaryota; kingdom Metazoa; phylum Chordata; class Actinopteri; order Characiformes; family Prochilodontidae; genus Semaprochilodus; species Semaprochilodus insignis. Next base: position 8,858,292 of record CM067481.1, on the reverse strand, counting down.
TGGCTGTATTATGGTTAAGTTGTATTTACTGTGACTTGCTGCTACTGCTGACTGGATTTGTCATGCATCTAGAAGTATAGCTGGCGTTCAAGTTTGCAAACATCTGAAGGAGCCTACAAGAAATTTATGTACACTATATTGGCAAAAGTATTTGCTGGTCTGCCTTCACACGCATATGAACTTGAGTAACATCCCATTCTTAATCCATAGGGTTTAATATGATGTTGGCCCACCCTTTACAGCTATAACAGCTTCAACTCTTCTGGGAAGGCTTTCCACAAGGTTTAGGAATGTGTTTATGGGAATTTCTGACCATTCTTCCAGAAGCACATTTGTGAGGTCAGACACTGATGTTGGACAAGAAGGCCTGGCTCGCAGTCTCCACTCTAATTCATCCCAAAGTTGTTCTATCGGGTTGAAGTCAGACAGTTGACTGTGGAATATTTAGTAGTGAGGAAATTTCACGACTGGACTTGAGCACAGATGGCTTCCTATCACGGTACCACGCTGGAATTCACTGAGCTCCTGAGAGCAACCCATTCTTTCACTAATGTCTGTAGAAGCAGTCTGCATGCCTAGGTGCTTGGTTTTAAACACCTGTGGCAATGAAAGTGATTGGAACACCTGAATTCTATGATTTGGATGGGTGAGTGAATACTTTTGGCAATGTAGTGTATCTGATTCTGAGTTGTCAATCAAATAGTCTGTAGCAAAGTGTATCACTTAAGTGTGTGTGTGTGCGTGTGTGTGTGTGTGTGCGTGTGTCAGACAGTGATCCTGTCCTGTGGGAAATTACCCGACAACAACCTTGTGCTGTGAGCAAACTCCTGGTTCACAAGGGCAAGGTGCAGTTAGACTGAGAGAAGTGTGTGTGTGGGTGTTTGTGTGTATGTGTGTGTGTTTGTGTGTGTGAGAGAGACAGAGGGAGAGAGACTGAGAGACGGAGAGAGAGAGAGCGATAGAGGGACACTCTGTATTTGTTGGTGTTGTGGATGTTAGAGCTATCTTCCCGACTCAGAGCATTCCTAATTTCGGCAGCTGTCCCCTCCTTCTCTCAACCACTACTTTAGAAGGAGAGGACCAGGCTTAGAGAGGAGATCACCATGGCAACAAGAGCAGGGTGGGCAAAAAGCAGAATCTCAGTCTCTCTCTCTCTCTCTCTCTCTCTGGCTTGCATTTCAGTCTAAGCTTATGCTTCTACAATGCTCCATGCTTTGCTCACTTACAGTCTGCACCTCCTCTATCACATTAATCGCTCTCTCTCTCTCTCTCTTTATCAGGCAGTGGCATTCAGATACGCTACACAGCATCTATTTTGAGTTCCTTTCCTCTCATTAGCCCAAATCACAGAGTAAAAGTGACAGCGAACTGATAGCACACTTCTAACAGGCATGTGTGCGTGCACAAGTGTGCACATCTCAACCTCAATGCAATCTGCTTGTTTTTCAATGAAGTGCATCCTCTTGCTCTGAGCGTCAACACACCTGCCACGCAAATTGAAACGAGCGTCACTCCCACTCCCTCCAAACATGTACATCATAAATACACCCTGCAGAAGCCATTACACACACCACGCTGTGCTCACGAATAAACACACACACACATATACACACAATCCCAGCACGGACCACAACCTCTCGACGTCTGCTCAACCTTGGCCAAGGAGAGAGCCATACATCACTGTCTTTGGGTTTGAACGCAGAGTCTGAATGCACACACACACACACACACACACACACAATGCTTGCCTTAACATCACATCACATAGGAAAGTCTGATAGCCAAACCAACAGCGTTACAGGAATGCACTTGAGTGATGGAACTCGGGGAGGGAGCTGAGATCTGTGGGGCCAAAATACACAAACATTTAGAGAATGGTTAAGCTTAGGGTTAGGCTGCAGCTGTAGCTGTTATTATTTGCATAGCTTGCCTGAAATACATCATAACCTCTCTTGCTTGTGGTCATCCGTTGTAATATGTAGTTGGTGTTAAGTGTTATCTTTATTCATGAATGAACAGAAATGATGGCTATTTTCATCCGTAGATGTCCTTAGAGCTGTATATATATTGCCAAAAATATTGGCTCCTCTGCCTTCACACACATATGACATCCCATTCGTAATCCATAGGGTTTAATATGATGTCAGCCCACCCTTTGGAGCGATAACAGCTTCAAATCTTCTGGGAAGGCTTTCCACAAGTTTAGGAATGTGTTTATGGGAATTTCTGACCATTCTTCCAGAAGCGCATTTGTGAGGTCTGACACTGATGTTGGACGAGAAGGCCTGGCTCGCAGTCTCCGCTCAACAACGGTGTTCTATCGGGTTGAGACCAGGCAGTTGACTGTGAAATATTCAGTAGTGAGGAAATTTCACGACTGGAGTTGTTGCACAGATGGCATCCTATCATGGTACCACGCTGGAATTCACTGAGCTCCTGCGAGTGACCCATTCTTTCACTAATGTCTGTAGAAGCAGTCTGCATGCCTAGGTGCTTGGTTTTATACTCCTGTGGCCATGGAAGTGATTGGAACACCTGAATTCAATGATTTGGATGGGGGAATGAATACTTTTGGCAATATAACAAGCATTTCAATGCATAAATGCCCTAATATGTTGTACAAATGACAAACCTAAAACTTGAAACCTGAAACTACAGTGGGATCATTAACTTCTTTTTGCTAGTGAAAAGTTCGGGCTGTGAATGTTTAATCAATTCCATGTTTGCGTTTGGAAGAATAAGAGAAAATACTGAATACTAAATAATACTAAAAACTTAATACAAATTTGTATTACTATTTTAATTTGATGGAATGTTATTGTTGTTACAGTCTTGTCTGAAGTATTAAGTAGTTGGAAGTGCAGACTTGAAGCTTTAGATACATAATGTATCTAAAGTATTGGATGTAAAAACAATACATAGATATATAGCCTATATAGCTATATAATTACATACTAACATAATTTAGTACTTAATAACTGAAGACCTTTAAGGTAACTGCTTTAGGTTTGTGAAACCTTTCCTAAAAAACAGAGGATAGCTCAAAGTCGCTGACCTTGAAGCCAAAGGGAGATTGTTTCAAAAACATGTGTGGAAATATGAGATTTGTCGCCTTGTTTATTTGCTTATGATATGAACGATGCTATTGCAGAAATGTGCTTATATATAATAAAAATCTAAATTATTTTGAGCTTTTCTCTCTAAGGTGATTCTGCATAGTAAGTTGACGTGTCATACACATTTCTACAAATCTGAGAGGGCTCTTCATGCTAAGTGGTCGTGGCCCAGAGGTGGCATGACGTCACCCCCCCAATCACCAGGCTGGATAGGCAGGCAGGATGTTCCAGAATGTCAATAAGAACAGAATGCAATGTGCAAGACATGTAAACTCTTTACTTAAATGGAAATAGTACAAAGACAACATATTAATTGTTGAAACTGAGTATTTAAGTATGTACTTATTTATTTATTTATTTATAAATATATGCCTATATTGAATTTGACTTCAGCAACATGTTTCAAAGAAGTAGGAACAGGTTAATGTTTACTGTTTTTCACAATTTTACCATCACCTCTTCTTTTAACAACACTCTGTAAGTCTTTGCTTTTTTGTCCTTGATATAGGATTTTTCTTTTTCCGATGTGCCAATTATTTTCAGTGGGTGACCGGCCTGGACTGCAGGGACTGCAGTTTAGTTCCCGGACTCTTTTACTATGGAGCGATGCTGTTGTAATACATGTTTTGGCATTGTCTTTGGCCTGATAACAGGCATCATCTGGATGGTAGCATATGTTGCTCCAAAGCCCCATAAATATCATCCAGCATTAATGGGGCCTTCACAGTTGTGCATGTCACCCATGTCATGTGCACCGATGCATATCCATATCATCACGGATGCTGGCTTTTGAACTGTGTTATGAAAACAAGCCGGATGGTCCCTCCGCTCTTTAGCTGTCCATAGAAGACGTCCATAATTTCCAAGATGAATTTTTAATTTACACTTTTTCTGTGTGTCTTCAGTCCATCTTTAATGGGCTCAGGCTCTGAGAAGGCGGTGGCGTTTCTGGATCCTGTTTATACAATAGGTTTCTTCTAACTGCAAGCGGTTATTTTCCAGTCTTGCATGTTATAACATGTCTCTCTGATCAACAGTCTGGGGTGTCGATAGTTGTAAATTGCGCATAATAATGCGACACATTTTCAATGGGGGACAGGTCTAGACTGCGGACCAGTCACTTTTGTTTGGATTTCGCTTAAACAAGCCGCGATGTCCCCGAAAAAGATGTTGTCTAGATGGCGGCATATGTTGCTCCAAAATGTAACCGTCACTGTTGTCTTTACCCCTGTGTTTACTGACTGAACTGTGTTTTCCAAAGTAATTTCAAAGTCAAAGTTATCCATTATAGAAGCACATCAGTTTTTAATGTAGCGCCACCTAGTTTTGTTTTTCAGCATTGCCTTTTATGCACAGAGATTTTATGATATGATCTTTAAAGGTTTTCCTAGCACGCAACAACTATTTTCTTATACATTTAAGATATTTTCCAGCAGCTTCATCAAAGAGTCTATCATGGTAGCAATAGTAGATTTTTCCTAAATAATAATTTGAGACCTTTTTTGGCTAAGCTATTGTTAAAAGCAAATTCATTTCGATACAAATCCGTTTTTGAAGATGTAAGCTGACTTCACCACATGGCATCACTTTATTTTTTGGCTTTTTTGCAAAGACCTACACAGATTTCTATTAACTATGTTATTACAAACCAATAAAGAAATCACGTTTATTGAAAATGAACTAGGTGCCCCTAAATGTTAGACAAAAGCTTCATCCCCTGGCAATGTGTCAAGACACCTTTTCTTCTGCTGTGGCAACATGCCACAACACCCCTTTATATCAGTGCGTCAACATGCCACAACACCTACACTATCACTATGGCAACATGCCATCTTGGTATGCCACTTCCTCCTGCATGGACTGTCACCATGCCAACACAAATAGGTCTGCCCACACAGCTAGCACCTTATTTTTGGGGCCCATGTAGACCTGGGGCAGCAGGGCAGCTACTGACCCACACAGGCACAATCGCAGTCCTCCAGCACTAAAACTCACCACTGCTGTTTTAAAGCCTTGCTTGTCTGTTTTTTGCAGCATTCAACCCGCTTCTAACAGCTCATTACTGGACGCAGTTCAGTATCTACTGCCCAGAGACAGCACAGCGCCAATTCCTGCCTTTAAAAAGTGGCCAAGGATAAATGTTTATGACCACAAAATAGCCAGACTAGGAACAAATGGAACAAACTGAAACGTTGCTAGAGACGATCGAGCCAGACTAGGCAGCAATGCCACTGCTACTGACTGACTGTGTGTGTGTTCATGATGGAACACCTGCTCAGTAATCTTCAGGAACAGAAACACACAGCATGCAGAAATAACTGCGATGAAAGGTTGAACGGTTTCAAGTGATTGGTTGCAAGTTGAGAATGATGACCATCAACTAACATACTTTGTTAAAGGGAATTCTATCCCTAATCATTCCTCCACTCGCACAACCTGATTTAATAATAACCATATGAAATACAACAAACTTACGCTTTGATGGTAATTACTATCACAATGCTAATTACACCAGCTAAATAGTGCTGGGAACTAATAAAGCTTAGCTAAGTTACTATAAGCCACTGTATATAACTTACACGAGGTGGAAGTGTTCAATTGTACTTGAATTACATTTTACAAATAGCCATTTTACATAATTAGCCATAACTAGAATGCATATTACTTTGCATCTTGCAGCGTTTTCAATGGCAACAGACTAACATGAGCAACAAATCTGCATTTTTGGTTGTTTATTTATACTTGTCAGCAACTTAAAAGGTGGACTGGACTGGTTTCCAAATGCTATGTCATAGTTACCCTTGAAATTGAAGACATACAGTCAGGTCCATATGCATATGGACAGTGAGGGAATAATTTGGTAATCATTTAAGAAATATATAAGTGTTAATACTGTTAATAATGTTAATAATGTAGTGAGGCTAGGATACAGGATGGAACATTCCAGCATAAACAGACCACAAAGGTCAAGGGAAACTCCCGACTGCTAGATAGTGGGACTATAATCTTTCTTCAGCCATTGGACTCTTCCACTCCAACGTAAACAAAGAGAGTAAGGCCACACAGCTAGAATTAGCAAAAGTCACAATACATTGAATTGTAACTGTGTATTATAAAACATATTGTAACATCAGGTCCTTTCCAATACACAGCCCTAATCCACACTGTGTAAAGGTCCTCCTGTTTTGTAATACATGACTGGTGTGTCCCAGACCTTCATATATTACCGATATGAGATGATTTATTTCAGGACCACACAGAACGCCTGAGGGCTGTGCAAAACATGGGTGGAGAAATTACATAACAGTAACAGCGTTTACACTGACCGGATGTACACATATTTAATGCATAGCATGCAGTGATGTGGCCATACATCCACAAACTCTGTTTTCATAGCTAGAATAAAATAACACTACTATTGAATGTTTTGGTGGGGAAGAAACAGTCCCCTCTGTTCTGTCTTGTGCTGGTTGACAGCTCTTCTTACAGTGCCTTTCAAAGCGTGCAGTTAGTGGGCGGGGCTACGTAGAGTTTGAAACCATGTGCCCTTATATATTAGGTACAGTGAGTTGATGAACCGAATGTCGTGTGCTCATGTGCATAGTCGTTAAACTGCATTCACAATTGAGGTGCAACAAACCTCGTTCTGTACTAGATATCAAAAACGGGTGGACTGCGACACCAAACCACGCAAATGCTGGCAAGATGACCGCAATGTTGGCCAAAATGGACACTCCTATTTGACATTCCTAAAAAAATCTACTTCCAATTTGCTGCATTGACAGACAAAATTAGTGAAAATTTAAAACTGGCTGAATCTTCAGTTATTCAACTGAGAACTACAGAATATCAGGTTTGCTTTCGTCTACGGCAAACATGTGATTGTAGCATTACAGCTCATGATCAGTGTATCAAAATCCAGAAAAACAGGCTCAGTGGGCATGTGTGTAAGGAAGACACTGTGCTCAGCGAAGCAAGCTAAAACGCTGTCGGCTCTTCCCTTTAGTCAATCACCACAGCAACAACAGCAAAGGGTAGAGCAGGTCTTCTGTTGACTGTCCTGTCTGTCTGCTGGGACATGGTGTATGTGTGTGTGTGTGTGTGTATCGGGGTTGGAGGGTGGGGATGTGCGTATGGTTCACAGGCATCTGTCTGCACTAATACTGATGTGAAAAGACACCTGTGGATGTGCACACGGTGATCTAAACAGACACCTGCACTTACTGCCTCTGAAAGACACCTCGGGAGGCCAAAAAACTCGAATGGGGACAAAATGTCTGAGTGAATAATTTAAGAGCTCAAAATGGAGGAGGGGGTGGATTTGAGAGAGAGAGAGAGAGAGAGAGAGAGAGAGCGCACAGCACAGTACTCTTTATAATTTCCAAGTTTATTTGTATGAATGATTCAAGTAATCAAAACTGCTATATGATATATACAAAATGTACACTGTCAACAAATATCAGGGACACCATCAGAATCAATAGATCGGCAACAAAAGTCATTTGGTGACGTACATAACCTGACGCAGATAAGCGCACCCCCACTGTATTCACACCTGCATCAAAATGGCATAGTATAAAGAGTAAACAATGCCATTTATTTTGGAACTCTGGCTAATAGAAAGTACCGGAAATGTGACAATGTGCTTTATGCATTAATGCGTTAATAAAGCCTAAACCAGTGTGAGATTTTGAGCTAATACAATGCTAATAAAAATGCAAAGACATCAAAACTCTTACTGATCTAGACTGTACTGATCCAGCCCTGAATTTTTTTTTTGCACTTTAAGTAAACCTGTATAATTGAACATGTCAACTGTTTTATTCATCTATATTGTCACACTTTCTTCCAGCCCCTCGCGGGTTAACACAACCACAAACTCCAATCCCAAGGATTCCGTCTGGCGATCACGTGACTTTCCGCTCACAGCCGGCAGCCAATCCCAGATCGGCCTCACCTGAATTCTGATTGCCGCACCTATATATGCTGTGCTGTTTGTTTGTCTCCATGCAAAGTAACGTTTCTGTTTTCAGTGCGTAACGAGCCTTTATATCTCTTGTTGTCTTTTTGTTGCTGATTCTACTGCCTGTACTCTGACTCAGATTTTTGTTTTTTCCTACGTTGTTCCTGTTGTCGTTTTCCTGACCTCTCGCCTGTCTCACCATTTCTATGGTTGGTTTGCCCTTTTTTTAATAAACATTTCTACGCCTCAACTGCTCACGTCCCGTTTCCATCAGACCCTGACATATATACTGTACATCAGTACTGTAAGCTGTTTAGCTGTTCACCTGAACACTGAGCTGCTATTCTCCTACCTGCACTGTACACTTTATATATCTATACTGTTTACAACCACTTACTTAACTGCACTCTTTGCTACCTCAACACGCTGTACTCTCCTACATGTACACCAAGCTGATTTTCCTCCTGCATTTGCTAACTGCACCTCAGTTCTAGCATACACATTCTGACATACAGATACGACTCTTACACACTTTGCACATATCTTACACACTTTGCAAAAAAAAATGTATGTGTTTTCACACTTACAGTTCAATGGCTTTGTTCCACATGATGGTGTATCCTGAGAGGGTGAAAGACTCCACGTTTACAATGTGGATGTTTCCTCGTTCTGTGCCGACATACAACCACTTGCTTTGGAAAGGCAGGTGACAGAATGTTATCCTGAAAGAGAGAGAGGGAGAGAGAGTCAAGATTTGCTGGCAGGGCTGAACCAAATGTCTGCAAAAAGGCAAGACGGGTGTTTTAATTGTTGTTAATTACACTGTAATTGTGTACTGTCTGAGATGAGTCTGAATGAAGGAATAAGCAAATGAAAGTGTATTAGCTGGACCTGACGACAGCACTTTCCCTGCAGGTCCCCTGGCGCTCGGCAAGAGGAGCGGAGGGGAAGCTAACACTTCCATTACTGAGCTCTTCTGCTTAATCACAAATGTTAATCCCAATTACAGCAGTGACAGCACTGACTCGCCGGCCTTGCTTAAGTGCTACATTATCACGCAGAGCTACTGTGTTGCTGTCTTAACGGGTCTTACTGAATGTGACTGATTAACCCTCAGAAGTCCCAGTTAATGTCAGCGATTAAGAAAACATGCATTAATTTTATATTAAACATTTCTAACTCATAGGTCACTGAAACAAGTGGAGAGATTCTGTTGAAAGTGTGGATTCTAAATAATTGATACCACAGTTGGGTGAGGAAGTCAAAGAAGGGGAACATTATTATGATTCAAACTGGATGAAAATTTATCGCTTTGTATAGTCTTGAAAAAAACATTATACACTATATTGCCAAAAGTATTCACTCACTCATCCAAATAATTGAATTCAGGTGTTCCAATCACTTCCATGGCCACAGGTGTATAAGACCAAGCACCTGGACATGCAGACTGCTTCTACAGACATTAGTGGAAGAATGGGTCGCTTTCAGGAGCTCAGTGAATTCCAGCGTGGTACCATGATAGGATGCCATCTGTGCAACAAGTCCAGTCGTGAAATTTCCTCACTACTAAATATTCCACAGTCAATTGTCTGTGGGATTATAACAACAGCAACTCAGCCACAAAGTGGTAGGCCACGTAAAATGACAGAGCGGGTTCAGCAGATGCTGAGGCACATAGTGTGCAGAGTTCACCAACTTTCTGCAGAGTCAATCACTACAGACCTCCAAACTTCACGTGGCCTTCAGATTAGCTCAAGAACAGTGCGTAGAGAGCTTCATGGAATGGGTTTCCATGGCCGAGCAGCTGCATCCAAGTCTTACATCACCAAGCGCAATGCAAAGCGCCGAATGCACTCGTGCAAAGCATGCCGCCACTGGACTCTTGAGCAGTGGAGACGTGTTCTCTGGAGAGACCAATCATGCTTCTCCGTCTGGCAATCCGATGGACGAGTCTGGGTTTGGCAGTTGCCAGGAGAACAGTACTTGTCTGACTGCACTGTGCCAAGTGTAAAGTTTGGTGGAGGGAGGATTATGGTGTGGGGTTGTTTTTCAGGACTTGGGATCGGCCCCTTAGTTCCAGTGAAAGGAACTCTTAATGCTTCAGCAGACCAAGAGAGTTTGGAGAATTTCAAGCTTCCAACTTTGTGGGAACAGTTTGAGGATGGCCCTTTCCTGTTCCAACATGACTGCACACCAGTGCACAAAGCAGAGCGAGCTTGGTGTGGAAGAACCTGACTGGCCTGCACAGAGTCCTGACCTCAACCAGATAGAACACCTTTGGGATGAATTAGAGCGGAGATGAAGTAAACCTTGTGGAAAGCCTTCCCAGAAGAGTTGAAGCTGTTATAGCTGCAGAGGGTGGGCCGACATCATTTTAAACCCTATGGATTAAGAATGGGATGTCACAAGTTCACATGTGTGTGAAGGCAGACGAGCGAAAACTTTTGGCGATATAGTGTAAATGGTGATGGGTGATACTATTAACCTCATCACACATGTTAGTTTAGGAATTGTATTTAACTGAGTAAATTAACGGATTTCACTATTTGTATATTAGGAGAAACGATGTCTGTAAAACTTGCTTGCTGTACTGCTCTGCAGAAATAAGATTGTAAGAGTGAATGAGCAATGCATGCGAGCTGTAGAACACTCATGTCAATGTAAATTGAACAATAACATAATAATAATATATAATAATAAAAATAATAATAACTAAAAATAGTTTTCAAATATTTATATGCCATTTAATTGTCATATAAATGTTCACAACTGTGGCAGGCCTTCCTCTACATGTTTGACAGATATTGAAGGATTTTGAATGAGTAAAGTCTTGCCTGGCGTAGGTGTGGATGCAGTGGAGATAAACACACACACAGACACCTGAGTCCCATTCTTTACACCAGCATCCTGCAGGATCATGCATATATTCATAAGTGACAGTGAGTCAGGATATCATCACACTCTTCTCTGTCTTTCACACACAGACACACAGACACACACACACACACACACACACACACACACCAACGCCTCAGAAAAGAGCACTGGCAGACCCGACAAGCTGGACTGCTGATGACTGCAGCTTGCCATTTCCTCTCTCTTGAGGAGAACAAGGAAAAAAGCAACAGATGGAAAAAAAAGACGAGCAGAGAGAAAAAAGGGNTGTCTGTCACACACAGACACACAGACACACACACACACACACACACACACACCAACGCCTCAGAAAAGAGCACTGGCAGACCCGACAAGCTGGACTGCTGATGACTGCAGCTTGCCATTTCCTCTCTCTTGAGGAGAACAAGGAAAAAAGCAACAGATGGAAAAAAAAGACGAGCAGAGAGAAAAAAGGGGAGGAAACAGGAGACCCTCTTGGAGGCCAAGCAGATCTAATCTTCCGCATGTAAGTAAGTGTTCTCTCTTTCGATGAACTGCCAGGGTCAGGAACTCAATTTCCCATGAGAACCTGAAAACCAGCAGCCTTTCACAAGGGCTTATGGAGCACAGTACACATAAATAGACGATGCACTCCTGACTGAACGATGACATGACCCCTTCTGGACCCATAACCGTAGCTCTGGAAAGATAAGCAGGCCAGCTACTGCTGTCCTTAAAGCCACGGTTAGGCCATCAGCAGTAGTAGTCGTCCTCCCCTCCAACGTCTTGTGCGTCCCTAGCCATGATTTGTGTGCTCCACCTCACAACTTGAGGGACAATTAAGCGGCGGTTTGCACAGCCTTCATCAGCTTGTAAAACTGTAAATACTTATAATAATAATATAATAATTATTTTTAATTATTAGTTTTACATTGGTTGTTTTACATGAAGAGACTCGTGGCAGACAGACTTTGTGCAGTCTTTGTGTTTACACCCCTGACTGCTAGACAGCATTAGCCTTCCACTCCAGCAGCACAAGGGCGCACTGCTAACACGAAAATTAGCACACCTATTCATATGGTGGTAAGTATATTATAGTATGACAGTTAGACAGATAGATAAAATTTGATTTAAAAAATTACAGCATATTGCCTTGTTTCCAGTATCACAATATACTGAATCATAACCTCTGTAACATGATACATATCATATTGATTCACACACAACCCTAATAAATAATGCTGCATTAGAATGTTGCTGCGACACCGTTGCATACAGTTATATCACCCATCCCCCAAGGGTGTAAATAAATTACGTTTTCTTGTTTAGAAGTAGCACTTTTTTATATATAGAGGCAACTGACTATTCATTTACAAAATTAAAATACCAATTGGGCCCATTAAAAAGCTAATAGTGCTATTTAAATTTTTATATTTTTAATTAAAAAAATAAATAAAAAAGACATGAGATTCGTATTGTGCAGCGATCAGAGCACTCCTACTTTCTTCAAAAAATTAATACTACTTTTAAAATTATACAGTACTACAATAAGTTTGGTTTTGCCATCACTATTTCACAGTGGCACAATGTCACAATCATCACGTGGAAAGAAGGCATGATGGTATAAATAGAAAAACTGACGTGGCATTTGATGCTGCTGCAAGGGGGCGCCAGAGGGTCTGCTCCAGGATGACTAGGCATGATTTCTCTTCGAGTGCCTCATTCTGCATACGCACATGCCGTCAAACAAACAGTCAACCACACACACATGCACAAACATTTGCACATTCTCCCTCCCTTCTCCTCAGTCTGAGCATAGCCGCAGACAAGAATAACACTTTATAACCACCCACCCACACACACACACACACACACACTCCAGCGCACACACTCAGCTGGTAGGAGTGGAGCAGGTGTCTATGTGCGGCTGGTTGCTGCTGCAGGGTGACGATGAGCTAAATGAGTGTCTTAGCATGGCCACTGGGTGCCCTGCACTCTTGACATTTGGCTTGCTCTTTGCTGAGGCTTCAACCTGCAGCGTTGCATGAATATAAACACACATGCACACACACCAGCCCAAATGCCCAAGGCCCAAAGCCCTTCCTGTGGAGACCAGGAGAAGCCTATAGAGCAGAGGCTCCCAACCAACAGGCCACAGATTGATATCGCGCCTAACTGCTGCGATACACCGGTTATTATTAGCAGTAAAGCTGCACTATTTACGTTTAGGGAGTTTGGTGACCTCTCTGGTGGAAATATGTAATTGCATGCAATGTGCAGAAGAACAGTTTATATTGTCGGCCGTAGTTCACAGCCCTTCCCCGGAGCGGATGAATCTGGTGACTGCAAGTGGGTAACGTGCAAAATCTGACCCCATACTTCTGAGTGACTCACAGCAGTGCAACGTTTCACTTTCACTTAATGTTTTTTGCTCCTTGTCTTAATAAATGCCTGAACAAAATAGTGGGGCAGGATCTGTTGGGGGGCCTAAACTTCCTGGCAACCTAATGGTCTATAAAAGAAAACATGTAAACCGCAATTACTCCAAAAACAGACTAATAAGCTTTGGGATCTAACAGGGATGAGAACTGAAGAGGACAAACAAAGAATAAGACCACTAAAATTGTCCTCAGGTGACATGTGGAGTGACTTAACAGTGTAAAATGCACTTAATCTGTTAGTTAATCTGAAATCGATTTGTGTTTTGTTGAATTTGTGTTTGACCAAATATTGGGTTGACCAATATTCAGAGTAGATATTCAGGGTAAAAGAGCCTTTGGTCATTTATCTGGCAGAATCATGGTCAACAGAACACAGTGGTCCAATGATTGCAAAACAGGACCTAACAGAAACAAGCTGCTAGGTGGTGGTGAGGCCAATCATTCTCTGAGTAGAGAGTTCAGGGCCATTTTTTTCCATTTGTGTTTACACACAGAGGAATTTGTCCGCATTTAACCCATCCGTGAAGTGAAAAACCCACATACACACACTCTAGGGGGGCAGTGAGCACACTTGCCCGGAGCAGTGGGCAGCCCTAACCACAGCACCCAGGGAGCAGGTGGGGGTTAGGTGCCTTGCACAAGGCCGCTTCGGTTGTTACTGTCAGTTCAGGGAAGCGAACTGGCAACCCTCTGGTTACAAGGTTGGTTCCCTAACCTCCAGCACACGACTGCTAGACTGGTGCAGTGTCCTAGTGCAAACCTAACACCTTACACTCAGAGTACAATTAGAATGCTCACTGAGCAAAACTTGCTTTCTTCTTTTCTTGACTGTAGTTCTGCTTAGGTTCATATTTTTCTCTAGCTCCAACACACCTGCTAACCTGTCTGCTAATTATCTAACATACACTATGAAACTCGTCTCACAATAGGTTCAGCGATTAGCTGGGTGTCAGAGCAGAGGCACCAAACTTGGAGCTGAGAAACAATGTTCTATTAAGCTGACACTCAAAGGTCACCTCGAGGGAGAGGCATGCCTGTAACACACACACATACACACAGTCAGTTGTTGTATTGTAAACTTCTTTAAAACAACTGCAGCTGTTTTACTATGTATTTGAATAACTGCATAATTACATCATAAATTACATTTACATCCAATACACATTCTGTACTGAGCTTTAAGTCCGCACTTCTGATATTTTTTTATTTTGTTTGTTTCACTATCAAACAATCTTTACTCTGCACATTTATTGATCTCACGGTACCTACAACCTACATTGTATTCTCTCCACTCACTCTGTACATATGTATATTATATTTATATTAACATCTGTATTTTTCTACCACTCCACTGTCCATAATTGTACGTCTTGTAACCTTGCATTGCTTGCTATGGTTACTTCTTGCGATTTAAATGTAATTAATACTGTAAAATGACTGTAAAAGTTTAATCTAATCTATCTAATCTAATGTGTGAAAATGAGTTCCTGTTTTAAAGGGTGAACTACATTTGCCTTCCTTGTTTTTCTGCATTAAGTTTTTCCTGGTGACGCATCTGCCTGATCGCAAAACGCAGAGGATTCCACATCCACATTTAGAGGTGAGAGCTGTTAAGCAGTTCTCTCTCACAGATCCTCCCTCAGTATCCAGGTGTTACTTCAGACTCTACCACACTTAAATGTGCACTCTAGTATGCACTGCAGAGTGTGCTTCAGCAGACAGGTGGGCCAAAGGCAGTTTTAGCAACTTTGTCCTCTCTCTGAGCCTGCCCTCGACACCCTGACAACCTCCGACAGCTTCCTGTCAGGCTGTCAACACATGCGGTGGCTGGAGCATCCTGAGAGAATCTTCATCACACTGTTCTTTTTCTGGGAACCACCTTCTGTCAGGGACTGGACATGACTACAGGGGTATTCCTTGTGAGCACTACATTATCACATTAATTACAGAGAATAAAAGAAAAAAAACTAATTTAAACACTTTTCCCATTATTCTAAATCTGTCTGCAAAGTTAATGTAATTAACAAATGATTTCCTTATAATGTAAAAGCATATGTTAAACATTCTTCCATTTTCTGAGCTGTGTATTTTATTGTACTTTATGTATTTTATTTATTTTATTTATCTATATTTTATTTATCTATATACGGTACATCTATACTGTAAGCTGTGTAGCTGTTCACCTGAACACTGAGCTGCTATTCTCCTACCTGCACTGTACACTTTATATATCTATACTGTTTACAACCACTTACTTAACTGCACTCTTTGCTACCTCAACACACTGTACTCTCCTACATGTACACCAAGCTGTTTTTGCCTCCTGCATTTGCTAACTGCCCGTCAGTTCTAGTATCCACATTCTGACATACAGATACGGCTCTTACACACTTTGCACATGTCTTGCTGTTACTGTTTATGCACATATTGTTTATTTGTTTATATATATATATGAGTCAGGAGTGATTGGATTTCTGCTGTGCAATCAGCCAGTGAACTCACAGAAACGCCTACCGTGGCTTTTTTAAAAGAGTGAATCACTGTACCTGATAATATGAACATACATTATCTATAGGAGGAATATATATATATATATATCTTATGTATATTCTTAATTTCATCAAACATTTGGTTTTAGCATCACTTCAGCATCACTGGTCTCTGTTTTTGCACATGCGCACACTGAGAAATCAGTGTACTGAGTAACAGTAATTCAGAACTCTTTTTTAGGCCCTAATCTGAGTAATCATAGTGTACTGTTTGCATGAGCATGTGAATAATCAGATAGCTGCAGAATTCTGATCAGATTATTAATAGCATGTAAACACACTCAGTGTTTTTCCCTCTCCTGTAAAGTTACCATTCTGCAGATACAAGGTATGTGTTGGATTATGTGACATTTTGGGGTATAATATCTAAAAACAGGATGAACAGTATGAACAGTTTTTAAAACCATTTTTATTTCTGTATCCTAAGAAAACCCTGCCGTAGTGAAGATGTGGGATGAACTGAAAATGCTGACATTGACCTTAAACTAAAAACTTAAACTAAAAACGCCTTTATTATCTGTCTTTTATGTAGTGCGACATAATCGTATGGTTTGTTTCCAACATTTTGCTGTTGATTGATTTTATTTAGTTCAATTATTATATTATTTAGTTCTGTTTAAATATAATACATTACAATCAGGAAATTTAATTAATCAATTGCTTGTATTGCACTTTGAGTTGCAATTGACTGGATGATTGACTGATTGATTGATTGATTGATTGATTGATTGATTGATTGATTGATTGATTGATTGATAAGTGTAGGAGGCTCAACAATTCTTAATTAAATGGAAACTCTGTTGATCTGACAAGTGAGAGCTAAAATCACAATATTCATTTACTATAATTTAACATGGAAGTTGTGTAAAGAGCAATGCGTATATTTACTACAGTGCTACATAACAGCCGGAACTCTACACTCTGCCAGAGGGCAGTGATGAACCTGCTTCTTATATTACTTAGTCCAAAAGTCCACCTTAAGAAAAAAGCACAGAGAAGGCATCAAACAAAAGTGCCAGCAAACAACAAACTCAAGTTAACTGTACACCCTATATGTACAGGTTTGATAGAATACAGCTTCATTTCATCATTTCAATGATTCATTAATGAATTTAATGAAGGAAACTAGTTGACCTTGATAGCTGTTTTTTTAAATTATTTTATTATATTATTTTTCAGTCTTGAATAATGACATTCAAAGTCAAACATTACATATGACTGCAATGTCCATCCCTACTTGAGACTACTGCTCCTAATACTGCATTTATGAAACAACTGAACAAATGAGAAACAAAAATCAATTATTATTACCTTACGATGATTACAGTATGAAGCACATGAAAAGAGCATCAGCAGCCTAAATTGTCATGTAGTCTAAAGAGCCATGTAGTGTTATTACATCCAATGTTCGAGTGTTTTTCAGGCTTTTTACAGGTTTCAAAAGAGAAAATACTGCTAACTAAAAGGACTGAATCATGTGCAGCGTTTCTAATGTGCTTACTTAAAGGTCTGCTTTCCAGACACAGATTTTAGTCTTAGACTGAATCAAACAGTCAGTGCAGAACCTCCAGGGCTTAATCTGGGTCCAGTTTACTGACCCTCACAGTCTGCTCTTTAATGACTACTCCACACTGATTGGATAATGCCTCAGAGACTTTGTGTACTCTTTTCAGGTTCACATGCTCGGTTCTCTTGCTGTCTCCTCAGGCGCCAAGAAACTTGTGGAGACGCTCGGTAAATGTCATACTCACACACACACACACACACACACGCACACACACATAGGGACGTGGGGATGTGGCAGGAACTTGTTCACCCCTAAAAGCTGCTGTTGGCGAGCTGTCGCCCTCGTCAGTGCACGGGCCGCTGATGGAAAGTGAAGGGTCGGCTCCTCTCAAATTAGGATCAACAGCTGCACACCATTGGATGAGACGTTTAACTCCTTCCTATAATGATCCAGAGTCTGTGTGTGTGATGGACGTATTCATCAGGAATTCTCACAAAAACATACAAAATGCACAGCACATCTCCGCAGCTGCCCTCCCACCCACACAGGACATTTTTAGATAGGAGATGTCTGAGGAAAGCAGTCAACATATCCTCAGACCCCACACACCCCAGCTACCAACTGCTGCCATCTGGAAAGAGGTACCGGAACATCCGAGCCAGAACCACCAGGTTCAGGAACAGTTTTTAGCCTAGTGCTGTCAAATTGGTCACATCAGGAGCACCTACCAGAACATGACTACAGCACTATAGACTGTACTGATCTAGCCCTGATCACCCCAGCCCATACACACTGGGCTCCTCTAGTCCACAGGACTACCAGAACATGACTACAGCACTATAGACTGTACTGATCTAGCCCTGATCACCCCAGCCCACACATACTGGGCTCCACTAGCCCACAGGACTACCAGAACATACAACACTACAACACTGTAGACTGTACTGCCCCAACCCTGTATCAGTATAATCACAATAAAGTTGAATTTAATTTAATTTAATTGTATATTCATTTACTTAAAAAGCTACCACATAGTGCACTGCATGGTTATACACCAGCTCACATCATACTCCATATCACCAGTATAATAAAAATACCCAACTATTTAAGTGTGCTAGCGTTCTGCAGGTCAGGTGGTGAGCGGCTGAGTATGTGTGAACATGTATACGTGTGGTGATTTTCCCGCCTGGGGCTCCAGCACAGGGTAAACAGACAGGTGCATGTGGGGCTGTGCAGCAGAGCAAGCTGAGATATATGGGGGCTCAGGTGCGAGAGCTCGCTCTTGCACTCTCTAACGCTCATCCCACTCAGACTGTGACTACGCACAGACCTGTACCATCTGACCCTTTGTGTCTGGAGCGAACAGAAGGTACCACCAGCTACACATTTTGTGCGTGTCACCAGGGTGTAGTTATCCAGTCACAAGGCCCAGAACTACAGCTGCCTCACCTCTCCCTGTTGAACTTGAGCGAGTGGAGCACGGCCGGTCTCTTCTGACGGAGGTTCCATAGATGAATGCTGTCATCGGCTAGAGCACTCACTAGCGCCCCCTATGGAGCAGAGAGAGTGAGAGAGGAGAAAGAGAGAAGGTAAAAATCATAATAGGTTACAACTGGGAATGATTAAACTGAATAAAACAATAATTTAGCAAATATTTACACTAATTTACAGATTTTTTTTTGTCAAATAGCCAAGAGATGTTCATTTGTCTGAAGTTTGGCGTTCTTTAGCTATGAAACTAGTAAGTTAAATAATAATAATAATAATAATAATAATAATAATAATAATAATTACACATTTGATCATAATGGTGACATCTGTCAATCAGATGGTTTCTGGATCAGTGGTGTAGCTCTAAGTATAAAGGTGTGCGTATACTGTGTAGAACCATACAGTGAGAGACAGCTGTTTTTGTTGTAATGTCTTTAAATATTAAAATTACAATACTAAAACACAGTTATTTATTTGTTATGCATACAATTTACCATACAACACTGGTGTAGTTTGGGTTTGCATTGCTCAGAGAGCAAGTAAAAGATATACATAACTCACTCCTCTGTTCTTCCCTCTCTTTTCCAGCCATTTTTTTAGATTTCGCAAAATTGTTGGTTTCTTAAAGACCAGTAGTTTAGACTTCGTCGAGGAAAAAGAAGTTTAATATGCGTGTCTTTGTACCAAGCAAGTCTCTCCAAGTTTACAATTCCATGGACTTACATATTTAACCAAGTACACTACACCTACTTGTTGTCCTACTGTCTAAATGACCCAGAACCTCCTACTTGATGGGCGACTGCCTCTACCTTTGTAATTTAAGAGTTGTTAAGGCCCACCCAGGAATTTACAGTCTCTCCCATCTAGGAACCAGCATGTCTCCGAGATATCCCAACAACAAATGGCATTGCTAGACTGGGGAGCAGATATAAAATAGGCTACCCATTGGAGGTCGTTACATGACAATGAGACTACTCACCACAGCCCCCCACATATCACCCAAGAGAGACACACAAAATGCAAATGAGATTAACACAAAAGGCATATACATCAGTGAGAGCCCTCTTGTTTATAAACATGTACATTTTATGGTCTTATTTTGAAGTCTTTTCAACATAGTCTGCCTTTTACAAAACTATTAGCCTACATAGCTAAATGCTAATTGTTTACCAGTCATGGAACTGACCGAATACATAGAGCTCTATGAAACTGGTGTGCAATGTTTTTCTTCTCCCTGACTTGTGAAGTGAGCATACTGTATGCAGACACACATTTTTACAGGTCAGTATATGAAAACAGCCTAGTAAAAATCAGTCAGTATACTGATCAGACATATATGCACCGAACTCCAACACTGATGTATGTATTTCAAACAACGTACTGGACATACTGTCACCTATACAAACAAACAGAACTACAGACGATGTTCAGGCTTGAAGCACTGTTTTTACCTATGCAATATACCAGCCAACAGCATCTTGTGCCCATGGATAAAGTAGGTGATGCAACCAGATCATCACCTAACCAAGAACAAGATCAACCTAATTAGATGGACAGATTTACAGATTTAGGTTATCTTGGTCCTTATTATCCATCTTATGCTGTATTATATTGAATTCTCACCACTGATTTGAAAACGTGATTAAAACTAATATTAACTAATATATTCCTGTTTGATAGCAAATTATCTTTTGATTGTTTTCTATAAGGAAAAGCATACCAAAGCTTTTCCGAACAATGATTCCAGCCAGATGCCTCCTATTGTTTTAAAGGCAAGCCAAAGATTTCTTTGCAACTTTACTACCACACGTTTAATAATTTGTGAGTACATTCAGCCAGTCACTTGGCAAAACACTACATCATAAGCCATATGGGATTTGTTTCACATGAGTAGGTGGTGGAAAGTAATTTTACAACAGGACGTCTGAAATTTTTTTTTGCTGATTAACATGGAATAAGGAATCTTGGCATAAATGACTGAGATGGGAGTGGCCACTCGATTGACGCACTGCTGTCAGCTCCATAAAATGTGCACCCATGTCACGCCTCCGGGTTTCCCTAACACCTCCGATCTCCCAAACTCCATTTCCCAGATGATGTCACTGCCACATGTCCCAAACTGTCCAATCACACCTCATTCACTCGCTCCCCACCTCGTCTGAGTACTGACTACACACACATGCTTCTCATTTCACCACTAGCATTTAAAGCCCTCAGACACACATACACACTGCAAAGTACTGCCAAACCCAGTTTGCGTACTGAGCATTCTCTCTTGCCTTCTCTGTTTATATTCTCTGGTTCTGACTCTCTCTCTCTCAAAAAATCTCTCTCTCTTTCTCTCTCTCTCTCTCTCTCTCTCTCGGTTCTCCCCTCTGATCTGGTTGCTGACTTGTTTTGTCCTTCTGGTATTTGATTCTCCATTTGTTTACTGGTTTACACTTTTGTCTCAATCCTTTGGATTTGTTTGCCTGTATCTCCTGCTCTCTTGTTCTCGACCCCTGCCTGCCTCTCTGGTTATTCTCTCTGCCTTGTCCCCTCGGTCATGTTTGCCTGGTTCATGCTGTTGTGCTATAATACCAATCTGTTTAATAAATCTCAGCTGACTTTTAGCTTGGGGTGCATCAAACTAAGTTTGTTATTCCTGACAGCCAACCAACCAAACCAGACCACCAACCAAAAATATCCAGCCAACAGTGTTCTGTGACCATGGATAACGTAAGTGATGATAGCCAAGCGTATAACCCAATTTTCAATAATGAATTTTTAGTTTATAAATTAGCAGGCTACATGTCTGTAACACGTTTGTAGGTTATAGGCTACACTACACAGTGACTTAGCAGAAGTGGCTGCCAGAAGTAATAATATACTATAATTACTTTAGTTCTATAAAGAGTCAGTACTATAACTCATGTACTCTGTCTATTCCATCAGTATTTAGGTGACTGCCAGATAATCAGTATTTATGTAGCTGGTATATGAGAACAGTAACTGTGCAGTATCTATTCAATATCTGTGCAATATCTTTCAGTAACTGTGCAATATATATCTGTGCAACTACAAATATAAATTTGTATAGTTTCTTATTGTATTTTATTTTGCATAATAATAGAGATTTTTTTAATTTCTTCTTATTTTTTATTTTGTATATCTTGCATTTGGTCTACCTCTTTCTCTGTATCTGTTCACTGTATATTCTGCTTTAACAAAGCAAATTTCCCCGTGTGGGATAATAAAAGACTTGTCTTATTTTACCATGCGCGTGTGAGGAACCACATTTTTGCTCCAGAATTTTTACCGATTCTGTGCAGCTCAATGTGTGTATGTGATCACAGTGTTGACATTTATGCAAAGCTCAAAAATACTCTATTATAGAAACTATATAAAAGTACCGAGGGTGCTGATACTGTTTGAACTGTGCGATGGACTTTTGTCCGCTGTGTACATTTATCGTCATGTCATCCACTACAGCTGTCACTAGCAAGCTTTGTGGACCCATAAAGAGACAGGGAGAACCGCCTTTAACTCCCTCTCAAACACAAACCTTAACCCACAAGTGGCACACTGAGGAGGCTGCAGCTCCATAAGTAGCCTCCTCATTATAATGAGTTTCTGTCAGGTTCGAAAATTCTAGAAGTAGTCGTAGGTGGTGGAAGTATGTGTGTGTGAGAGTGAAAGAATTGGAGTGAGAAAGAGAGAAACGGAGGAATGAGAGCATGAGTGTGCGTGGGTGAGAGACAGAGACAGAGAGTGTAAGAGAGAGAGAGAGAGAGAGAGAGAAAGGCAAAGAAACAGGGATGAAGGAAATGAAAGAGTGGGGAGCACAATCCAAGCCTGAAATATATTCTCTCCTCCTTTGGCATTGCTATTAACCATGCGAACAAATACAGAGAGAGAGAGGGAGAGAGAGAGAAAGAGAAAGAGAGAGAGGGAGAGGGAGAAAAAGAGAGAGAGAAAGAAATAGAGAGAGAGAGAGAGAGAGAGAGAGAAAGAGAGAGAAAGAGAGAGAGGGAGATAGAAAAAGAGAGAGAGAGAGAGAGAGAGAGAGAGAGCCTTTCTCATGGTAACAGGAGCTGAATTTAAAGCAGATCAAGACGTTTTCTCCCAGGTGATGATGATTCACAGACTGTGTGTGTGTGCGTGTGTGTGTGTGTGTGTGTGTGTGTGTGTGTGTGTGGAGACAGAGGCGGTGTCTGCAGGCTCTGTGTTGCATGCTGAGTCACACACACACACACACACACACACACCTATGTACAGGAAGAGAGGTGTACTAACATAAATGCCTACTTGACAATCGTTTTTCAATGCAATATACATTATGAAAATTACACTGTGAATGATGACTTGTGTGGCTTAGTGTAACTTTCTAAAACTAAAACCCTTCGGTCCTCATACACATTTTCCTCACTTTGACACAGTCGGGTCCCTTTATTGTAGGTTTCTTGCCACAGCTCACTTACAGAGGGAGGGTGAAGCCAGCCATCAGCTACCTTTTTCAGTGTTGCCCTAGGCAGCATACCATACAGCATCTAACAGGAGGACAGGAGGACTCCTGCATGTGCAGGGGTTAACTGCTAAAGCTGATTTTGAGACCTTTCTGGTGGAATGTAATTGCACACAACATACAAAAGAACATTTTGTAACACTGGCTGTGCCCCGGGCTCCTTCCCTGAGCAGACAAATCTGATGATTGTGAGTGGGCTGAAAGAGAGCACAGTCAGAACTTGGTGAAGCGTGTGTCTTGTGAATGATCTACTGTTGTCATCATACCTTCATCTGTATAAAGTTGATTCTGCATTTAAGGCCTAAATTTCGAGTCAAACCTTCTTTGTGACACTAGGACATAAAGATGCATGACATGGTCTGAAAAACTCAGGCTTCAGGCTCTAGAGGGGGAGTCAAAGGAGCACATGGACACTTTGTTTTAGTGTGTGTTCTTTTTTTCCTGACTCAGTAAAGCTATTTCTGTCAATTCAGCAAAAGATTTTACAGTCTCCACACAATCTTTGTGACGTTCACTTCACAGTTCGATGTGACAGATAAACAGTTACACGACCAATTGTCACTGCCGCCCATGTTGTAACCTTCAAACTTTGCTCATGTGTTATGTGCCAGAGAGGCACGTATGCTTTTTTCAGTTCAGCTGTGCTTTATTGGCTTTAATGTAGCAGATACACCGTTGCCGAAGTGTTTAATAATAAATACATAAACATAAACTCAGAGAACAATGATATTATATATATATATATACAATAGGAACAACAGAAATGAAGTTATTTACAGGACTGATGGTAGGCAGGTAGATAAATAAATAATTTCTAAATGACTAATAATCAGTAATATTCAGTAATATTCAGCAATAATCAGTTATAAGTTGTGGAATGTGGTCACTGGTTGTCCCTCAGGTTGTGACAGGCTGTCACGTATCTGGCTGTGTGTATGATCAGATCACTCTTGTCTCCTAATACATACGGGAGCTTCTCGGAGTTACTGCAGAGCTGGAACTCGGGACACACGCTGCTCACTGCCTTATAGAACCGGATTCTGATGGACTTGTATCTAGAGCACTCTGTTAGGAAATGCAGCTCTGTCTTTTCTCTTTTCCTCTACCTCACCTCTCGCAGGTGGAGATGCAATCACTGGTCCTGTCGCTTGGTTTTGGCTGGTGCACCTCAAACCAGAGGTCGTCTGCTGTACCCCTGTTCTCCAATTAGAGCTGCTGCTGTTTGAGTAGGGGGCGGGGCCCTGAAGTAAAACCCCCTACCTGAGCACACGTGGAGGGAGTCATATTGTGTGTCTGAGACTGTTTGGTTGCTGGCTAACTGGTTTTTGCTTAGTTTTAGAGAAATGGCTCTGTTTGGTTTTCCCCTTCGCCTCATATTGGTTGCTCTCTCTCTTCATCTCTCTCTCTCACACTGATCCTTAGTTTCTCTCTACTCGGCGCAATGTGTGGACAGGTAGTTAGTCGCGATTTTACTCATCCTCACCATAGCGATACGCTGTATAAACACATCAGGTAAAGGGTGAGTGTCACCCGCTGTATTTATCTTGGCAGGACAGTTTAGGTTAGGCAGGTCAGGTTCATAGTCCACCTTTGGTGGTGCAGCTGCTGCTAAACCTTAGCTTAGAAGCTTTTGCTGAAGGTCCTTTCCATTACACTGATGCTCGTGGATTAACGTTGCTAGCCTGTTAAACTGCTACTTTGTTTACCTGTATGTTTTATCTTTGTTTTCCCATTTTCTTATTTTCTTATTTTGTCTTGTTAGCTCTGCTCTGCTACTATCCTGGCTGTGGTACATTTTTGTTTTATACACTCATAATTTTCTAATCAGTAAAGCAGTTTTTCTGTCCCATGTCCTTCCCTACCATCACACATCACATGCTCCATGTTGCTTACCCCTGTTACCTCTAGACACATCTAGAGGGGGATTGTAACATTATGCCTCAATCTTTGAATAGCCTATATTATTTGCCATAATTTTTCCTGTATGTTACTATAATGTCATTTCAAAGCATTCTGCCCCACAGCTATTTAGTCTGCATAGGTAGTTGTCACTTACGAGGGTTCTGTTCCATGTAGAAAGGTTAACTATAGCCTTTTTTACAGTGGCCGCGAAGTGCAAAACAAATTAATTTCAGAAAACAAAATTACAAAAATAAAAATTTACAAACGAAAAAAAAAATCCTATTCAAGAAAACATAATTACAAAAGCAAAATTGTACAAGACATGAAACAGTACGGAAACAGTTTTACAAACTGGGAATTCTGACGGAAAGGGTGGGTCTAACACACAGGAAGTGCTTGTTGCGGACCCCTTGTCAAACTGTTTCAAACAGGCCACATCTAAACCACTTGGAGTTGGAAATGTTAACGAAGGTAAGTGGGCTGTAACGCTAGCTATAGTGGATAACCAGATAGCTAGCTTAAAATGGCTGAGAGCTTTTGCAAAACAGTCGACGTTTTACAGCCCCAGTGGTTTAGACGTTGCCGGTTCCTCTCTTTCTTCTGTCTGTTCTCTTAAAACTCAAAAGAAGGTCTAAAGACCTTCCACAGGAAAAACAAAAGCGTGCCCGCTGGCTAAAATGCGTGCCACAAAATGGACAAAACATGCTTTAGCGTCGTGACCATACCAAGCTCCACTCGCTCTACCACCGCAAAACAGTTTGACTGACAAGGGTCAGCAACAAGCACTTCCTGTGTGTATGACAGACCCTTTCCATCAGAATTTGCAGTTTGTAAAAGTGTTTCGGTACTGGTAAAAGTGTTTCACGTCTTGTAATTTTGTTTTTACTTTGTAATTCTGATTTCTGAAATGTAATTTGTTTTGCACTTCTCGGCCACCGTACTTTTTGGGCAGATTAGTTTTACATGGGGAGGCGGGGTAATGAAATTCCACTCATTGTCCAAAAACAAGTTGCACCCAGAAGGAATCGACTGACCGGTATGAAAGTTGGTGTGTCATAGGTTTGGCATCGTGAGACATGTGAATGATTCATAGCATGCTGCTCTGGCAGCGGATGTTGTTGGCATCAAATTCGAAATGGGCATATAAAGCACAAGAAACGATTACATTTCTCACTTTCAACATCGCATATGCTGTATTCGTACTCAGAAGCTTTGTTCTTGCTATGGTTTGGTTGCTCTTGTTATAATTATAATAAACATCATTGTTTAATAACTGATGTAATCATAACTAACATTTTCAAGCACTCATTCATGTTTTATGATGGAGACCATTGGACGTAGCCGTGCATGAAAGGCTGCTGGATGGCTTTGTCAATTTAACAAGTGAGAAAACACTGGGTGGCCACGCAACCCCAAAGCATAACAGATCCTTCCCATGCCCAACAGCTGGTCAGTGGTCTTGTCATCAGATGCTGCTCCTTTGTGCTCCTAAGTTCCATTTTTACTGCATCAGTATCACTTTTTTTCCCAAAATGCCTCTGGCTTATCTGCTGTTTTGCAAAACCCAGACATTGACATTTGTGAGCTTTTCTTCTGAGCTTTTCCTTCCATACAGATCATGACTGTGCTAAACATCCCTACAGATCCTTTGCTGTCATTCAGGGATTTGTTTTATGTTTCTGGCCACATACAAGCATACAAGTCTACTTGAGAGTTTTTTTTTGGTCTTGCACAATTGCTATTTTATTCATTTTTTCTATTGCTATTGTTTAATCAGAGATAATGTAACTGCGCAGTCCAGTCGTGAAATTTCCTCCCTACTAAATATTCCACAGTCAACTGTCAGCGGGATTATAACAGTGGAAGCGACTGGGAACGACAGCAACGAAGTGGTAGGAGAGGGAAGCTTCATGGAATGGGTTTCCATGGCCGAACAGTTGCATCCAAGCCTTACATCACCAAGCGCAATGCAAAGCGTCGAATGCAGTGGTGTAAAGCGCCGCCACTGGACTCTAGAGCAGTGGAGACGTGTTCTCTGGAGTGACCAATCACGCTTCTCTGTCTGGCAATCCGATGGACGAGTCTGGGTTTGGCGGTTGCCAGGAGAACGGTACTTGTCTGACTGCACTGTGCCGAGTTTAAAGTATGTTGTTTAGGAGTTGGGCTTGGCCCCTTAGTTCCAGTGAAAGGAACTCTTAATGCTTCAACAGACCAAGAGATTCTGGACAATTTGTGGGAACTTTGTGGGAACAGTTTGGGGACGGCCCCTTCCTGTTCCAACATGACTGCGCACAAGTGCAAAAAGCAAGGTCCATAAAGACATGGAAGAGCGAGTTTGGTGTGGAAGAACCAGAGAATGTTCTCTCTGAATGTACTCAAGGCGGTAAACACTGTGTGATTTCAGTAATCTCATTCTTTGGGCACTCTATGCGCTGTACGAGCCTCTACAGACGGCTCGGTCTGCGGACAGTTTTAAATATGGTTGTTTCATTCAAAATAACACACTGCGTGCCCAGGAATTGAGTAGCTCGGCTAACCACAGTGTGCCCATACACCAGAGGACAAAACGTTCTCTCCACAGCCTATTTTACAAAAAACAGACCAACATTTTACAAAAGCACATACCGACTTCAGCAGGAAATGCCACCTTTAATCCCCTTCATTTCATCTCTGTGTCTCCACCCGCACTGGGGAAGTGGTGATGACTGTGAGTGTTTAAAAAGGGGATAAAATCACACATTGCATTCCTGGTAGGAATATCCCAATCCCACGGAATGTTTAAAGTCACCTTTGCATCTAACTGCCACAGCATCAGCAGCTGTCTGCATGAGCAAACCCTACTTCAGTGCCAGCTTGAGTCGTTTGTTCATTAGCGTGGCAGCATAAACTTGGGTTATGTCACATGGGTATTGATATGTTGGTATCAGTAAATTTTTGTTGATATGAGTACAAGTACAAGTAAAGGAGCTTGGCGTTGACCCAATACTCAACACCCAACTCCATACAGAGTAAAGGCCAGAACAGAGCTTCTCAACATGCACGCGCTCAGTCTCACGCGCATGAGCGGTTTCTCTCTCACACTCTCTCTCGATGTGTGTGCCCGGATCCTCCCTAAAGAAACACAAACCCCAAATTTACAACAACGCGACAAAAACACGCCCAGCTCTCTGTGAATGCAGCACACATGGTGGCTGGGATGGTTTTATTGCTAATATATTTAAGTCATATTGTGCTTTGTTGGTGTGTCTGCTGGAATAAAATGCCTGGGGTTAAAAATGTTCAGGGTTGAGTAAATATGTTTAAACTGCAGTTTAATAATATTTTTTTTTTCTTTGGAAAAACAAGACAAAAATACATGTAGCCTCTTAAATTTATGCAATGGTGAAAAAATGGCCAAATTAATAAAAGACCATGAGAAAACTTGATTGGTATTCAACCTTTGGCCTTTGTTTCATTTTGTTCGTTTTCAGCTTCGGCCAAAAAACCTTTGGATTTCGGTGCATCCCTAGTTTTGATGCATCCCTAGCTGTAACTTGGTCTGCAGAGTATTGCAGTATAATATTTTACAATATCCCCCAGACCACGGATCAGATAGACACGGAGAAGTACAAACCTCTTAGAGTAAATGGTCCCTGTAGGCCCCTTTGAAGGGAAGACTCATGGGAGAAAAGGGGACTGTTAGCTCCCTACATAGGCACCCTCCAGGGGCACTCAAGACCACAAGTGGGTTCTTGACAACATAGGCCGCAAGCGGACAGATCATCTGTGCCTCTTGCGGGCTCACCGGGGATAATTTAAGCCGTCTCTCAGGATTCAGGGACATGGGCATTAAGAGAGTGACAGAAGAAGGGAGCAAGGGACTTAACGAATAACGAATGTGCTCACCTCGTTGATGAGGAATTGTAGCTGGATGACGGCTGCTCCACTCTCGTGCTGACAGTAACATTCTACACCGGGTCGACCAAATCTGTGGGCGGGGTCAAGGAATATTTTATTTCAGGGTATGAAAGGGACATGAGAACCCCTGAGAAAGAGAGAGAAAGAGAGACAGAATACAATAAGACACTAAATCTCTGTAACAGAAGCACGTCAAAGTGGCTAAGTGTGAAGCAGAAAGCATTTTCAGGTATTTGTCAGTCATCCTTCAGGACTGCTGGAGACCACCCACCAGTTTATTACCGCAGCTAGGCTCTCTTTGGCTGTTGGCAGTGAAACCCTCTCAGTGACAGTCAAGCTCCACTCTAGGGACCGAGAATAGAAATAGAAACGTCCTCCATCCTGCCCATGACACAGAGACTTGAATTGGTTCTTGTTCTTTGAGAAAGTTTGGTTCCATGCTGTGTGTTATATTTGAACACACTTCCGAGTGAAGGGAAGCCTGTACCCTACCATTTAGAACCGTGCAAACTGCAAGGTTAAATCAACGCACTTGCCTCAAACCACGGCGAGTTATGTCACCTTATAAATGGACAAAAGAACAGGCAAACTTCTGCTTTCAAGACCTCCACCGCTACTGTGTCTAACACAGCAACATACAGTTTTCTATGTTAACAGCACTGGATGTAAAGAGACTACTGCCTCCAGCATTATCAGATTATACTCAGTGAATGGCTAATAGAATTCCACCTACAGTACTGTGCAAAAAACACCACTTAGACCACTTATTCAATTTCCTGTCAAAATAGCCCACAATTATACATTTTTAGGACATATTTCTGATTCCATAATAGGACTCCTAACAATCTTACATGGCCTGGCAGATCACCAAAACTGTCACCATCTGTCATGACACTTTCCTGGACAGCATACAAGCATACAAGTCTACCAGAGAGTTGTTTGGTCTTCCACAATTGCTATTTTATTCATTTGTCCTATTGCTCAGAGATCATGTAACTGTGCAACACATTAACACAATATTTTCTGACCAATGATGAATACATGCTTTTTAGTGCTTGCCAATACCATACTGATGATACCATACTGAATTACTTAAAATACTTACTAGAAAATAGGCATTAGTGTAAATGAATACACTATTTTGCGAGAAGTATTCGCTCACCCATCCAAATCATTGAATTCAGGTGTTCCGATCACTTCCATGGCCACAGGTGTATAAAACCAAGCACGTATGCATGCAGACTGCTTCTACAGACATTAGTGAAAGAATGGGTCACTCTCAGGAGCTCAGTGAATTCCAGCATGGTACCGTGATAGGATGCCACCTGTGCAACAAGTCCAGTCGTGAAATTTCCTCACAACTAAATATTCCACAGTCAACTGTCAGTGGGATTATAACAAAGTGGAAGTGATTGGGAATGACAGCAACTCAGCCACGAAGTGGTAGGCCTCGTAAAATGTCAGAGCGGGGTCAGCGGATGCTGAGGCACATAGCGCGTAGAGGTCACCAACTTTCTGCAGAGTCAATCACTACAGACCTCCAAACTTCACGTGGCCTTCAGATTAGCTCAAGAACAGTGTGTAGAGAGCTTCAAGGAATGGGTTTCCATGGCCGAGCAGCTGCATCCAAGCCTTACATGACCAAGCGCAATGCAAAGCGTCAAATGCAGTGGTGTAAAGCACACCACTACTACACACCTGTTCGTAATCTGTCTGTTTGCTCAAATACCCCTTTGTCTCACTCTGTCACTTGTGAAGTATTGCCACTCTGTTGCACACTGAGCGTTCTCTCTCATCTATCTCACTTGCTTACTTGGTTTTGACTCTGTACTTTGGTTCTTCCCTTTAAAGCTGTTTGCTGGTTTGATTGCTTTGTTTGGTTTTGACCTTCACTTGTGTTTTGGTATTTGACTCTGTCCTTGCCCTTTCTGTTATGTTCGCCCTGGTTCTGTTGTTGAGCTCGATCGCCAGTCTTTCCGATACACCTGGCTTTGCTTCTAGCTTAGCGAGCTCAATCATTACACCATCAGATGCTTAAAAAGACTACTTATACCATTCTCTGAGGGATAAGAGAAAATCAAGCTGTGTCATGAATAAAACCACAGGGGAAGGAAATGCTTTGCAACAAGTGACTGTACAAATCCAGTAAGCCTTACTCCACACGTGCCCTTTCCAATGGGATCACACTGATCATCAGCTGGCTAGCTAGATAGATAGATAGATAGATAGATAGATAGATAGATAGATAGATAGATAGGTAGATAGATGGATACTTTATTGATCCTGAAGGAAATTTAGCAGCCAGTAGCAGTTACACATTACAGCACATTAATATAATACAATAATAAGGGTGGTACAGTATGAACAGAGTAAGTACCGGCTCAGCAAAATTATTAACTATAAATAATACCGTCAGCTATAGATAAATATATCTCACTTATTACAATGAAGCAAGAATATATACAAAAATATCTATCTACAAAATACAAATATCACTGTAGATGACAAGTAGAAAATATGTAAAATATGAATTAAGACCCCAGAGATAAAAAAGCAGTGCACTAATAAAACATGTGCAAGGGGCACAGATATCAGCAGGTATCAGCAGATAAAGACAATACTGAATAAACATGTCCACATATTGGTATTTAAGTAAAGTGTCTAGAGTGTCCAGGAGTGCAGATGTTCAGGACAGTAAAGTGTCAATAGTGCAGATTAGTAAAACCTATGATTTAACAGAAGAGATTCAGTCCTCATCTGTCCTCTTCACTCTTCCGGCCCCACTGGGAAGAGTTGTAGAGCCTGATGGCTCTCGGGACAAAGGATCTCCTGAGTCTGTCTGTAGAGCAGCTCTGTGACAGCAACTTGCCACTGAACTTGCTCTTTTGTCCATAATGATGGCGTGCAGTGGGCGCCCATCATCATCCATAATGGACAGCAGTTTGAAAATTAGCAGAGCTCTTGTAGCACAGTTGGTTTGCCAGCGGCTAAATCCCAAACGCCCCTTCCTGCACTACTTAGGGTGCAGGGAGTCATTTGAGATTCAGCCATTGTTTTTGCTCAGTACTCGGACATGCAGCGTGTTGTTTTGAATGAAACAGCTTTATTGGAAATTGTCTGTAGACCGAGCTGAGCTGTCTGTATGGGCTGCGTTTCACGTGACAGAGTGTGAGTACATACATCGCAGGGCGATTCAAACGTGCAGTGTGAGCTGAGAGCAAACACCAAGATTTCTAAAATCTCAGAGTGTATGTCTGGCTTTACAGTCACGTGAGCAACAACCAGTCAACATCAACCTTCAAGTGTCTTTGCAACCCCTAATAGCCACCATAGAGTCCAGACCTCATCATCAGTGAATGTATCTGGGATTGCTTCAACTTCTAAGAGCGGTGTTCTGTTAAACATATGCCTTCTGTTTTGGTTTGTTTTCCCAACATAAAAAAATATAACTTGCATTTGACTTTTGCACAGTACTGTACATGAAAGTGTGAATGAATAGACTCAGAAAGTGCATAATCAGATGACTGCTTTGTTCCGACAACCCAGCGGGAACAAGCTGCTCCGAATCTTACAGATTCACTGAATGAAACAGGACCAATGACTAAATCTGAGTTTTAAGACTGAGCGCTTTCCAGGCCATGGTGTTCTGCAGCTCCTGTGAAGGAAATTTACTGCATCCTTACAGTTTAATTATTTCAGCCCATTCAGGAAGGAAGGAGACAAGAATGGAAACACTTAATGGCTGATGGTCATCATTACCTATCACGGAAATACAATCAACACGATATGTGGGACTCTAAACATAGAGAAGGTGTATATATACAATACCCCTTAAAAAGAACTGTGGCATGCATTTCAGGACATCCACAAACCAGTATGAAAAGCTATAAAGAGCATCATTTGCAATCAAAGAACAAATCATAATTAATTCTTTTAATATTTTGCGGTGGCTGCATAGTTTGTTTGCCGGCTTCTGATTGTACTGCAGAAACCTAGCGCTAATCTAATGATGAGCTCCCCTGGAGATCACTCATCCACATACAAGTATATTCCATATATACTGTTTGTATATATAAAGTTTGGGGGTTCAATGTGGAAAGGTAAAAAAGTGGAAAGAAGAAATGGTCAGAGAAAAGACAGAGAAGCACAGAATAACAAAGCAACTAAAAAGAGGTGAAGAGTATCTTCCTTTTTCAGCCTAGGTGAGTGAATGCTGAGAGCCTGCACTTCCACCACAGAGCTGAGACAAGTGGAAAAGTGCTTGTCTGCAGTTTCTCAGAAGCGAAAGGGAGAAAGCAGAGGGCAGAAAGCATGTCGGAGGACGAAATGACACCATTTCTAATGATTGGTGGGGCTGAAGAGGGAGAGAAACAAGTCAGGTTGAGCTCACATCAGCTTTCATTCTACAGTGATTAAAGAACATGCACTGAAAAATAAACGGCACTGTATCTAAGACATTTCAACACACTCAGAGTTAACAATCATCTGATATCCACATGGCCATCAAAGGCAAATATACACTATACTGCCAAAAGTATTCACTCACCCATCCAAGTCATTGAATGAAGTTGTTCCCATCACTTCCATGGCCACAGGTGTATACAACCAAGCACCTAGGCATGCAGACTGCTCCTATACACATTAGTGAAAGAATGTGTCGTTCTCAGAAGCTCAAGGAATTCCAGAGTGGTACTGTGATAGGATGCCACCTGTGCAACAAGTCCAGTTGTGAGATTTCCTCCCTACTAAATATTTCACAGTCAATCGTCAGTGGGATTATAACAAAGTGGACTGGACTCTAGAGCAGTGGAGACGTGTTCTCTGGAGTGATGAATCACACTTCTCCGTCTGGCAGTCCGATGGATGAGTCTGGGTTTGGTGGTTACCAGGAGAACGGTACTTGTTTGCATTGTGCCGATTGTAAAGTTTGGTGGAGGGAGGATTATGGTGTTCCAGCGAAAGGAACTCTTAATGTTTCAGCAGATGAAGAGATTCTGGACAATTTCATGCTCCCAACTTTGTGGGAACAGTTTGGAGATGGCCGCTTCCTCTTCCAACATGACTGCGCACCACTGCACAAAGCAACATGGATGAGTGAGTTTGGTGTTGAAGAACTTGACTGGCCTGCACAGAGTCCTGACCTCAACCCGATAGAACACGCAAAGACTATGAGCCTTCTCGTCCAACATCAGTGTCTGACCTTACAAATGCGCTTCAGGAAGAATGGTCAAAAATTCCCATAAACACATTCCTAAACCTTGTGGAAAGCCTTCCCAGAAGAGTTGAAGCTGTTATAGCTGCAAAGGGTGGGCCGACATCATAAACCCTATGGATTAAGAATGGGATGTCACTCAAGTTCATATGCGTGTGAAGGTAGACGAGCAAATACTTTTGGCAATATAGTGTATTACCACTTCTCAGGTGCTGGGTGATCTACTCATAATGTTCTATTGCATGGCATTCAGGTACTAATACTGGATAAATGCAGCTGCAACAGAAATCTCCCAATACACCCGCTGGTAATGCAATGTCCTTGATGTTTAACCTTGAGCAAGCATTTTCACATCCCACTCATTCTTCTGCATGCTGGATTAGGCACATTAAAGGAGAGACGCTAACATATCCTGGGGTTTCACGCACCAGCATACACTGGTGTATACACGTATACACTAAAGTGAATGCATGAAGCTGCCACTGGCCAAATCCCACACTGGAAAACTAAAACAGTGTCTACTTGCCAATGTTGCAGAGAGCTGCATGTCATATTCTGCTCAGAGATGGACTGGCTAATGTACACCGAACACCATTACAGCACAAACAATTTACAGAACGAGTCATAAACTGGATTTCGTTGTACTGGTACAATCACAATAAAGGTATACCATGCTATAATTCCACGATTCAGTGACAATATTGAAGACCTGCCAACCTGTATGCATTTTGTGCAGCAAGTCTGCATTTTGGCATCAAAGTACATTGCTACAATTTGTCACTGGGCAAAAAGCTGGTGACGCCTGCAAGTTGTGCAAATGCAGTACTCAAGTCTAACTGCAAAATGTACCAGCATCTAGACTTCCGAAAATCAAAAGAAGAAAAGCTCTTTCTCTCTGAGCACCGGCTCCCAAATATCAAGCGTAATGTTAATCATTTCAAGAAATCATCAGAAACACAAAATAGGTTTTAATAGGGATGCACCAAAATTAAAACTTTGGCCAAAGCCGAAACCGAACAAAATTAAACATTTGGCCGAACGCAGGTTTTATTAATTTTGCCACTTTTTCACCATTGTATAAACTAAATAGGCTAAATCCCAGAAAACAAGCGGATGTGAGCCACATCTGGCAAAGATATGGCACTGCCGGCCCACTGTCGGCACTGGCAATCTGCTGTGAGACAATGGTGGCCCACATCTTTACAACATGCATTTGGTCCACCTGTCCCAAAACAGATCTGGTGCACGTCTGGCACAGTTTGGCTGAGGTGTGGCCCTAATCTTGCTACCGGGA
Source organism: Semaprochilodus insignis (assembly GCA_034552555.1). NCBI lineage: Eukaryota > Metazoa > Chordata > Actinopteri > Characiformes > Prochilodontidae > Semaprochilodus > Semaprochilodus insignis. The sequence goes on along the minus strand of CM067481.1, from coordinate 8,822,539 downwards.
GCGGTCAGATAAAATGGTTTTATATGTTGGCCAGATGACAATGGGGAATGTGGGCCAGATTTGCGTCAGAACAGTTTTGCCGTCTTGGATGTATGTTGTCTTGTTCCAAAGAAAAAATCACTAAACTACAGATTAAACACACTTACTGAACACTGAACATCTTAACATCCCAGCAGACATGCTAACAACATCCCAGCAGACACACCAACAACATCCCAGCAGACAAACCGACAACATCCCAGCAGACACACCGACAACATCTGTCCGGAGTTCAGTTTTTCTCGAATGCTTAAAACTGAATAACACTCTGATTCCCGTCTACATCCGGGAACTAGAGAAAGGTAACAGTGTCATTACAAACGTCATTGTTCAGTATAAACTATTCTGTCTTTTCATTTATTCGGTCGAGCACCGAAAGTGATTTTTTGCATTTTCAGCTGAATAATTTCAGTTGCCGAACATATGTTGCATCCCTAGGTTTTATCCCACTTGGTCCTGCTTCTCACGTTATCTGGCCTGTATCAGAAGTGAAGGCGATGCTTCCTTGCAAAAACAAACGGGCTGGGTTGGAACGTGGAAAGCTAAACCTGTCACGCCTGGGAAAATATTTATTATAAGTAGTATTAGCTTAATGTTCCGTAATTTGCAAGCTAGTTTTCGTTTTAAATTATATTATTTGTGTGTCACAGATTGTTAAACATGACTTTTCATAGCACTGTATTCAAAATTATTATTGCAGCCAAGCATAAAATTACGTGATCTGATGCTGCGTTAACAGAAGAAGGATGATGGTAAACTGGATTCTGTCATTGCAACTGGCAGTGTTCCACAGACCGCAGTGGTGAGCGGAACGCTCTGTCAAGAATTCAATTTCCCCAATTTTTGTTGACCGCCATGGTGGAATAATAATTTTGTTTACACTGGTAGATACCGGTATTAAACTACAAAGCAATGTCGAATGGGCACAGATTTCAACAGGTACTGGGCTTTCTCAAGCAGTGATTATGATGCCATGTTCATACACTATATTGCCAAAAGTATTCACTCACCAGTCCAAATCCCTGAATTCAGGTGTTCCAGTCACTTCCACGGCCACAGGTGCATAAGACCAAGCACCTGGACATGCAGACTGCTTCTACAGACATTAATGAAAGAATGGGTCGCTCTCAGGAGCTCAGTGAATTCCAGCGTGGTACCGTGATAGGATGCCACCAGTGCAACAAGTCCAGTTGTGATATTTCCTCACTACTAAATATTCCACAGTCAACTGTCAGTGGGATTATAACAAAGTGGAAGCGATTGGGAATGGCAGCAACTCAGCCACGAAGTGGTAGGCCACGTAAAATGACAAAAAAAGTCAATCACTACAGACCTCCAAACTTGGCATGTGGCCTTCAGATTACCTCAAGAACAGTGTGTAGAGAGCTTCATGGAATGGGTTTCCATGGCCGAGCAGCTGCATCCAAGCTTTACATCACCGAGCACAATGCAAAGCGCCGAATGCAGTGGTGTAAAGCACCACCACTGGACTCTAGAGCAGTGGATATGTGTTCTCTGGAGCGACCAATCACGCGTCTCCATCTGGCGGTTGCCAGGAGAACGGTACTTGTCTGACTGCACTGTGCCAAGTGTAAAGTTTGGTGGAGGGGGGATTATGGTGTGGGGTTGTTTTTCAGGAGTTGTGCTCGGACCCTTAGTTCCAGTGAAAGGAACTCTTAATGCATCAGCAGACCAAGAGATTCTGGACAATTTCATGCTCCCAACTTTGTGGGAAATGACTGCGCACCAGTGCACACAGCAAGGTCCATAAAGACATTGATGAGTGAGTTTGGTGTGGAAGAACTTAACTGGCCTGCACAGAGTCCTGACCTCAACCCAACAGAACACCTATGGGATGAATTAGAGTGGAGACTGCGAGCCAGGCCTTCTTGTATAACATCAATGTCTGACCTGGTCAAAAATTCCGATAAACACATTCCTAAACCTTGTGGAAAGCCTTCCCAGAAGAGTTGAAGTTGTTATAGCTGCAAAGGGTGGGCTGAAATCATATTAAACCCTATGGATTAAGAATGGGAAGTCACTCAAGTTCATATACGTGTGAAGGCAGACGAGCGAATACTTTTGGCAATATAGCGTATATATTATATTGTATAATTAAGTTACGAACAGAGATTTTCCATTCTATTCTAGAACAGTACAAGCATTGTACTGTACTACATACATATAACAGACAGTGGGTCTGATGAGATGTATGGAGCAGAGTGGATGTTTTGTTTTTCTTCGGTGAGATGTCTGACCAGATCTGGAGCCTGAACCTCTCCCTGTCAAAACCTCCCTGCCTCCAATAATGGACAGATTGTCCAGAGGGAAGAGAAGAAGAGAGTATGAGGGAGAGAAAAGGGAGAAAAGATGAAAGGCGGGAAAGGCAAAACTGGGCCATCTCCTCCGCCTGTCACGTAATATGAAAGTCTGAAAAGTGTTATGAAGCCAGTAAAGACATACAACTTAGTTTTGGTGACTCTCTCTCGTTCTCTCTCTCTCTCTCTCTCGGTCTCCGAAAGGCCCCTATGATACGACGGGCTTGTCCTAGTAAAGGAGTCTGAGGTTCCAGGATGAATCGCACAGCCATTAAAAAACAATAAGCCCACACCAAGCTCTCAGACATACCTTTAAGACACAGTCTTGTGTTTTTACAAGCGGCTATAAACAGCGTGAAAATGTCTCGACCTCCATTATGGCAAAGGAAAAAGTGCAGCAAATGCATTAACTGTGCTGCACGGCTGGCGAGATTTAGATTAGGTCTTTCTACAATTCAGTGTAGGGATTTCAGAGACTGTATATATATATATATATATATATATATATATATATATATATATATATACACAGTATACAATATATTATAAACACATTCAAGAATCAGTAATCTGACATGGTTAAATACTGTCCTGTTGGATTAAAAGAATACACTGTTTTATCAGCACGCACACAGAAACTCACCTTTGAGCTGATCGGTCAGCACACAGTAAGCAAACACTGTGATTGATTAGAGGCTCATTTGCATAAAACGCTTCTGTAGAGTTCTTTACTTACTACATTACTTTACATTATTGTCTTTCATATCTGGATGATTTTTCCCAAATGGAGTATGAGTACATGTTTTTTGGTACCCGCCAATACTGAGTCTGATATCATAATGAATTACTATGATAGCAGTATAAATGATAGCAGTGTAACTTAA
>CM067481.1:8790556-8819053 GCA_034552555.1 Semaprochilodus insignis | reverse complement strand
CCTTTATTTATGTATTTAGCTGCATCATAAACATCACATTTTAATAACAGAAGGACTACATAAAAGCATGTGAAATAAAAAGAGCAAACAGACAACAACAGACAGAGTCAAAGCGAGTAGGAGAGAGAAAGCCGTCTAAAGGCTGACTATAGTGACAATTATTTTTGTTATTTATTTAGTTATTAATATTTATTTATTTATTTATTTATTTGTGCCTCACACTCCTAGCTGCATCAGAAACATGACACTTTAATAACAGAAGGGCTCCATAAAAGCAAGTGACATAAAGAGAGCGAACAGACGAGTCAAAGCGAAAGTAGGAGAGAGAGAAAGCCGCCTAAAGGCTGACTATAGTGACAATTATTTGAGTCTGACGTCAGGCGTGTCCAGTCATATATCACCCTGTCAGACAAAAAGCAAAATGCATAGACACATACACATATACACATTGAGCTGAGCAGGCAACGTTGCCATATAGAGCCGCAGCGATGCCATTATTTCTCATACTTAGGTGTGTATGTATTTCTGTACGCAGTTTCTCACGCTCTCTCCCACACACACACACAATCACACCTATGCGCCAGAATACATGCTCCTGGGAATGATTAATTTGTCTAATTCGCTCTCTAAATAAATAAACTCCAGAGACACCCTTGATTTATTAGGGGGCCAAACAATTACAGCTGCATGCAGTGTGGCTGTCACTGCAATAAACCGCCTTCACCTTGAGAACGCTTCAGCGCACACACTTCCAAACCAGCCACTCTGCAAATACAGTCAGCACGCAGCATGTTTCGTTAAAGCTTACAGTGCAGGAGATTTATCAGCAGAAGCCAAATCAGAGCGCTATGAAATTGGATCTTGGGCTGCACATACCTAGATCCATTCCCATAAAGCCTTCCCTCAATTTCCATGGTAGACATGTCTGTCAACACTGCTTTGTGGCAACCTTATTGTTGTTACAGGGACTGGCGTATGTGTGTGCAGAATTACAGGTATAGCAAGCTATAGCGTCAGATGATGAATATTAGAATATGGATTAGGCCTTTGCTGCTAACAGAGCCCTTTCTTTTTGCTAACCGAGTGGAAAGTAACTAAACAGTTATATTAAACAGTTGAGCCATTGGGGTCAGCGGGGGGGTTGCTTGTGCTTTTTTCCTTTTTTTATTTCCACAAAGGTTATTTTACATGCAGAGCACTAATAACAACAACAACAACAAAAAAAAGATACACTACCAGCCAAGGGTTTGTGAGACCTGAAGTCGTTTGTTTTGGAACATATAAAAATATATGTTTTTTTTATTTCATTCAATTCAATTCAATTCAATTCAATTCAACTTTATTGTATTATACCAATACAGCGTTGTGCAGCATAACGAAACACAATTAAAAATCAATGCAGCTGAGTAAAACTGATGACCAACTTAGTAGCCGAAGAATTTAATTGTTGATTAGCTGATGACATCATTGCATGTGTTTTTTGGGCTAAATCTGAATACTCTGGCTTTTAGGCACTACTGGTTACTGGAGTGAAGCAGACATTAGCCTCCAAAGTGTGGGAACACTTCACTCTTCACTCAGCCAAACAGGTTGTGAACTGCAACATGTGCAAAGCCTCCCTTGCCTGGCAGTACCCTATCATGTTGGAGCATCTGACTAGGGATGATAAACACTTGTCTTGGTAAGATAGCTAGCTAGCTGGTGTTATCATATTTATTTAGCGATATGGTTCGAATGTAGATTTTTTTAATTTTGGCGTTTAAGTGTTGGCATTAAAAAGACGTTTCTCTAGAACTGTATATGTCGCATGCATAGGGGTACAATTAATAATCAACGTAGCTGAGTAAAACTTAGTAGCCGCCGAATTTAACTGTTGATTAGCTGATGACATCATTGCAAGTGTTTTTTCGTCTTAATCTGCATGACTTTTAGGCCCTACTGGTTACTGGAGGGAAGTAGACAATAGCCCAGTACCAAAACCCTCATGATCAAAAACCTCCAAAGTGTGGGAACACTTCACTCTTCACTCAGCCAAAAAGACTGTGAACTGCAACATTTGCAAAGCCTCCCTTGCCTGACAGAACCCTATCAGTTATGTTGGAGCATCTGACTATAGGCACACTGGCTCTTGGAATGATGAACACTGGTCTTGATAAGATAGTTAGTTAGGTAGCTATTTAGGTAATGCTAATGTTAAAACTAGCCATGCTCACATTATGAGCTATATCGTTTTATATTTTAATGTACATTTTTCCTTGATCAATGATTTGTTAATGGCACTGAACATACCAGAGAGCTGCACAAAAGTGGGAAAAGCGGTAACACTGAGTATAACGCTTCCGGGTTCTCCTCTCGGCTTCAACATCCCGAACTCCAATCCTTACAATCCACCACCCAGTGACGTCACCATAACATGCCCTCTAATAACCAATCACGGACTGTTTTCCTGTTCATCCTCTCCTGAATTCTAATCAGCCTCACCTTTCTGTTATTAAGTCTGTTTGCTTTTAAACCCCAGTATTGTCACTTTCCTGCGGACTGAGCGTTTCTCTCCTTTTTATTCTCACTGGTTATATCGGTTTACGATCTATTTTGTATTTTGGTCTTTGACTCTGTCTTTCCCTTTTGGTTTTGTTTGCTGGTTGGATTGCTTTCTTGGAGTTTGACGTTGTGCCTGTTACCTAGTTTTCGTCTTCACCTTGCCCTTTGGTTATGTTTGCCTTGTTGCTGCTGTTGAGCCATTGTGCCAAACCTTTGAATAAAACTGTTTTTACCTGTTTTTTAGCTCTGAATGCATAATGTTATGTTAAGTTTGTTCACTGTTACACTGAGGAACAACGGGAATGGGAATGGACTTTACGGTATTCCCACGAGAACAGTAATAAAATGTCTATTACCACTGAGGTACAGGTGTGAGTCCGGTCTTCCACAAAGTTGCATCATCGTCATTTAGCAATATGGCTTGAATGTAGTTCTTTTTTTGTCGTTTAAGTGGCAATAAATAGAATAATGTTATTAATAATGTCTGTTTTGTCCAATTCATAATCCGCATAGTGAGTTATTGTTTTCAAATATTCAACTATCAAAATAACTGTTAGTTGCAGCCCTATACATCAAACTACACTCAGTTACTTTGTTTACATCTTGTTGTTTCAATTATTCATAAATTACTGAAATAAACGTAATTTGTCATTTAAAAACACAGAGTGAGAGTGTGAACCTTCTCACACCTCCTTTCAAATAACCTGGAATTCATACCTGGCTGAACTGTAGATCATATATAAAAATATATAGCATTGTTTCAAACTCCCCGTTGACATGGCTTCTTTTGGCTCTGTGGCTGACATCTCATTCTCACCCACCTACAGCCTAGTGCAGATGCTGTCACCAGTCCAACTCCTGAGATCGAGAGATCCACCTATAGGGTACGATGGTGATGCATCTCCATGTTGTGGCATAAGACTACAGAGAGCCAACCAAGTCCACAGAGCCTTGCACACCATTAAAATCACCCCTCCCCCTTTCCTGTCCACCACCACTCTGCAAGCTGGGCGTGATTGGTTCCTGGAGAGGCTCCAAGACTAGCTGCAGTGGAGAGTATTAATGACCCTGCATCTCACTATCTGAGTCTAAATTTAGCACCACACAGCCATCGAGAGATGAGGGGAGGCCTACCACAGAAGAGAAATAAAATTATATATATAATGTTAACAATGTACCAATAAAACTGAGCGCGAGAAAGACAGAGAGGCTGAGGAAAAACAAAGAATCAGCAGATTTTCTAATAGCCAGAAGCTGTAGGAGAAAATGGCCTGTGCAGATTCAGGCCATGATTGTGCTTAGCTATATTCCCTTAAGGGACCGTTTGAACCCAACCTCATGACAAGTAAATGTCACATCCTGTTAATTCCAGAAGGTCACAAGGAACAAATTAGTTATGACAAATGTGAAGAGTTGCATAGCTCTAGTGTAGTACATAGAGTCAGGTAAAAAATCCACAGCTAACGCTAAACATCAAAACCACAATCCTTTTTCTCCCAGAGTGCGGTCCAAAAGCAGGCTATCAGTCTTAGGCTAAAAAGCTAAAGGGATGCTGGCATGCACTTTGATGCTTAGTAGAGCATGGCGATGTACACTATATGGCCAAAAGTATTGGCTCGTCTGCCTTCACACGCATATGAACTTGAACGACATCCCATTCTCAATCCGCAGGGTTTAATATAATGTCGGTCCACCCTTTGAAGCTATAACAGCTTCAACTCTTCTGGGAAGGCTTTCCACAAGGTTTAGGAATGTGTTTATGGGAATTTTTGACCATTCTTTCAGAAGCACATTTGTGAGGTCAGTCACTGATGTTGGACGAGAAGGTCTGGCTCACAGTCTCAGCTCTAATTCATCCCAAAGGAGTTCTATCGGGTCTATCAGGTGCAGGCCAGTCAAGTTCTTCCACATCAAACTCGCTCATCCATGTCTTTATAGACCTTGCTGTGTGCACTGGAGCGCAGTCATGTTGAAACATGAAGGGGCCATTCCCAAACTGTTCCCACAAAGTTGGGAGCATGAAATTGTCCAGAATCTCTTGGTCTGCTGAAGCATTAAGAGTTCCTTTCATTGGAACCAAGGGGCCGAGCTCAATTCCTGAAAAACAACCCCACACCATAATCCCCCCTCCACCGAACTTTACACCTTGGCACAGTGCAGTCAGACATGTACCGTTCTCCTGGCACCGCCAAACCCAGACTCAGACGTCCATTGGATTTCCAGACAGAGAAGCGTGATACATCACTCCAGAGAACACGTCTCTAGAGTCCAGTGGCGGCGCTTTACACCACTGTATTCCACGCTTTGCATTGTGCTTGGTGATGTAAAGCTTGGATGCAGCTGCTCGGCCATGGAAACCCATTCCATGAAGCTCTCTACACACTGTTCTTGAGCTAATCTGAAGGCCACATGAAGTTTGGAGGTCTGTAGCGAGTTGCTGTCGTCCACAATTGCTTCCACTTTTCACAATGCTGGAATTCACTGAGCTCCTGAGAGCGACCGGCTCTTTCGCTAATGTCTGTAGGAGCAGTCTACATGCCTAGGTGCTTGGTTTTATACACCTGTGGCCATGGAAGTGATTGGAACATCTGAATTTAATGATTTGGATGGGTGAGTCAATCCTTTTGGCAATATAGTGTGCATAGGCTATACAGTTCTGTATCCTCTCACACTGAGTAAAATCTTAAATGCCTTCTTATTGAATCTCTCAGATCAAATGTACCCAGTGTTTATATCAAATAGAAGGAGAGCGAGAAACAATCGATAAGAGTGAGTGAGCGAGAGAAAGAGGGCGGACACAGCAAGTGAAATGGGATATGTTGCAGCCCATGGGGTAGAGAGAGCAAGGGCGCACTAAACTGTTATGAATAGTATATCAATAATAGCATTTAAACACACAGTTAGGGAAGGCATACATAGCCATGCTGTACGGCTACTGCGATTAATTCAGTAATGTGTAATAACCCAGTTTATAAGATATATTCTCTGTGCTGCTCTTCAGTGCTCAAATTCATGGTGTAGCTTATTAATTAATTTGCTATTCAGCAAGCAACCTTTTAGGCCACGATCATCCCTTTGCCTTTGATCTTACAGATAAATAGAGAACGGCTCAATGCTACATGTTTTATCCGGATAAAGATACAAAAAAATTAAGTATCGGCCTATTACCGATACAGTTATGATATTTATTGATTTGTAACCCATGCACATCTATAAGCAATCATAGTCAAACTACTCAAACACTCTGCTAACAACTGTGATGACTGGCAAACAGACTGTGACACGCGCTGAGCTAAAAGCACATCGATGTTTATTAAACAGGTTTGTAGTTAAACACAGAAAGATCAGGGCGGACATAACCAGAGGCCTAGACAGAGGCAGAACCAGGAAACGGGCAGAAGTCAAAACCAAGTAAACAAACCAACCAGCAAAAGTACCAAAGTGGATAAACAAATAGAGTAAACCAGAGAATCAGAACAGAGTCAAAACCAGAGTAACTAACAAGAAGAACAACAGGGGGAAACACTCAGTATGCACAGACTGGCAATACTTCACAATGCGTCAGTGTGAGAGAGGGGTTTGAGAGCAAACAGACTGATTGGCAACAGGTATGTGTGGTTAGAATTCTGGAAGGAGGATCTGGAAAACGGGATGTAATTGGAGTTATGGGAAATGGAGTCTGGGAGATCGGAGGTGAGAGGAGAGACCGCAGGCGTGACAACAATATGGCATCACACAATGTTAGCATGGGGTATTTCCAGCTAGATGGCTGAAGATGGATTACAGCGCTGCTATCTAGCAGTCAGGGGTTTAAACACAACACAGAATAACCCACTATTTACCATGAATTATTTTTATTATTCGCATGTAAAATGATGCTTAAACATCATTGCTGTCCTTTTGAGAATCGACACAAATAATCGATATACTTGAGTATAATCATGTTTTTTACGCCCCTAACATGCAGTCCCGCTAAAGGAAAAGACAAAGGGAAGGTGTGAAAAACACAGTATCTCAATCTCTGAGAAAGAGGAGAAAATCAAGCTCCACAGGTGTCTCCGTCTATCCTTCCACTGTTAGAAGAGAACTCAATGCAATGGGTCTGAAAGGAAGTGTAGCTGTTCAAGAAGCTCCTCACTGAGAAAAGGAGACAAACACATCAAACCTAGAAGCTGCTGATGTTCTCAGAACAATTGTCTGACCACCCCAGAGTTCTCAACATTACTGAATGAGTTTGTAATTACATGCAACCAACTTCTAAGACTGAAGTTTGAAGGTGTGGAAAAATATGCTGCAGATTTCTTTGATAAACTGAAAGCAAGGCAATACCCCAAAAAAGAATAGAAGCAGTAAAATGCAATAATATGGACACAAATTAACTAAAAACATGCACTTAAAGGCCATTTTGACTGGGCATTTAACAAATCGTCACTGTCCAAAGAAAAACAAGTATCTCCAAAATGGCAATTTCACAGGAGAGGGCAAAAATGTAATGTAATTCTAATGTAAGTCAAAGGAACAAGACTTCTTTCCAAGCAAATTGAGGCCAATTCTGCTGATCCATTCATCATGAAATTGTGACACAGTGTAAGCTTGTGTTCAAACGATGCATAAAAGTAAAAATTGACAAAAATGGAGATACATGTTTTTGTTTGGAAAGAGATGAAATAAAGGGCACTGCTGAACCTGAAATCAGTCTGTGAAGAAGCCATTGTGTGGAAAGTTGTTTTAAAAACAATCCATCCGCTAGCAAAGCAATATAGACTACACTGCTTGTTATTCTTCACTGAATGGCAACAAAACCTTGCATTTATATACATCAAGCCATTCAGAGGTTCTTCCTAGAGCATGCGGTTATGAAATACATATTTATGAGCAGCAGACTCTCTTTTGAACTTAATGTAAAGAGGAGTGGGAAGAGGATTACGTGTGAAAAAGAGATAGAGAAAGAAAGAGGGGGAGGAGAGCCAGCAAACATGGACAGATAGAGGGGGAGGAGAGAGGGAGAGAGAAAGAGAGAGATACCCAGCGTAACACTAACCGAATCGAACAGCATTTTTCTCTGTCTGATGAATAATGGATGTGGCTAACTGGGAGCCAGCATATGCATTTAGCTGTGTTAATATTTTACACCATCCAAATGCTGGAGAATAGCCATTATTAGCCAGGCCTTATCAGCCTGGGAGGCTTTTTGTGACCAAAGTCATCATCCAACACTTTACTACCAATTACAAGCACTGTGTACACTCACATATCCAGGCAGGCTCAGGGCCCGTGAGAGTGTGAGCAATATAACATCATCCGATCGCATGTATGTGGGCAAGTAAAGGCTGCTTTCTAAATAAATAAATAAATAAATAAATCATCTGCACATGGGGGAGGACACAGGTAAACTGTAGGGATGCACCAAAATGAAAGCCGAAACTGAACAAAACATTTAACTGAAGGCCGAAGGCCAAATACCGAGTGTTTTATTAATTTGCCCATATTTTTCACCATTGCATAAATGAAATAGGCTACATGTTTTGTGTCCTGGTTTTCAAAGACTAAACTGCAGTTTGAGCATATTTACTGAACACTGAACATATTTAACCCCATACATTTTATCCCAGCAGACACACCAACAAAGCACAACATGACTTAAATATAATAGCAATAAAACCATCCCAGCCACCATGTCTGCTGCAGAGAGTGCCTCATCCATGCTGGTCACGGTTTTATTGCATTGTTGTAAAATTGAGGCCTCGCCGTAACTGCTCTGTTCTGTTCTTTACTCTGTCTGGAGTTCCGTTTGGCTTGAATGCTTGAAGCTGAATAAAAGCTGGGAGATGTCAGCGTGCTCCGGTGTGACTCGCAGTGGGAACACATTTAAGTGGGTATAACCCTAGAGCGTTGGCGCTAGCCCTGGAGCTAAGTACAAATTCTGCTCTGGTTCTCGTCTACATCAAGGAACAAGAAAAAATTAACAGTGTCATCATTGTTCAGTATAAATGATTTGGTTTTTTTACTTATTCCGAACATCGAAAGTGTTTTTCCGCCATTTTCAGCTGAATAATTTTGGTTGTAGAACGTTTGGTGCATCCTTAATTATTGTTATTATTATTATTATTATTAGTAGTAGTAGTAGTATTAGTAGTAGTAGTACATGTTTATTTACATGTAACAGTGTGTAAACTAGTGGTGAATGTTGTAAAAATATGCTTCCTTTGATGACTATTTTGCCTTGCAATGCCCTGTATGTATCTCTCCACCATGAATGTATTTGTCTTGTGTTTTAAAGAAAAACAAATCAACAGTCTTAAACAACATCTCTCAACATTGTACAATGTATTTGCACCCATGTCATATAATGACAAGCTTTTAGAGTCATTAAGCGCTTCAGATGTCTGGTTTCTATCACCACCACTGTGTACAATTCTGACAGTAAGTTTAATACATTGTGCACAGGTGGAATTGCCCTAAAGGCCATAGTTACAGTAGCCTACAGCTGTTATTAGGCTGGTATATGGTACATTTTCTTATAGGAGCTCCAATGACACAACCACAGTGTCTGCTGAGCCAACCTTCATGTTTGTTTGATGGGGAGAGATATTCTGTGCATGAAAAGCTTTATCTGTTTAACAAGAGTAAATTAATTAATTAACTTGCATTAATTAATTAACAGACTTGTGCTGCAATATAAGCCATACAATATATCAGGGTGGATACAGGACAATACTCCCATCAATCGGCTCAATCATGTCACCAACACAACCTATTCTCACAGCCTTTTAAAAATCAGGCAGGAAGGTTACAGTGCCCTTATGAAAGAGTGTTTAATGTGTTGTTCAGTGTTGTGGAGGTTGATCTAGCGAGCCACACTCACAGGTAAAACCTACACAGTGTAATTCAGTAGACAATTAGGCAAACTGCCTGTCTCATGCCACTGCAAAATCACCTGCTCCATATCTTACCTGTCCAAGGGCACCAAACGCACATACAAACACACACTAACTCACACACAAACCCACACTAACACTGGAGCAATTCCCAACAGAGTGCTGATAACGCAGCTGTTAATAGGAAGCCATACGGAGAGAAAGGAAGAGAAGAGAGAGCGAGAAGGAACGGGAGAAAGGGTGGGTAGCACACGAAAAGGAAAAAAAAATGAGGGAGTAAACAGAAAAGAGAAAGGAGTGACAGAAAGGGCAGCAAAGGCATGAGTAAAGGGATAAGCAGGGAAAGAGGCAAGAGTGAAAGGAGCAATGAGAGAGGGAGAAAAAGTACTTAAAGGTCCTATATCATGGAAAACTGACTTTTCCTTGCTTTGTTGAACCTTAGGTAGAATGTAAACAATTCAAATGTTCTAAAATGTCCTACTTACTACCTAGTCCGCGAAAACACCTTGTTTAAAATTAGTATATATATATAAAACAATTCAAATGTTCTAAAAAATATATATATATTTTATTATATATGTTATAATATATTATTACATTATATATAATATAATAATATATAATATATACATTATATTGCCAAAGCGTTGTATCGTTGCCAAAGAGTGATGTATCACACTTCTCCATCTGTCAATCCGATGGACGAGTCTGGGTATGGCAGTTGCCAGGAGAACGGTACTTGTCTGACTGCATTGTGCCGAGTGTAAAGTTTGGTGGAGGGGGGATTATGGTGTGGGGTTGTTTTTCAGGAATTGGGCTCGGCCCCTCAGTTCCAGTGAAAGGAACTCTTAATGCTTCAGCAGACCAAGAGATTCTGGACAATTTCATGCTCCCAACTTTGTGGGAACTGCAAAGGGTGGGCCGACATCATATTAAACCCTATGGATTAAGAATGGGATGTCACTCAAGTTCATATGCGTGTGAAGGCAGACGAGCGGAAAGTGTCCATTCAGCCCACAGCAGTATAGATCTGTCCATTCACAGTGAAAGTGTGTTTCAGCCTGGACTGCTATTTGAATAACGCACAGTGCAGGGCATCCACTCAGAACAAAGCTTTACATTTACATGTCTGGGCAATCCAGTCAAAATTTCTGGTACTGTGAAAGTAAAAGATGACCCGATTTCCAGAAGGTATAAAGTGATAAGATGAAACATTATTTTCATCATTTACAGTTTTAAAACGACAAATAAGGACAAAGGACTGAAGCAAAGGTTCGGGCACCCTGTATGGTCAGTTCTCAAAAACACCCCATTTGGCAAGTATCACAGCCTGTAAACTTTTGTAGACACCTAAGAGTCTTTTATTTCTTGTTTGGGGGATTTTCACCCATTCTTCTTTGCAAAATCTTATGGTTATGAGAGCTTCTTGGGCTGTCTTGGATGTCCTGCTCTTTTGAGGTCTATCCAGAGATCGTCAATGATGTTTAGGTTGGGGGACTGTGAGGGCCACAGCAAAACCTTCAGCATGCGCCTCTTGAAGTGTTTCATTGCGGATTTTAAGGAGTGTTTAGGATCGTTATCCTTTTTTTCCAGTATTTAAATAAATGTATTTGTCGCTTACCATGCCGTGTTCTTTTCATGAACAACTGCACCCTTTTTTCTCTCAACATACCTTTGAACATTTTCACTTCATCAGCCCACAGGACCTCCTATTCAAAATGCATCAAGCTTGATTACATACTTCTGATGGTGAATTTTGTGGTGGGAAAACAGGAAAGGTTATCTTCTGGTGACTCCATGAAGATCATGTCAGTCCAGGTGTCCACCAAAACATGGGTTCTAAACTTGACCTCCATAATTCCTGTTAACGACCTTTTCTTAATTCCATTATAAACTGAGGAAACCATTACCTGAAAAGGCTTTTCTGTCTTTTTGCTAGCCTTCCCTTACTTTGAGGGGAATGGCGGTGTGCAGCATGTAGTACATACTACTGTAGTATGCAGTATGCAGTATAGTAGTGTACCATTTCAAATACAGTATTTACAGTAAAGTATTTATAAAGCTTTGAAATTTGCATCACTTGGCCTTCATTAACAATGACTGGGAACAAGCCATAGCCCTAATAAGCTAAATAAGGTTTGAGAATTATCTGAGAGCTCAAATCACTTGGGGTGCCCAAACACGTTTCATCCTCAAAAACAGGAAAAAAGAGAACAAAAAATACAAGCAGGACAGGTAGGGAAAAAGATGAGGAGAGAGGCCAATAGAGTAAGACAAAAGAGAGTCTTAGCAAAAAACAGAAACATGTCCACCTTTAAATCCCTACACTGGGTTGCTGACCTCTCTTTGCCAACCTGACAGCGACTCAAAAGCCTGGACAGTAGTGAGAGACCGCCCGCTGACCCATAATCCCTCTCTGCTGCCAGAATTGGCGGAGGGAGGCCTCTGTCAAGGACGAAGGCTGTGCAAGGAGCCAGCAGCACGACTCAGCGCCCCAAAGCACCCCCCCTCCACCACCACCACTCCTCGTACCATGACTCAGCACGCCAACTCACTTCCCCTCTCCACTTCCATTCTCCTAGCTCTCTTTGTGAACAATGGTAAAGAAGTCTGGTGTCTTCACAGGTGATGGAAGAGGTGTATTCGCTCACTCAAATGAGCAGCTTCACTGAAACTTCCATTCTCATAACTTCGCTGTTCCTGCGAAAAGAACTAAACGTTCTACTGGCATCGGTGGAGGACAGAACAGAGAGAAAAGCAATCGAAAGAGAGAAATACTTCTGGGCTTCTCAATCAAAAAAATCAATCTAGCACCTCACCGTACCTCTAAGTAAGCAAAGAAACTGTAAAACTGTGATAGAGCTGAGGTTCCATGTACTAGAGAACTCCCCTCTTACTCTAAATATAATTAGTAGAGTCTGAAATAAAAAAGTGTGAGTTAAACTCTGTTCAGGTTTAAAATATTTAGAAATGAAAAAGGTGAAGACTAACACCTTATTATACCAGCACCAAAGAGGACTAGAACTGCATTATGGAAAAGCCATCCAGGGTAAAACAAAGCTTCATGATCGTTTTGATGAAAGCGGAACTTAAACTTAATTTTGGACAGATCATTATTGTATTTACCTATAATCTAATTATGACACTTTTACCAGAAACGTCAGGACTTTTGGTGATGGGCCAGTTTGGATCACTTTTGGCCAGAATTTTGGTCAGGATTCTTCTCAGGCTTCAATTCAAAACTTGAAGAACTAGTTCAGGTCAAGTTCAGACAACAATTTGTTGGGCTCAGGTCAGGTTCAGACTCAAAACTTGATGCTGTGGGTCAGTTTAGCTTGGCTTTGGACACGTAGTTCTTGGGCTGCATTCGGGCTTACACCAAAAGCGGTTGGGGTGAAGTGCCCTTGAGCAAGGGGTGCTGTGGATAGGGCTGCCCACCGTTCCGGGCAAGCGCACTCACTGCCCCCTAGTGTGTGCGTTTACTAGCGTGCGGAAAACAAATTCCTCTGTGTGTAAAGTCCAACTCCTAACAGAAGTTGTTAAGTAATCTCAAACAAACTTGTTTATCAGGTTTATAACACTATGAGCCTGTTTTGTGGACATGGATTAAGCTTAACTAAAAATCCCATCCCATTTAGTCTAGGCTTTAGGTTCAATCCGGGTGTGATCTGACATACTGTTATCTATAAAATGGACAAGTCTAAATTTACTAATTTTATGGTAATTAGTGGGGCATAAGCTTCTATTACTTAACTGAATCACTGAACACTAGCTATGGGGATGAGGTGTTAAACTAAAGAAGCAATCTTGATACAACAAACATGTTGTGGCTCATAAAAAGCAATATGGGCACACAGTCTAGCTTTTCCAAAGGGATCACAGCTTCAAAGAATCAACAACAGATATTAACGCCATCATTTTTGCAATGGCTAACATCAACAGCCCACCGTAGGGATACACTGACAGCAGTACTGGTACCGTACACTTCTACTCGTAATCATTATCATAAAAATTCACCGACACCAACATCTGATGCCACCTGACACCATGCTAATGAACAAATGACTCAAACTGGAGGTAAATGAGGGTCTGCTCAAACAGTGAAGTGTTACTGATGATGCAGTGGTCCGATGATGTCACTGGTCATTGTAAACATTCTCCCTTTCTGTTTTTAAGAGTACAGACACACACAAACACAATTACGACCTCTTCAACAGGTCCTGGAGGTTTAGTGTCCAGTATAGTAGTTCCCCTAGTCAAACACCATTAATAGTGTTAATTAATACAAGAGTGTAATCTATTAATCTGTAATTGGCGCTTCCCTAATGCAGACAGACACACGTAGGCAAAAAAGCCTGTATACGCCGAGTTTGTTTGACTGAATACAACTCCAGAGTATAAACATTGTGAAACAGGCTGTAGAGAGACCTATTGTCCTACCCATACACATCACTGTCTGGTTTAGCTTCAGTACACAGTAGGGGTGCAACAATTCTGAAACTGAGACTGCAATACACATCCACAGTCTCATGTCATGCTTATCTGGTAAAGTAGATTGTACTCATTTACACTATCAACTACTTAATTCTGACTATGTATCAGTATTGGCAAGTACTAACAAACATGCGGATGCATCCTTGGTCCACATGAACAATTCCCCACAGACATAAACATATGTCTCATATTAGTATGAAAAAACAGACGTAAAGTACATATGTGCAAATGCTCAATCACACACAATGCAGAAGAGCACGTGACTGAAGGACAGCTAATGCCATCAGACTGACCTTCACTGAGCCCGTCTCTGTGTCACATGCCGCCAGATCATATGTGCACATGTGGCCTGGATCATACGGAAGGGCCGTCACAACTGCGCTGCCAGGCTCAGATCACACTTACAGCATGCCATTCACAATGAATACCCATGTCACACAGGGACATGAGGACGGAAAGAGAGCAATCTCTGATAGTTGTTCTAACAAGCTTTAGGAAGGCAACTTCAAGTCTTCTTTAGTTCTGCACTGGAGCTGTGCGGCTAAAGTAGCAAACAAATCATATGCACACCAATTAGCATTATTCAAACTGCATGCTAGACCTTCACACGCTTGCCTACTACACTGAGTTGTTAAGACTTTTTATGTGGTTTCTGGTAACAAATGATAAACTTGGTAACAGGGATGCACCAAACGTTTTTAATGATGCTGTTACCTTTTTTCCCCGCATACCCCAATTTTACAACGTGATAAGTTTGCCAGATATGGCTCAGATCCACTTGCTATCTGGGATATAGCCTATGTAATTTATGCAACGGTGAAAAAGTGGCAAAATTAATAAAACACTGTGAAAAAAACGTGTTCCAATATTCGGCCTTTACATTATCGGCCCCCAAATATTTCATTTTGTTCGGTTTCGGCTTCAGCCAAGAAATTTCATTTCAGTGCATCCCTATTATGTACATATAACACTTTAGGGTTTTAAAAAGCTTGCTGCTAATAATATGGGTGCTGCAATGGATTTAATCTATATGACATTCATGTGTAGGTTGTTTAATGTCAAAGTGCCAGAAAGCACACAGGCAGGATTTTGAGTTGACCTAAAACCAAAGATGCAACAGCAAACACATCTTGCCCACAAAATTACATACAGTGCATTTTGTACATTAAACTATTCCTTTCAAGGAAACCTGTTTTGCTTTTCAGTGTTTTTTGTTATCCTTAGAGCATGTTTTGTGCATGTAAACAGTCTGCAAAGTTATAAAGCTCAAAGTATTTGCCAGTATTTCCCACAGAAATTAATTTTCTTAGTAGCCTGAAACACCTTGTTGAAATTCCAGCCCTTTCCCTTTGTTACAAAATAGTGCAATCCTGTAACACAATCCATACTGCCTGCCTACCAGCAAGCTTGGCATGTCCTTACACAATGCACAACAAATACCGGAGGCCTTGAAAAGTTTTTCAGTTTTCTTATGTTATGACGATGCTATTTTAAGAATAGCCACAGCAGTGTTCATTGCTGCTCAGGAGAGAAGGGTCTGTCTACAGTCTGCAGGACAGGGGTGGAACGTGTAGAGGCAGAACCGCTCCGGCAGCTGACCAGTCAAAACTGCGTGGGCAAGCTGACTAATCAGAGCACACTGGGCTCTAACAGAGTGTTTCAGATAAATAGGGTAAATACAACCCTGAAAATTCAATCTGAAACAATGACCAACAGAACATTTAAACATGCAACATTATTTTAGTAAACTAAATTAAAAATGAACATAACAGGTCACCTTTACATTATGTCATTGCAGACACTAGTCTTAGCCACTGACGTTTTAGTGCTGTCAGGATGCTGCCAGCTGCGCTCTGACCGGCTATACACACATCCACACATAGGTACTTCCTTGTATCATTTTGCAGTGGTCTGACATGAATCATGTTGTTCCAGCCAAGTTCAGCCCATGAACAGGAGTCTTAGCCACAGACGTTCTATATAGCCTACTTCCCTGTGTACATCTGTTTCCCGAGGGACTGTTTATATAGTGACTCCTTTTTCAAGATTACCTCTTTCTATATATCATAGTAAGTAGCAGGTTTGTGATTGGTGGTTCTGCATGTAAGTCAAATCTGCTGTAGTAGGCGGTTCTTTGTCACATGAAGTGGCAAAGGGTACCAGACTGTCCCTAGAGTGTCTAGCAGCGCAAGACTAAGCAGACACAGAGACCAATCATGCACAGTGCTGACCGGGACAGGATTAACATTCATATTCTACGTAATGTAAATGTGTGTGTGGTCATCTCTCGCCGGCTTCCTAGCCGGAGGACGCCCGTGCTGTCACTGCAGGGTCTACCGTGTATGAGTATAATCCTTTTCCCCATGTCTTCATTATCATAGTCCTGTTTGTGGGTATGTGCTCCAGCTTGAGCATTATGTAAATCCTGCTGTATGTCATGAGAGATGTTTCATGAGCTTTGAGCTTCAGTCAACAGGCGAGAAAAGGGGGGAAAGTCCCTGCATGTTCCTAATCCCTTTAGTTGTGTTCTCTCTCGTTCATTCATTCTATCCCTGTCGATCTTCTTGTCTCTCCCTCTTTCGCTAGTCTTCTGTTCCCCTGGTCCCAGCCCATACAGCTCAGTATGACAATTTGATTAGAGGTACAAAACACACTCATTTACTATACTCACAGGACAGAGTGAGAGAGAGAGAGAGAGAGAGAGAGATCTTCATATCACATCTCATCAGCATCAACAGAGGGCTTATTTACGGAATGCGAGATGCATTCGGCAGCCTTCTTCAGAATATAAACAGCGAATCCACATGCACACAGTTCTGTATAGTACAAACAACAAAACCTTGTATCTCCATTTTTTATTAATATGGCAGCTGTAGGTAATTTTATTAGACTGTGTAGTAATTTTATTAGTTGATAAATTGCTACATAAATAATTGAACACAACATTCTCTGTTCATCATGTGCAGCTATTAAAGTGCAAGCATAAAGCTGTCAGATTGTTTGATTAGCTTTCTAGCTAAAGTTAGATACCTAGTAGCTTTTAACTGACTGGAAGACAAGCCGAGCTAAAATGACTCATGACTGCTCAGCACCCTATCATCTTGTTAGTGCCAGCACCATTGGGAGACAGCTGCAAGAAGCAGAACTACATGCACACAGACCGTTACGACGACTGTCATTAACACAGAATCAACGTTACCAAAGACTGCAATGGTGTTGTGCCAGACTGTCATGGAGTGACCCAGAATGGCAGCCGGTCATCGTCAGTGACAAGTCCCACTTTTGTCTTGGTGGAGATGACCAACGAATCTGTGTGTGGAGGCACAGTGGTCAGTGATAAGATGAACGGTTTGTTGTCACGCGTCACACGTCCAGAAGGTCTGGTGTCACTCCACCTCCACCTCTATCACACCATCTGCAGGAACTGTGTGAGAATATTCAAGCTGCATGGGATGGATTATCACAGGACACCATTAGGAACCTCTACAACTCCATGCCGAGACGTCTGGCATGTTGGGTTAGCAAACATGGCAGCCCGACGCCATACTGAGAGACACTACTTCTGTATGTGTAGCTCAATAAATATTGTCCATATCAGTCTAAATTTATCATTATTTATTGTTCTTGGTAACCTTTATCTTCCTTCCCCATAGCACTGCAATCCCACACTTCCATCTGGGTGCAGCTATTTTTTTGACGATGAGTGTATATATGCTAAAACCTAGAATAATACAGAAGACATCATTTAAATGTTTAAATAGTGCTTTTTGGGTGTCCTGGAGGTTTTGTTCAGACAGCAATGATATGAAGCTTACACTGTCATATGACAGACCCCATTTACACTTGGTCACTTCACTACATTCTAGCCATGCATTTACACTTGATAGTCATATACGTCTCTGGTTGCTCCGACTGAAATCTGATTGCTGTGCAAAATGTGCCAATTTGCTAGATGTGTGGCAATGCAACTACCAGTTGTTGATTCGTCTACAGCAGACACAGATCACTTGCCCTACTGCATGAGGAGGAGTTTGGGCTGTACTGGGAGGGGTTTTGGTTGTTGAACGTGTCTTGTAGAGATGAATGTGTTTACTTTGCTATAACATGTAGCTCTAAAGTGTCTCAGGCCATTAAAAAAGTGATTGTTAGGTTTTTATTCTTAATTGCAGACTAAGGTCAAACGGTCAGCCAGCAGCTTGCTGTCATAAATGGTAGTGCGTGGTCTTGGGGCATAGTGCAGTCCTGGGACGTTTGTTAAAGGCGATGTACACGATTCTGGAAAGCAAATGTTGTTATTTGAACTCGACAGCAAACCAAACAAACCCCTCCCTTTAGTGCTCCTTCAGACGTTCCATCCCCAAATTCACTAACGCACATTCCCAATGCAAATGACAGTGCAACACTCCTAAACACGCCTAGAACTTCGTGGTCACAAGATAAGATCATATTGACCTACTGGATCTGCGAAACAGCTAAAATAGCAGAAACAGATCAACCTCCGCATTCCTTCTAACGCTTTTCTAATTTCTCCGTTTCACCTTAAATGCACCGGTTACAGGCCATTATATAACCTAGTGTAACAGTCTTCCTGCTTCAGGAATGGATTTATAAAGATGTGATAAAAAGGGCTGAAATACAGTCTTATTTTCATTTTCAGCCTCTGCCAAAGTTGTAGGTGATGAAGCCAACACAGCTAAGATCAGCACATGGACGCTAACATGCTAACATAAACGAGTCCTCAAAGCTTCTTGCACTGTCATTTGCAAAGTTAATTATAGCTCTACTCATTCACACAGCAGGTTTACAGCAGAATAAGAGCTGAATATGTAATAATAAACTTCAGGAAATGTTTTTGTTAGTTCAATATATATGACCACAGTGTAACTGCAACAGTAATTAAGGTGGAGTGAGAACATTCAGGGAAAAAAAAGCCAGCAAATAAGAAAGGTGCCTTCGGACGACCTCCTGAAGCGATAGGATTTGTATTTGTTTTAAATGAGTCTTGGGTACGTTTGTAAGTGGTTTAGCTTTTCATGTGGTTTAATCTTGATCTCCAAGATGCATGAAGTGACCAGGTCTAATTTGGGTTTAAAAGTTTGGGCCCCTCAATTTCCAATTTTTTGGGATTTTCCAACTGAAAATAAGTACTCAACATCTCCAAAGAGCACACTATTGCACATTTTAATGCACAGTTACTGTTTATTTGGTCACTCTAGAGAACATGTCTCCACTGCTATAGAGTCGAGTGGCGCCGTGCTATACACCACTGCATTCAACGCTTTGCATTATGCTTGGTGATTCAAGGCTTGGATGCAGCTGCTCGGCCATGGAAACCCATTCCATGAAGCTCTCTACGCACTGTTCTTGAGCTAATCTGAAGGCCACATGAAGTTTGGAGGTCTGTAGCAATTGACTCTGCACAGGTGCCATCCTATCACAATACCAGGCTGGAATTCACTGAGCTCCTGAGAGCGACCCATTCTTTCATTAATGTCTATAGGAGCAGTCTGCATGTCTAGGTGCTTGGTTTTGAACAATTGTGGTCATGGAAGTGACTGGAACACCTGAATTCAATGAGTGAGTGAATACTTTTGGCAATATAGTGTATGTAAGTCTGTTCCCTGTTAAGAACGTGTTACGGTGTTTCACTTAGGACAAAAAATAACATGTAATTTGACCAGCAATATTAAACCTGCACAGGTGGCCTTTCAGGAACAAATACACAGCATGTTCTCTCTTACCGGAGGGATGCACGAGTGTGAAATGAGGAGGCACAGGTCCACACATACACACATACTCGCTACTGCCTGTAACAATGGAAAACCCATTAGAAATGCATGACTCTGCAGCAGCTGTGTGTAAGAGTGAAAGGGTACCTGAGAATCATTACAGGGGGAGGACTTCTATGGACTCTGTGTGCCTGTGTGTGTGTGTGTGTGTGTGTGTGTGTGTGTGTGTGTGTGTGTGCGTGTGCATATGTGTGTGCAAGAGCTAGAGGAGCGCAAAAGATTGTTACTCAGGGACCTCTTTTGGCACACTCAGCAACCACTGCCACAGGCATCTTCAAGCCAAGGAGAGAGATCAGAAGGAGGAAAGAAAGTGAGGGAATGAGAAGAAGAAAGATGTTTCATAGGCAGGGAGAGAAAACCCACACTTCATACTCCAAACCCACGCATGCCCCTTGGGTTGAGCACACAACCCTAACATTTATTCAGAATTTCTAGCGCGGAAAAATAGCCATCAATAAAGAATTTCATTTTAAAGTTATTCAAAATGGACAGTAGGGCTGCTTTATCCCTCTGGGTCATGGGGGGTGCTGCAGCTTATCCCACCATTCACTGGATGGATGGAAGGAAACACCCTGGACAGGCTGCCAGTCCATCACAGTGCAGACACAGAGACATACAAATTCACACACTTACACTTAGGGGGCAAGTTAGCAATTCACCTGACAACATGTCTTTGGACTGTGGATGGAAACCAGAGCAAACCAACACAGACACGGGGAGAACATGCAAACTCCACACAGGAAGTACCCCGGACACCCCAACCAGGAATCCAACCCAGGCTCTTCTTGCTGTGAGGCAGCAGTGCTACCCACTTTACCACTCCAGTTGTGAAAATTCCTCACTACTAAATATTCCACAGTCAACTCTCAGTGCTATTATAACAAAGTGGAAGCAACTGGGAATGACAGCAACTCAATCGCAAAGACATGAGCAGGGTCAGCGGGTGACAGAGCAGGGTCAGCTGAAGCTGAGGCGCATAGCGTGCAGAGGTCCCCAACTTTCTGCAGAGTCAATCCCTACAGACCTCCAAACTTCATGTAGCCTTCAGATTTGCTCAAAGACAGTGTGTAGAGAGCTTCATGGAATGGGTTTCCATGACCGAGCAGCTGCATCCAAGCCTTACATCACCAAGGGCAATGCAAAGCATCGAATGCAGTGGTGTAAAGCGCCGTCACTGGACTCTAGAGCAGTGGAGACGTGTTCTCTGGGGTGATGAATCATGCTTCTCCGTCTGGCAATCTGGGTTTGGTGGTTGCCAGGAGAAAAGTACTTGTCTGACTGTACTGTGCCGGGTGTTACATTTGGTGGAGGTGGTATTATGGTGTGGGGTCCTTTATCAGGAGCTGGGCTCGGCCCCTTAGTTCCAGTGAAAGGAACTCTTAATGCTTCAGCAGACCAAGACATTCTGGACAATTTCATGCTCCCAACTTTGTGGGAACAGTTTGTCCCTTCCTGTTCCAACATGACTGTGCACCGGTGCACAAAGCAAGATCCATAAAGACATGGATGAGCGAGTTTGGTGTGGAAGAACCTGACTGGCCTGCACAGAGTCCTGACCTCAACCCGATAGAACACCTTTGGGATGAATTAGAGCGGAGACTGCGAGTCAGGCCTTCTCGTCCAACATCACTGAATTGTTGGCCTGTACAGTTTCTTCATTTGTGAGGGAACATAACAAATATCTTGTTTTAGTTCTCAAATACTAGCACCTTAATTGAGTACTCAAGCACCCATATTCATTCCTAATAAAAAGAACCATTTTGTAATGAAAACATGCATTTCTGTGCACCAGAATTGCATGTGTTAAGCTAATGCTATTTGTTAGGAAAGCTAAATGCTGTCTAGTCACCAGCAGCTAGCAGTAACGTGACAACACTGAGGACAAAAGGTTTTGATTTCAAAGAAGTTTTTATTATTTATTGTAGACTAAGGCCAAATGGTCAGCCTGCAGCTTGCTATCATAAATGGTAGCGGATGGTCTTGGGGCATAGTGCAGTCCTGGGACGTTTGTTAAAGGCGATGTACACGATTCTGGAAAGCAAATGTTGTTATTTGAACTCGACAGCAAACCAAACAAACCCCTCCCTTCTGCTCCTTCTGACGTTCCAGCCTCAAATTCACTAACGCACATTCCCAATGCAAATGACAGTGCAACACTCCTAAACACGCCTAGAACTTTGTGGTCACAAGACAAGATCATACTGACCTACTGGATCTGTGAAACAGCTAAAATAGCAGAAACAGATCAACCGCCGCATTCCTTCTAACGTTTTTCTAATTTCTCCGTTTCACCTTAAATGCACCAGTTACAGGCCATTATACAACCTAGTGTAACAGTCTTCCTGCTTCAGGAACAGATTTATAAAGATGTGATAAAAAGGGCTGAAATACAGTCTTATTTTCATTTTCAGCCTCTGCCAAAGCTGTAGGTGATGAAGCCAGTGCAATGTAAGCTAAACTAAAATCAGCGCTAACATGCTAACAAACAAAACAAAGTTAATAACAGCTCTACTCATTCACACAGCAGGTTTACAGCAGAATAGGAGCTGAATATGTAATAATAAACTTCAGGAAATGTTTTATTAGTTCAGTATATACAACCAGAATGTAACTGCAACAGCAAGTAAGGTGGAATGGGAACATTCAGAAAAAAAAAGCCAGCAAATAAGAAAGTTGACTTCAGCCTCTGAGGTTTTATCACCACTGCTCACTGCACCTTGCCCCTTGGCTAATCTAAAGCTTCTTTCTGTATATTTGTCATTCAGATTCAGAGGGTTGTATTCAGCCATGTCTCCTTCATTGCTTTGCGATTGGAACTTAGAACGTAGCTCCTCACTTCCTCCGCTCCTGTGCATGAGCACGGATGCCACCTGTTGTTGATTGGCTAGAACAGTTCTGTGTTTTCTATTTGCAGAGCCTGGGCTCTATACCGACATCAGACTTTTTGTCCAGTGCGGAAATAGACCGGAGAGACAGTGCACCATAAGGAAACATTTGCTGACTTTTACAAATGTACGGGACTGAAATTCTGAAGTGTACATCGCAATTAGAGAGAGTAGCAGACTGCTTTTACACCCGAGCAAAACAACAGCTGGATACAGCAGGCAACAACCAGTGGGGCAGTATTTTTGGCTCTAGTGGACCAGCAGGTCAGTAGCATGACTGAGGCAGGACTTGATGGGATAACTGACTAACTATCTGCTTTACAGGTCAAATTTAGGACTCTAAATTAGTATACGTTTTAATGACAGGTGCAATCTAACCTACTGCTGCAAACTGATTAGTCACTCCAGAGAACACGTCTCCTTTGCTCTAGAGTCCAGTGGCGGCGCTTTACACCACTGTATTCGACGCTTTGCATTGCGCTTGGTGATGTAAGGCTTGGATGGGATGCATCATTCCATGAAGCTCTCTACATACTGTTCTTGAGCTAATCTGATGGCCACATGAAGTTTGGAGGTCTGTAGCGACTGACTCTGCAGAAAGTTGCCGACCCCTGCGCACTATGTGCCTCAGCATTCGCTGACCCCACTCTGTCACTGTACGTGGCCTACCACTTCGTGGCTGAGTTGCTGTCGTTCCCAATCGCTTCCACTTTGTTATAATCCCACTGACAGCTGACTGTGGAATATTTAGTAGGGAGGAAATTTCACGACCGGACTTGTTGCACAGGTCGCATCCTATCACGGTACCACGCTGGAATTCATTGAGCTCCTGAGAGCGACCCATTCTTTCACCAATGTCTGTAGAAGCATGCCTAGGTGCTTGGTTTTATACACCTGTGATCATGGAAGTGATTGGAACACCTGAATTCAATGATTTGGAAGGGTGAGTGAATACCTTTGGCAATATAGTGTACGTATGACATAAGCATCACATTTGCTGATTCATACATGAGGCTTGCTGGCATATTCTGCATGATGAGAGGTATGGCCATGCTGTTATCTCATTTAAATAGGCTCATAACACATCACAGTCTCACACAAAATAATTTCTGATCCACTTAGGAGGTCATTTTCCCAGTATGAAGGCCATGTGAATTAAATAGTATTTTGTTTCCACTTGTTTGGTCACACGTAACACATGGTACATACATTTACTCAGTTGACTGACAGACGTAGACCTGTTTGGACAGAGCAGCATGGCAGACCTGCTAACTGGTGCTATAGGAGAACAGAGGAGGAAGGACGCTTGCCTCAAACTGGATTACAGATCGGCAGATTTGACCAACACTCAATACAGCCACACACTCCGTCAAATTCCATGTTCAGCAAATCCCCTTGCATGTGGAAAGTGGGTTTGAAAGTTGTAATCCAAATAAGTGAAGAGTAATTTGACCTCAATTTACACATGATTTACAAGTAGGTAAACTGAATGTTTACTAGTCAATATTAAATATTTAAAATTCCATGGGTGAATTCCTGATATCAAGAATTAAATATTTAAATAATTAATTATCTTACTTATTTTCTAGTGTAATTTTCACATGTGTAAACCAAATATGAAATTAGGAAATAAAAGCTAAAACAACTGCCATAGTACATAGTACAACTGCCAACAAGCAAAGCACAAACATTAAACATGTAGTCAAGCACCCAAAATGCAGGCTTAAAATAATACTAATACTGCTATGGGTGTGCTCTGGTCCATCTGGATAGATAACGGTCTGAGAATATATTAAATATTGTGATGTTTAGGTATGTGGTACGCATAATACTGACTGCCTACATGTTCCCATTATGTGTTCGTGATATTAACATTAATAGATTTAGTGCAAAACCAGGGAAGCACATTTTGGAAAATTTGGACAAATCCTGGCAAACTGCACAAATTATACTATTTCTAGTTTTTAGCTTCCCATGGAAATGAGATGCGGAAAGGAAAGGTGGGGAGTAAAAAATAGCATGACTATAAGGAAGAGTATTAGCTGTTTACTAGGGATGCACCGAAATTAAATATTTTGACCAAAGACGAAACCAAACAAAATGAAACATACCGAACACGTTTTTTCACTGTGTTTTATTAATTCTGCCACTTATTCACCA
This sequence comes from Semaprochilodus insignis, assembly GCA_034552555.1. Lineage (NCBI taxonomy): Eukaryota > Metazoa > Chordata > Actinopteri > Characiformes > Prochilodontidae > Semaprochilodus > Semaprochilodus insignis. The sequence goes on along the minus strand of CM067481.1, from coordinate 8,794,306 downwards.
TTGCAGAAATTAAATAGGTTAAATCCCAGATAGCAAGTGGATGTGGACCACATCTGGTAAAGATACAGCATTGCTGTCCCACTGTCTGCACTGGCAATCTACTGTGAGCCAAATGTGGCCCACATATTTACAACATGCATTTGGCCCACCTGTCCCAAAACAGATCTGGTCCACTTCTATCACAGTTACGGCAGAGATGCCAGCTCCCAGTGAGAAAACAACGCGTTAAAGGGGGGTTACCCCTTAGCAGTTGGCACTAGCCTTGGAGTAAAAGTTCCGCTCTGGTTCCCGGCTACATCTGTGAACTTGAAAAAGGTAACAATGTAAAAATGTGATTGTTTGGTATAAATTATTTGGTCTTTTCACTTATTATTTCGGTTGTCGAACGTTCGATGCATCCCTGCTGTTTACTTTTGCTTCTCCCCTGTAGTAACAAAACACTATTAAGTCAAGGAACTGAACCTGTATTGTGGAAGTCTACACAACAGTAAGACAAGGTCCAGAAGGCTTGTTCACACACACATACACACACACTCACCAAATGCCCTCCACAGAGAGCTCTCTCACTCTAGGTTTTCTTTTTCTCCATCCCCCTCAATGTGCATTTGACATCACAGCCTAATCGGCATTCAGAGCCAATCAGACGTAAAGACACAAACAAGCCCCTAGGAATGCGCGCACACACACACACACACACACACACACCACATCACCCAGGTCCGGCGTGTGGGTGTGTCTAAGATGCATGCCAGCCATGTGCCTCAGTGCACATTAAAACAGTGACTCATCACACCACATGTTGTACACATGTTCCCCCACCCCCTCTCTATAGGGTCCCCGTGTGTCAGCCGGCAGCTGCAGAGCAACCGTTCCAAGCAAAGGCCGGGAATGAATATGAATTAAAAGTAGTTCAATCTTCTGTACGTGTCTGGGGGTGGGTATAAAAGGGGGAGGGTAGAAGAGTCACTGTGTTTACACTGTTTATACACTATAGTAAAAGCGCTGGTGGAATATGTCCAAATAATTACTGGAGGAAGCCTAGCTTATCCATACCCCAAAACAAATACAGTTTGCTTATGAGCAACTGAGAAACCCAAATTCAGGCTGCAGCGTTTCATGTTTTGCTGTGTCATAAATGAAAATGTCTTGCAAGTTGCTTTCGCTATTGAGAGCACATGTCAAATTTGTCATCTATGAAACTCCAATCTGATTAAAACTCCTATTTGGTTTACCTCACTTCTATAGCTGCCAGAGGAACGGAGGCCAGAACTTGTCAATCAAAGAAGAGAGTTGACAGGCAGCTTTAGCATTTGAGCTTCAATAGATGAGCTTCAAATCAGCTGAGTGTCAGAAAAGCAGACTTCAATCTTTGCTTCTTTACAGAATCCTTAAGTCCCGTCAGTGAGAGCAGAACATATTTTGTGGGGAAAAAAAGAAGATGAGTACAGAGGGCATTAAAAACAGGATAAACGGAGTGATAGAATTGTGAAAGATGGCTTAAAATGATATTTAAAGTTCTGACATCTGTAGTAATTATTTGCATTAATGTTAATATTCAGAAATCAATTGTTATTACTACATGACTAATACACTATATTGCCAAAGGTATTCACTCACCCAACCAAATCATTGAATTCAGGTGTTCCAGTCACTTCCATGGCCACAGGTGTATAAATCCAAGCATCTAGGCATACAGACTGCTTCTACAGACATTAGTGAAAGAATGGGTCGCTCTCAGGAGCTCAGTGAATTCCAGCATGGTACCGTGATAGGATGCCACCTGTGCAACAAGTCAATTGTCGGTGGGATTATAACAAAGTGGAAGCGATTGGGAACGACAGCAACTCAGCCACGTAAAATGACAGAGCAGGGTCAGCGGATGCTGAGGTGTATAGTGCGCTGGGGTCGCCAACTTTCTGCAGAGTCAATCACTACAGACCTCCAAACTCCATGTGGCCTTCAGATTAGCTCAAGAACAGTGCGTAGAGAGCTTCATGGAATGGGTTTCCATGGTCGAGCAGCTGTATCCAAGCCTTACATCACCAAGCGCAATGCAAAGCATCAAATGCAGTGGTGTAAAGCGCTGCCACTGGACTCTAGAGCAGTGGAGACGTGTTCTGACCTCAACCTGATAGAACACCTTGGGGATGAATTAGAGCAGAGACTGCGAGCCAGGCCATCTTGTCCAACATCAGTGTCTGACCTTACAAATGCGCTTCTGGAAGAATGGTCAGAAATTCCCATAAACACATTCCTAAACCTTTTGGAAAGCCTTCACAGAAGAGATGAAGCTGTTATAGCTGCAAAGGGTGGGTCGGCATCATATTAAACCCTATGGATTAAGAATGGGTCACTCAAGTCACTCAAGTTCATATGCATGTGAAGGGAGACGAGCGAATACTTTTGGCAATATAGTGTATATCAAACCACATCTGGTTAGAATTTTTTGGACATTCAAAGAAATCTGTCCATATAGAATGTAAATGGAATTAATTGTGTAACTTTTTACATAATTAATTGTATTATGCAATCATATTTCAATAATTCTATAAAGTAAACAGTACAAAAAACAACACTACTAGTGTACAACTCTAGACCTCAAAAAGGTTAAGCCAGTAGAACCGCCGCATGTTTAACATTAAATGCTGCTAGTCATTTAGTATTGCCTCTGCAATAGACTGACAGGTCATTAATAACTCAGGTTAATAACTCATTTGTTCTTGCACTCTAATGTACTTGACTGTTTATACTGAGACTCCTGCATGGTCTCTCCGGGTGCTAAAGTTCAGTGCAGTGCTAACCAGAGCTTGGTCACGCTAGCGAGGAACAAGTCTGGTGAGAAACATCCTGATAGACATCCACTGCTTCCTCTCAGCTCTCAGGTTAGTGTATACAAGCAAACATGGACACGTTAATGGACTCATTCATGCATGGAAGGTAACCTAACACAACAGGATTGCATCTGTTTCCTTGGAAGTACTAGGAAAGCTGTCGGGTACTGGTTGTACTACTTGAAGAACAGCTCACACTTGATTTGCCAACAGCACTACTGCCCTAGCTGACTTCCCTTCCTGTAAAAAGGTCCCAACAAGGGGTAGAAATGTTCACAATCATTACTGTGGACAAAATTAAGAATATAGTTTAAGAAAAATACAATACTAAAAACAAGTTTATCATATCCAATTAACCAAACATGCTTTATTACAAGTAAAATTGCTGCTTTTATTCATTACAATTTTAGGTACCGCTTTAGAATAAGGCTACCTTTATAAAGAGTTTAAGGTTAAAGGGTTTAAAATTAGCTTAGGGTTACAAATTAGGCCATAAACACTTTACAAAGTATTAATAAGCAGTTATAACACATGAATAAAAAGGGCAAAAGCAGGCTCTTCCATATAATGAATATGGATATGTACTGGAGCTGACAGGTCACTACTGCCCTTCTTCTTTATGTGTACTGCTTACTAATGATTTTAAGGATTTTATGACCTAATTAATAACCATTAATAAACTCTTTTTAAACCATACATAAATGCTTTATAAAGGTAGTCTTACTCTAAAGACATTCTAATGTCATTAGGTAGTGGTTAGCGACTGCAGTGACAGGCTCTTTAGCATATTTAACACATTTTATTTACCGGGGGGCGTCACCACACATACCACAATCACCACACCACATCCAGATACTGCAGTGGTGTCACAAAATCAGTTTAGATGCATTTAGCTCTGTGCCCGACAAAACGGGTTTGC
>CM067481.1:8713580-8785746 GCA_034552555.1 Semaprochilodus insignis | reverse complement strand
CACACACACACACACATAAATACATATATATATATATATATATATATATACACACACATACATACTCACGCATATACCTACATAAATACACACACATACATACATATAAATACCATGTTAATGTAGTTTTAACTAAATGCTAAAGAGATACAGCTTTAAATAACTAAGGAAATAACACCCCCCAACTCCAGTGCTAGTGGTACTGATAATATTTGGCATCATATAAAACAGCATGACAGTATCTGAAGTTAATGATCCCATTTTTCCTGAGTTTTGCTACCACAGCAGGCTTTGATTATACTGTTTGGACTGCTCTTTGCTTAAAATAAAACCTGCAAATAAAAGAAATATCCCAAAGCATTAAGAACCTTAACCACACAGAATGCACATTCTAAGAATGAAAGTTTGCTATTAATTTTGTTTGCTATGTATTTTAAACTGTTCCTTTTAAAAACTGAACCACAAAGTAAATGATGCCCAATGCTTTTGCTATTTAATGCTAAAAATCTAAAATCAATTTTGTGGTGTTACACCAATACTGCTACATAAAGATACTTCACCCAGCACTACCTGACTGTATAACCACAACAGTAATGACTCAGCACACTTCCACTTTGATGACACAGCACTTTCCATCAGCGCTGACACATATTTGAGAAATAAGGTCATAAAGCTTTCAGACGAATATGCCTTTCTATTGCACTCTCTCTCTCTCTCTCCTGTCTGTTCACCGACTTTTCTCTCCTTCTTTCTCTTTTTTCTGGTTAATTTTTTCACTTTCTTCACGGAGATGGCCACAGCGGTGATGAAAGCAGAAATATTTTTAGCAGCTTTTGCTTATGTAAGAGTTCTTCTTTCTGCTCTCGACAAAAATGTCTAGAATGAGGCCAAAGTTGGTGTGGTGTTGCTTTTGCTGAGTAACCGAGTGAAAGAGAAGAGGAGGAAGAGGAGGAAAAAGGGTAGCAACAGAGAGAAGAAAAATGGGAGGAGGGAGAGAGGGAGGAAAACTGCAAAGGATTTTGCTCCATGGAAAGGCCTCCAGCCCACTGCAAAATGGCAAAGCAGAGAGGGATACATGATCTACAACTGCTTGTCAAGTTTGCACCTGTCATGCACATACTGCTCAGGTATGATTCTGTTTTTATGTACACTTCAAAAACATCAGCTCAGAATCATCATTTGCTACTATATAAAATCATACACATGTGCAAAAATGACTCTATATGTTTCAAACCCATTTTTAACTTTTGGTGGCTACCAAGATATACAGATGAAGGAGCTTCACAGACAGAGTTTTTTTGCTAACCATGTGAGGTAAGCATATTGTGTCTCCAAGCCATACACTATATTGCCAGAAGTATTCACTCATCTGCCTTCACAACCATATGAACTTGAGTGACATCCCATTCTTAATCCATAGGGTTTAATATGATGTCGGCCCACCCTTTGCAGCTATAACAGCTTCAACTCTTCTGGGTAGGGTTTCCAAAAGGTTTAGGAATGTGTTTATGGGAATTTCTGACCATTCTTCCAGAGGACTATTTGTGAGGTTAGACACTGATGTTGGACGAGAAGGCCAACCCAATTCATCCCAAAGGTGTTCTATCAGGTTGAGGTGCAGGCCAGACCAAACTTTACACTCGGCGCAATGCAGTCAGACAAGTACCGTTCTCCTGGCAACTGCCAAACCCAGATTCGTCCATTGGATTGCCAGATGGAGAAGCGTGATTGGTCCTTCCAGAGAACACGTCTCCACTGCTCTACAGTCCAGTGGCAGCACTTTACACCACTGCATTCAAAACTGCATTGCGCTTGGTGATGTAAGGTTTGGATGCAGCTGCTCGGCCATGGAAACCCATGAAGCTCTCTACGCACTGTTCTTGAGCTAATCTGAAGGCCACATGAAGTTTGGAGGTCTGTAGTGATTGACTCTGCAGAAAGTTGGCGACCTCTGCGCACTATCATGTCATTTTACACGGTCTACCACTTCGTGGCTGAGTTGCTGTCATTCTCAATCTCTTCTACTTTGATATAATCCCACTGACAGTTGACTGTGGAATATTTAGTAGTGAGGAAATTTCACGACTGGACTTGTTGCACAGGTGGCATCCTATCATGGTACCACGCTGGAATTCACTGAGCTCCTGAGAGCGACCCATTCTTTCACTAATGTCTGTAGAAGCAGTCTGTAGGCCTTTATACACCTGTGGCCATGGAAGTGATCGGAACATCTGAATTCAATGATTAGGATGGACGAGTGAATACTGTTGGCAATATAGCGTACGTTAGACGAAAGAGCTGCATATGAACAAGAATAACTACTAATTATCTGTTAGCTTACGCTAGCCAGATTTTGTTGCAGACAGAGAGGATGATTCCCAGGTACGTAAGTGTCTTCTGTCTCTGAACTGGATTCTGGCTCTCATGTTTTAGACATGTATGGCTTTACAAATCCAATAAACCTGCTAGATGGTCATAGTGGTATCTGACATTTGAGCGAGGCTGCACCTTTCCCACTATTGGGTGTGGTTTCAGGACCTTCAGAGGACATGCCCCCAGTATTTCAGAGCAGAGAATGCTGCTTTTATTCATAAATTTGAAACCTAATTTTATATCCCTCACAATGTTTTTAGTCAACTAAATTTGGCTAGGTGGTAAATAACACATTGTTTTTGTGATGTGACAAACTGAGAACACATTTTTGTATTATATAAAACCAGAATGTTTAGGCATTGCTGGTATGCTGTGATAAAATGTCTGCATTTTGATCTCTACAGAAACGAATGCTGTGTTTTTCCGTAATGCCAATCCCAACATTCACTGTAACACCTGTCTATTTCACAGAGCAGTCCTCTCATTTTCCCCCACTTAAGTAAACACATTTTATCAGAGCAACCAATTTGCACGCATTTGTGTGTGTGTGTGTGTGCGTGTGTGTTTTTGAGTCTCATGGGGCCAGACGTGATCTTGTAAAGAGCTGGAGCTCAATGTTACTTTGAGTTCCAGCTCTTTACAAGATCACGTCTGGCCCCATCAGACCCTTGTTTGCAGCAGATTTAGTTGCAATCCAGCACCAAAAGTTGTTTCAAGATCATGTCTGGTCTGGTCCCTGTCATCCTCACAGTGATACTGTATGTAAGGATGTGTACCAGGTTCCCACAAGACAATGTACGTGTGATGCTGTGGGTCTAGAAGTCAGTCAACTGAGCCAGACAAGCAGGGCCAGGCTGGGCACAGAAGTGGTCGAATGGCTGCAGTGGAAGGGGTTGAAAAGACTGTGGGCCTGGAAGCCTCTTTGAAGCGGTGATGAAACAAATCGATGAGCCTGGGGCAGCCTTTGATGGGGAGAGAGATTAGCTGAGTGACGGCCAAGTCAGACGGCTCAGCCAGCCTCGTTAGCGTAATGACGTGTGAATTGGTGTGTGTGCGTTTGCAAAAGAGAGACTGTTGTAACTTGCATGTGTCTGAGTCGCTGAACCGAAAAGGCTAAATTGGCATGCGCTTAGCTTTGGCAGGCGTGGACGTGTGTATATGTGTGTGCATGCATTTGAGTGTTTATGTGCATGTCTATGCGAGACTAAGGTGGTGAGGTGTTGCCTTGCATCTGTTGTTTGTAACTACCGACAGGTAGGTGACCTCGCAGGCATTAGGTACACCCATCCGTGACGGAATATGCTCGTCTTGCCCTAGCAACCATGTCCTGTAATACACACAGCAACCACTGAGAAGCATAAATGTACAGCACAGACAGAGGGGAAACACTGACTGAGAGACACAGAACCAAATGTTCATATTAAAGTCCTGTAATTCCAATTTTCCTCAGATCTATTTTTTTGGCCGCAAGTGACCCACATGAGAAAGGACACGTAGCACACATTTCAACGTACCTATCATAGATAACGGTGACCTCTAAAGGCTAGGGGTATAGCTGTACACGCAACTCAATACGATACAACACACACCCACAGTCAAAAGAATAGTTGCACAAATAGCTGCACACAAAGGGAATCAACCAACAGGAATAAAACGTAGTGGGTAGCTTTGACATTGTGAGATGTCATGCAAATGATTAAAGTATAGACCTTATCACTGTCCCTGACTGACCCATCAGCCAGGATTCCGGACATTCAGTGAGCAGTGATGCCCTCCATGAGCCATCCTGTTAGTGCCAGCATCTCTGACAGACGGCTGGACAACACAGGACTACATGCACGCAGACAGTTACAACGAATGCCCTTAACACCACGTCAACAATGTTGTGACTGTCATGGAGTTACTCAGAATGGCCGGGGGGCATCTTCAGTGACGAGTCCCGCTTTTGTCTTGATGGAGACAAATCCATGTGTGGGGGCACCGTGGTCAGCACCAAGATGAACGGTTTGCTGTCACGCGTCACACGTCGAGAAGGTCTGGTGTCACTCCACCTCCAACCCTACCGCAACATCTGCAGGAACTGTGTGAGAATATTCAAGCTGCATGGGATGGATTATCACAGGACACCATTAGGAACCTCTATAACTCTATGCCGAAACATCTGGCATGTTGGGTTAGCCCGATGCCATACTGAGAGTCACTACTTCTGTATGTGTAGCTCAATAAATATTGCCCATATAAGTATAAATGTATCATCATTTATTGTTCCTGGTAACCTTTATCTTCCTTCTCAATAGCACTGCAATCCCACACTTCCTTCTGGGTGCAACAATTCACTATTGACAATGAGTGTATTTTTTGACACAGCAAAATTAAGGAGTGCCTGATGTGCCTTGTGTTCATATGCTAATAGTAATGCACAGGGATCTTACAGGGGTGTAATGGTGCACTTAAGTTTGACCTCATGGTTGTTGATATCATGTATATTAAAAATGCTGGAAGTATTTACTTCACAGATTAGTTTGGGTCAGATAAATAGAGCAACAGAACTTTTGTAAGTAAATTTACAGGGTAAAATTGGTATTAAATTTGATTTTTCAATAAGGACTGAAATGGTAAGTACTCTAGCCCATGGGTGCCCATGGTGAAGTGTGATCTCACCATTGTCAACAGAGATCGCTGGCCCACATCTCAAGCTCAAACTTGATTTAAAATGTGAAAATTATTATTATTCAGCTCCGATCTGTGTCTATATGACTAAAGCCACAAAAAGACAGTCCATGCTCGCCGTCTAATGCTGACGTTGCTGTTCACCAGGTCACAGTGATACGTTCAATAAATGTCGTTTCTTTTTACTTAATGGAGATAACAGATGCCAGTTTTCTTTATCTGACTCTGAATGTGGGCAATGCTTTTCAGGAGGTCATATTGAATCTCTTTCCAACTTCCCCATTAAGCTTTACAACAAGACGGTGAATCACATGCCCCCTTTTTGAGAGAAGGTCACCCAGTTAGCGATCAGTCTACCTCCGAATCAGGTTCAGAAGTCAGGAACAAGGATGGGGCGGGGGTAATTGTACTGTAAATTATTTAACAGCCTCTCTGAGGACGTCACAAAGGACACATTTCTATGACAACCAGGTTCAAGAGTGGGTACGCCCCCCTTTTTCATGTTCCTGTCACAGTTAAAAGGCCTCCTCTGGCAAGCGGCAGTAAAGCACAAACAGCCCAGCTAAAGATAAAGCTTGGCTTATTAGATTACATAAAAGAAATATCTGCATTTCAGATGCACCGATTCCATCCTTACTCACGCTGACAAATGAGAATATTAAGTAAGAAAATCCATTTCTTTGAAAAGGTACAGTAAAAGAAGCTGATTTGCAGGACATATTGAGAGCCATTATGCTGATGCAAAGTAGGGCTGCACGAAATGTCATTTGTTAAGCTATATTGTAATTCACAGATCAATCCTAGACCTAGGCAAAAAATAATTACAGTGGCAATTCACCAATGGCAATGCAAATTCTAGACTAATCTAAAGCCTTTTATCCAAGCAAGAGGCTTTGAATGTTTTATTGTGTGCTGTGAGCAACCTCACCAATTCTCACTTGTTCCAAGCTGGGAAGAATCAGTGCATATATGTGTTCCAACAAATGTATATCATTTGGTTAAAATACTGCAAACCCGCCACATTACTGGGCACCAATACGGGTTGGTGTACATCCATCACCATGTAGAGCAATAAAATTGCAATCCAGCATTCTGTCCATGTTGTTCAGCCCTAATGCAGAGAGACTTGTGTTTAGCTGCAGGGACACTGGGGGGACACTGAGGGCTGGATGCTGAGGGAATGTTCTAGTAGCGTGAGGCGAACAGCTGCAGGCTGAGTGTGAGGATGATTTGGCAGCAGTACCAACGCCTCCTCACCTCACACAGTGAACCTCACACGACCTCCAATCCCTCTGCCGGGGTTAGAGCACAAACTGAGCACTACACATGCCTCTGGAACATGAATGTGGTGTACGTATGTGTGTTTAAGAGCACTGTAGTAAATAAAAACAAAAAGGATGACGTGAAGTTGGTGAAGAAAAGCCTCCGCTGACACTGTCTTGCTTGAATATAAAAATGTTTATTACAAAATTAAGAGCAGCGTCATATCCGAACACCCTGGGTTGCTCGGGAGAGGAATGCAGCCAATTTTTCCCCTCTCCCTGTCCAGGCCAAAAACCCTTCATTATGACTCCCTGCTCCCTAAGAAGTGCACTATGTAGGATAAGTGGCCCCTACAACCAGCAGCGCATCATATGTCCAACACACAGCCAAGTGCGCTATGTAGGAAGTACGGGCGTTTGGGATTCAGCCGCTGACAGACCAACTGTGCTACAACAGCTTTGCTAACTTCACTACACTGCACTGAAACTAAGAACCAGCCGAACTACAGAGACCATTTAAACACTGCTGTAGCACAGTCTGCATATATGTAGTCTGTATGTCGACTCTTTAGCCTGTGTTTAGCTGTGTAGGAGCCGTAGTTGTGATTGTTTGTATGTGGTTTGGGTGCAACGAGAGATCGGTTCATGAAGCTGCTCAAACTATGAGACAAGCGACCAAAACCTCTGACATGTCAGACATTCATCCGACTGCTCAATCGGAGCTCGCTCAGGCAGTTAATCAGACATCGCTTCCCCTCTCACACTGCACAGCAAACGACGCCCAAGGAAGCTGAAATTCTGTCCAATCATGAAATTCAGTCGGCTCCGACCAAATCAGGCTAAAATCACACAATGTAAGGCTATTTAGCTTAACTGAAAGTTGCAATAGAAGTAAGAATGGTTATAAAAAGCCTTTCATCCACTTGGCGTTGACCTTTCTGTTCAAGCAGATTCCTAGAAATTCTATTTTCTACTATCTATTCATTTGTATTGAATTTGTCTGCAGTGCGGCTATTTGTTTCAGTAAAATCCATACTTCATCTACTTTAATACTGAAATGTTGAGTTGTGTTTTGTATTGTATGCAGTGCTCCAACTCCCAGTGCCAAAAACAAATTGTCATTTTATGTAAATTTAATGTGCAGTAAAGCATTCCGATTCTAAACACATATTCTGCTGCATGTCAGACACTCAACTGTGTAAATGATTTACACATTATAAAAGTTGCATTAATTACATCATACTTAAACAAGCAAGTTGAAGCAGGAGACCAAGTTCATGCAGCAGTCAGTCTGCAAACGAAGTACGTTTGTAAATCCAGCTGTCTGAGGTGGCTCAGTGTGACGGGACATCTCTGTTAGCACGCCCCGTTCTCTCTGGGAAACACTAATCTGGCCAGGGTTAGTGATGCATTCGATCACACCCGGCCACATCCATACTGACAGCCTATCCCCAGCAGCCACGGGCTAGCAGTTCTGCTTTGATACACACCCGCACCCGCATGCATATCCACACACGCGCACGGCATCTGACAGTCGTTGTTGTGTCACAGTGGCAGGGAGGAAGGAGTTAAGCTTCTTTTCCAGAGCTGTGCCCGGAACACACATACACACAAGCGTGCACACTTCAAATGATGAGCCTCACTTCAGTGGATTACATAAGCCGTGGCATGCGCGTCCTCAGGCGGAGTATCTGTGCGTGAATCGCGTTCAGTCCCGCACACCCGACACAACACAAGACAAAAGCACTCCAACACATATAACAGCCATGACCCTTGACCTGGAAAAAACAGCATCCTCCTGCAAAATACTGTGCTATGTTCTTACGGCTTTGTTAGATACAGCCTGCTCTTCAGCATCCATTCATTCAAGCCACAACCTTCTATGCTTAAGCACATTGCATAATGACAAGCAAGAGCAACTGTTCTATACTGCTACATCTAATCAACTGACTGATTGGGTGACAGAAGTATCATCATTGATTAAAAAAAAATGGAGCTTAAGGTGGCAAACAATGCCATAATGAAGGCAGCCCACTGAGGGGTCAGTTGTCGAATTCTAGGCAATCCACCAGATGATACTGAGGGAATAATTTGGTCATCATTTAAGGGACATATAATTGTTAATACCTTTTATTTAGTATTTAATACAGTATTTTATATAGTATTTAATTTACAACCCAGGACTAAATGCAGCAAATGACAACTTAATTTACAATCTTAAGACTTAAGAGCAGTTAGGGGTCATATTTGTAGATGAAATACAGATATTCTGGTTGAAGACATGGGTTTAAAAATATGTTCAATGTATGCGTTTGTGGAGTGAACCTTGGGATAAGGGTAACAACACCTAGTTTGGAGATGTATAGAAAAGCAGAAGGGACATTACATCACCTCCTGAACTCTGTTTATCATAGAAGCTCTGTACCATATGGTCGCTTAGGAGTATGATCTTCAGCAGACACCTGGAAATAAAATTTGGAGCCTTTTCTCTTTAATCCAGAACCCAGCGCCTGATGTTGTTGTTGTTTTGAGTCAGTTTATTGTGTAGAAACAGAGGTGTTTTATTTTGATGTCTGGCTTTGTCAGCTGGAGTCCCTAACCTATGATAATACTTTGTCATACAGTATACAGTATGCAGACAGTAGATTCTACAGTAAAAATCACATTGCCAGGTACATATATATGAGCAGCTATAAATTTATGATCAACAGATCTATCATTCAGGAACAAGCTACAGTGGCAACTTAGCATTGGCAACAGAGTATTGGATAGTATATAGTCAAAGTAATGACCAAGCCCTTGATTTTTACTGGCTGATTCAACTGATGAAAGTCAAAGACGGCTCTTAACTGTAAACTGTCAAATGTTCCTATTTCCTATTTGTTCATATTTCATATAATTTCTCTTCAAGTTAGTTTTTTGTGATGTAACATGTTATCCTAATGCTACAGTTTTTAGATGTTTATGTCACTCATCAGTCATGAGCCTAGCCACTGGCAACTCCATTTCCCAGGATACCCTGGGTGAGCATGTGATCTCCAGTAGGCAGCCAGCTACTTATCCCAGATCAACCTCACCTGATTACTGATTAGTGTCACCTGTTCCGTGGTCTATTAAAATGTTTGCTTTGTCTAACCCTTTGTAAAGTATCGTATCGGTATATTCAGTACGTACCAAGCCTTTCCAATCTTTTCTTGTTGTTATCTCCGTTTTTTTTTTTTTACTTTTGACTTTGATTTTGGATCTCGCTTTTGTATATGTTTGCCTTTGTATTCTACCCTTTGCTTGTTTTTTTGACTTCGGCCTTGTCTTGTGATTTGGTAATAAACCTTTTTTAGCCTCATCTGCACACATCTTATCTTGGCCTGATCCTTACAGTTGTTGTTTATTACTAGTGTTTGAGTTTGACCAATTCAGCCTAATTCGAGGGGTTGTTAGCGACTGCCAACTGGAGTTTCTGTGCTGAACGATGTATTATGTTTGTATTATGTTATGTATTATGAATTCATTTAAATCATAAGAAGTGAACAATTTTCCCTTATCTTAGAGAACTGCGTTTATTTTGATAGAAACTTGCCAATTTCAAATAAAACCTTTGTTTTAAACTGCTGCATTTTTTACTTATAAATCCATGTAACTCTAATATTAGCTCATTTTATTAGCCGGCAAATATATCTGCCAAGCACTAATGATGATAACTCCACTTGATTAATATGAATGGCAGAGATAGTGCTGGGGTATTCATTACATTCATGTTTCAACAGGGAGCACTGAAATGCACTACAGAAGCCAGCGTGGTGACCACAACCAGGGGACTACTTACTATGCGTTTGCTCTCTCATGAAGTCACTGCACCACCATCTCTGCTTATGTGTGTCTGTGTGTGTGAGAGAGAAAGAGAGAGAGGGAGTGAATCTGATCAATAGATCTGTGAGCGAGTCAGAGACAGTGGGCCTGTGTGGCTGGCTGAGTTATGAGTCTGCCATTTTCTCTCCTCTGCACTTAACAATCCATTTTGCAAAGGACAGCGACCACCCGGCACCAGGCTGGTGAAGAGAGCTCAGCTTCAGCACCCAAAGCAACCCGCAACCAACCCAGTTTGCAACACCTAAAACGTTGCAAAGGGTCATGAAACCACGAGTCACATAGAAACCACTACTATACACTGGAAGGTCAAAAGTATGTGGACACACCTCCCACTTAAGCTCAGGAACACACGGCAGACCACATTAACTCCCACAGTGGTTCTCAGCTCTAGAACTGTGTGTTGATTTGCATGGCTGATGTCTGCACCCAAGCCTAAGATCACTATGTGCTATACCATGTGTTGGCTGGAGTGGTGTAAAGGCAACTGGACTCTGGAGCAGTGGAAACATGTTTTCTGAAGTGATGAATCAAGCTTCACTCTCTGGCAGTCGGAAGGCTGAGTTTGGATTTGGCAAACTCATTTTTGTAGGGCTTAAGCCCCTTCAGTTCCATTGAAGAGTAATGTTAATGCTAGAAGACAACTACATGCTTCCAACTTTGTGGTAACATGTCTGGTAGATCCTTTCTTGTTCCAGCATGACTGTGCTCTTGTGCTCAAAGCGGGAATAACCAGATGGCCTGCACAGAACCCTGACTACAACCCCATTGAACACCTTTGAAAAAGCAAAATTGGATTTTTACTACTAGCCAGCCCTTCACATTCAAAATCAGTATTAGTTAATGAATAATCTAAATTCTTATGAAGAGTGGAGGCTTTTAAGACCCCCTGGGGGATGTGGGAAGGAGGTGCAACTTCATATTAATGCCCGTTCTGAAATGGTTTGTGGTTTTGGTGTCCACATACCTTTGGCCATATTGTGCGCTAGCGTACTCCTGTTTTTGGTTCCATCTAAAAAACTGGCAGCCATGTTGATGCTCAGTCTCATGGTAAGACTTAATCAGGCCCCATCTGAAAGCAATGCCAATGCTTCAAATAAGCACAAGTTAAGTCACTTTCCAAGCTCAGCCCTTATGATGACGGTTCTTGGCAAAAGCGAGAGACAAAAACACAAAAGATATTCTGTCTTGTTTTCCATTCCTTTGCTCATTCTCCTTAAAGTCTTGCTGCCCCCCCCACCTTTTCCTAACACTTTGCGTCTGAAGACTGTGCCACTCTTGGGACAGTAAACACATTCCCCAGCCTATGGAGGATGGCGGAGGTTGGCCCATTCTTTTGGGATCACGGTGTATTAGCCCACCGGCGTGAAACAGTAGACTTCCCTCTACTTTTTTCTGCAGCTATCTTCCGGACGATTCCGCCTGCGCACCACTCCAGCCCCTTGATCTGCCACTTTCTATCATCCTCAGAGGCAGGACAAACCAGGACCCAGAAAGAAAGCGCTAACAGACTACTGAACACGGTCACACCGCCAGAGAAAAGAGCTACACTTCCAGACTAAGCAGCTCCATTGGGTACAAAGATGCGGTCAGCATAGCATTCAGTCAGCCCGGGAATGTTGGAAGCTTGATCCCTTGAGAGCAAAGACATTTTCTCACACCTACTCCCAGCAGACCAAGTGTGAGAACCCTCAGGCCTCTTTTGCAACCTCAAGCTGCCAGTCCTAGCAGTGGAGTCACTGTCCAATCTCAACCAACTCCCTGTTTTCCGACTGTTAAAGAATTCTGGCTGATCATAAGAAAAATCAGTCCTATTCTGGCCCCATAAATTTACTGCAATGAAACCAAAGAAAAGATGTCAGCCATGTCGGGGAACATGCTCACTCAACAGGTAAACTCAACTTATTTCAAGCTGTTTGGCAAAATGACTGAAAAGAGCAGCAAAGAGCATGCAGACTGCTCTACAAACATCTGTGAAAGAATGGGTCGCTCTCAGGAGCTCAGTGAATTCCAACGTGGTACCAAGATAGGATGCCACCTGTGCAACAAGTCCAATCGTGAAATTTCCTCACTACTAAATATTCCACAGTCAACTGTCAGTGGGATTATAACAAAGTGGAAGCACCTGGGAACGACAGCAACGAAGCGGTAGGCCACGTAAAATGACAGAGCACGGTCATCAGATGCTGCGGCCTTCAGATTAGCACCAGAAGAACTGTGTATGAGAGCTTCATGGAATGGGTTTCCATGGCCGAGCAGCTGCATCCAAGCCTATCACCTGCATCACCAAGCGCAACGCAAAGCATCAAATGCAGTGGTGTAAAGTGCCGCCACTGGACTCCAGAGAAGTGGAGATGTGTTCTCTGGAGTGACAAATCACACTTCTCCGTCTGGCAATCTGATGGACGAGTCTGGGTTTGGCGGTTGCCAGGAGAACAGTACTTGTCTGACTGCATTGTGCCGAGTGTAAAGTTTGGTGGTCCATAAAGACATGGACGAGCAAATTTGGTGTTGAAGAACCTGAGTGGCTTACACAGAGTCCTGAGCTCAACCCGATAGAACACCTTCGGGATGAATTAGAGCAGAGACTGCGAGTCAGGCTTTCTCATCCAACATCAGTGTCTGAACTCACAAACGCGCTTCTGGAAGAATGGTCAGAAATTCCCATAAACACATTCCTAAACCTTGTGGAAAGCCTTCCCAGAAGAACTGAAGCTGTACAGGATGGGCCAACATCATATTAAACCCTATGGATTACGCAAGGGATGTCACTCAAGGCAGACGAGCGTATACTTTTGGGAATACAGTGTATGTGAGGTTCTTAAAAAGTTTGGCTGACTTCATCATCACTAAAAAGCTGGTGTCAGCTGAGGACAAAGAAAAAACGATAGCCTGGAATAAGGCTCTAGATTCCGAAGGCACTGGGGAAGAGGGGGCTGTGAGTGCGGAAAGGGGCAAGGAGCTCCACTAATACAAAATCAGGGCCTCGTCCCAGGCTTCTCATACCCCTCATCTCCTGGCAGCTGACTGTTATCTGATCACAATCACTGTACAAGGCTCGGTGCCGGCGAGCTCCTCAAAAGCGATCTATTTCTAAAGAGGGCCAATTCTCTCAAGTACCGCTGTCGGCATCAACTTCCACTGAGGCAGCTCGGCCGGCAGAAGGGGGTTGAGTCAGGCACAGCCCATCCGCAGAAATGACAGACAGCAACTTTAGCTAATGTGAGGACATGCTGTGGGAAAGCACAGCTGAGATCTTTGCAATCAAACTGCGGATTTTTGGTGTGCAAGACTGTGCCACACCTGCAAGCAAGCAGGCAAACCAGAAACAAACTGGATTAATACTAAAAAGCAGACTGTGTATCTAAACCCATTGTTTCAGTGGAAGCTTTTCTGATTTAACAGGAAGCTTCTGAAAGCACGGGATCTATATAGTTTCCGCTTGCTTACAGACCAAAATCGCGTTTCTGCCTGTCAAGCATAGCGACGAGAAGCTGAACAGACAGTGACAATTTCCATTAGCCTGATCTCAGATGTGTTCTTCATAGTACCATGTGCGGATCCCATCCCTATTTCAGCATGAGCACAGAGTCATAGCTCGAGACGTGAGATCAACATAGGCAAAGAGTGTTGCTGCTGGTGTTACTGAACAGAGTCCAAGAGTGCTTTGCACTTAGTCAGTGTGACGAACAGAGATGAACACAAATGCCCACATTTTAACAGTTTAAAAACTGGTACTTACGGGTGGTTTCCTGGTCGTCCATCTGAAAGAGAACCATGAGAATGCACACTCACACTCAAGACTAAAGAGAATAAAGGATACAATCGTAAAGCTCCACTTTGAGTCCCAATGGCAAGGATTTTCTGGACCGGGTCGAATGCCATTGAAGACGGCTGATAGGGAAAGCCATGGCGAACGGTCTGGGCATCCAGCAAGGCAACATGAAAAAAAAAAAACAGATATGAGGGAGAATGTAAGCAACGAAGGGCAATTACAACACTATAGAGGATGGGCAAACGCCCAATGAGTACCAGAAAGACTAAGTAAATGACAACGTTCAGTGTGAATACTGCAGAAACACAAGACATGTAAAACGGATATGAGCAACTTTACAAACAGATTCAGCCAGAATTTGCAGCTATCTTTATAGCAACTGCCAAAAGCTGAAGAAAATAAGATCACAAATGGATCACATGAGGCTAAGGTTCCTATTCACCAGCTTCTTGTTGGCATTTTCCAGTTCCAACTTAAATGGTGCAGTAGTTACATTCTGGCACCTCAGGTCAGACTAGCTGCTGCAACATTTAAGGTGGAACAGAAAAATCTGAACCAGGAGCTGGCAACTTCAGCTTGGAACAACTGGAATCCATGCACGGAAATGAGGATTTGCAGTCGCCATTTTGCTTCAGGTATGCTGGATTTTGGGGTAATATTAAACCATAAGTTATATAATGTATTAAATTCTCATTAATTACACATTTAGCATCTTTCATTTCTATTTATATGCTGTGTAACTATACATTTTTGCCCTCATTTATTAAAAGCATCCATGGTGATGTATTCTACAAACATATAGGTGACTAGACGTTGTTAGTTTGCCAAAAGAAACCCAGTTTTCAGGAACAATCGTATTCCACCAGTGATGTGCTCGTGGATGGGCGCACTCAACAGGAAGCATCTGTCTTTTAATGAGCTAAAATATGAAGCACTGAAAACATCTGCCATTTAATAAGTGCAGGAGATCTGTAATGTGGGAACCACTACAGATAGCTGAGAACCTTAACGTGCTGTTTTATAATAGTACACCTTCATAATGGGAAGAGGAAACACATACAAGTTGTCCTGCGCGTAATTGCTGTCCATGACGATCCCTCTGGGCTGAGCACAGATGCTGAAAGAGTTGGTTCTGGATGGTGAGATATACACCCTCAAAGCAGGAAGTACAGTTTGCACTTGAAGTACATGTTCCACCATGTTGTTTTTATGCATTGTCCTTTTCATGGCTCTCAAACCAGTGGAAAAGGGGACCCGTTCTTAATGGGTTCAGTAGAGCCTGGGAACCAACACCAGCACCAGCACTGGCACTTTGTTGGTGGAAAAGAAGTATTCGATATTTCACCAGATAACTTTGTAGACAGATTTTATACTTAAGAAGAAACATTAAAGATCACAATGAGGACCAGAACGCCTTCAATTTAAACAGGCAATTTTTTCGTTCCCAGGTAATGACCACAGCCTTGCTGCAGAATGTGTTGACTGTGTGAGAAAATGCATCTATGCATTCCATCTATATATGAGGGCATTTCAGGTGGAAGCTCTCATCAGCTGCTGCAGGTAACAAAGTTAGTGAAGTACTTGATTAACTGTAGTGATGCACCGAATTGAAAGGGCCGAAGCCTAAACTACGGTGGCCGAGAAGTGCAAAACAAATCAATGTTTCAGAAAACAAAATTACAAAAAATTACTGCGAATTCTGACGGAAAGGGTGGGCCTAACACAGGAAGTGCTTGTTGCGGACCCTTGTCAATCAAACTGTTTCGCGAACCGAGAAAAAATTAAAGATTTGGCCGAAGGCCAAATACTGAACATGTTTTTCTCTGTCTTTTAATTAATTTTGCCACTTTTTCACCATTGTATAAATGAAATAAGATAAGATAACCTTTATTAGGCTACATTTATTTTTTTCTTGGTTTTCAAAGAAAAAATATCACTAAACTGCAGTTTAAACATATTTATTCAACACTGAACATTTTCAGCCCCAGACATTTTATTCCAGCAGACACACCAACAAAGCACAATATGACTTAAATATATTAGCAATCCATCCCAGTTGCTATGTCTGCTGCATTCACAGAGAGCACCTCACTCCACGCTGGTCACACTGTTATCACTATGTTGTAAAACTGGGGTCGCTGTGTTTGCTAGCTTATCAACAGCTAGTTTACCTAATCAGCTCCCAAACTTGTCTTCACCTAGTCTCGCACTGATAGACTTTGTAGGGAGTCTTTGGTACCTTTCGCCAATTAACGTGGCCAATGTTCCAGTCGGACCAGAGCAAAACTATACAAGGAAGAAGTGTGGATAGCTAATCAGAATGCAAACGACAGAATCCTAACAGTGTGGCCAAGTTAATATGCTAATGATATCTGGCTCTCTGTTTCTGTGTGGGCAGAGCATATTTATAATCTATAACTATCAACCATTAAATGGTGATGATTAATAATACAGTAATATATAATTAATAACATATGAATCTTATTTTGGATTTTTTTTTTTTTATTATTATAAGGATGTATATATATCCCGTCTACATCCGGGAACTAGAAAAAGTTAACAGCATCATTGAAAACGCCATTGTTTGGTATAAACTATTTGGTCTTTTCACTTATTTGGCCAAACAATTTGGTTTTTTTTGCCATTTTCAGCCAAATAATTTCGGTTACCGGACATGCGGTGCATTCCTAATTAATTGTATATAACCTGAATAAGAAACTATTACTATATACTATAACTATTTATAGTATGTATATAACTATACACTGTGTCCACAGTGTTTACTAGCTTATCAACAGCTAATACTGCATCCTATACTACATTAATATATAATTAATATCATATTAATATGTTATTGTATATATTTTAAAAAGAATATTATAATATATCTTATATACACATAATATATATTTATTAAGGGTATATAGTGCATATAGTGCACACAGTGCATAATGTGCATACTGCAACAAGAGGTTTTCTGCAGCTGTCATCTCTCTCTCTCTCTCTCTCTCTCTCTCTCTCTGTTTGTTTAATGAGAGAGTGAGGGGCCTAAGCATGTTACATAAGCGGCGCACGGGCACCTGCCGTTGCCGGAGAGCTTTAGCAGCCTCAGAGCAACAAGCTCCAGCCCAGATCCAGCACACGCAGGACAGTCCTGTGTTAACAAGGCCCGGGCCATCGCCATCCACCCCCCGCCCGCCAACGCACTCCCCCCACCCC
Organism: Semaprochilodus insignis; assembly: GCA_034552555.1. Lineage (NCBI taxonomy): Eukaryota > Metazoa > Chordata > Actinopteri > Characiformes > Prochilodontidae > Semaprochilodus > Semaprochilodus insignis. The sequence continues at coordinate 8,768,583 of CM067481.1, read as the reverse complement.
CGTTTGTGCCCTTATAGTCAAGGTAGCGGGGATTCATGAGTGGCGTTTTGCTGGGACCTCAGTAACACCTGGATTGCAAATGAATGCTGCCACAGGTACAAGCAACAGCAACGGCCACACAGAGCAGAACCCAGGCAACTCTGACACGCAATTCAATGATTCCGCAAAAAGGCGATGCTGCATGCTCACAACACGTGCTCGGACGCCTCAGCATCATTCATGTCACATCTGATGTTATTAACTAACTCTGGCAGGGATGAATGTCCGTTTCTGTTTAGGCATCTCCGTGGGTGCGGGGTAGCAATCCTTCTGCTTATGTGTGATCCAATGCACATACCAGTCACACTGGTGCAACTCGCCAATTCACATTATAATCCCAACCCAACAGATTATGCAAGGGTTGTTTACCACCCCCCCCCCCCCTCCCAACACACGTATAGCCTACACACACACTTGCTCTCACCACACACCATGCGGTGGTTCAACGAAAATCAGCTGCAGGAGAGGCGATGGTGCGTTTCACAGGCGCTCCAGTAAGTGATTTCCGAATGCACTGAAACTCAGAGCCAGTGATCTGCAGCAGAACACACTGTAGCCTTCTGCGCTATAGCTCCATTACACTTGGGCAGCGGGGTTAGGCCAACACCGCTCATATGTGCATGGCATGTTCTTATGGTACCTCTTCCTCTACTATGGACCATTGGGGATAAACAGAACGTCTCCGTTTGCCTCTTCACACATACATACACACACACAAACACACACACACAACACAACACACAGCCGTGCAGCAGCTCTGCTGTGTGCCCACTATGGAGCATCGCTGCCCTGCAGGACTGAATGATCCTCCACATCTCCATCCCTGCCAAATGTGCGTCAGCTCTCTGCCTTCTAACAGTTCCTGGCAAGAAAACAGCGCTGGCTGTCGCATTTGCCTGCCTGGGAAGGGACACGACTCATCACCACAGTGTATACGGCTATTGCAGCACGCCTGACGCTTTGAAGTCTAACGAAACGTAAAAGCTCGCTGGTTCATAAACAACACCAACTCTACGGAGCGAATCGGCAAATTAGCAGAGCAAACAGTGGCCGAGCCGCCTGCTGCCCGTTCACACACCTTGCAAAGCTGAAAGTGCTCGGACTGGAGGGTCTCCGGGATGATGAAGTCGTTCTCCTTAGCCCCGGTTTGCGGGGACGGCGAGGGGGACGACACGGCCGTGAGGCCGTCCAGCACCTTCCGGATGTTAAACTTCTTCATTTTGTCCCCCCAGGTTCAGCCGACACGACGAAGGACGGAGCACCTGAGACGAGATCACCCGGTAAAGATGAGGAGGAGGATGAGGAAAAAGAGGAGGGGGTGGGGGGAGCCGCTCTCTCTTTCTCTTTCTCTCTTTCTCTCCCTCTCTCTCTCTCTTTGCAGTGGCTCTCTGTAAATATCACATGTTTTTTTTACTGCTCGGGAGGTTTGGTCACCGTGTCGTCCATGGCTCGTGCACGTTGGCGGGTGAGGTTTTATTTCAGACCCCTTTTCAGAAGCGCCCGTTCAGTCTTCTCCAAGTCGAAGTCCCGCTGCGTCTCTCTCTCTCTCTCTCTCTCTCTCTCTCTCTCTCTCCCTCTCTCGCTCTTTATTATCGCTCCGCCCCCTCCCCTCACAGAACACTCCACTGCGTCTTCGCTGCTCTCTCTGCAGTCTCGGTTTCTCTCCTCTGCTGCTGTCTGGTTCTCTATCTCTGTGTTTCAGTTTGTTTTGTTTTAGTAATTGTAAAAAGTCAAATTAAAATCTTTTTGTTTCTCTCTCTGTGTCTCCCTTTTTCGGGCCCGCCCTCTCTGCCCCCTGCGGAAAACCCGGATGTTTAAAAGCTCCTCTCACTCGCCTCCGCGGTGTAGGTTTTGAGCGCGCGCCCGGCATCACGTGACCCTCTCCACGGCAGGGCCGTACACCTGCAGTAGCAAGATGCAGCCAATAGGAGCGGAACGGGGCGGGGCGTCAGGCCAGCATCTTCAGCTCAGCTAGCAACTAACAGTAACAGTAAGGGGAAAATTTAAACATTCAACATAATAAAATGGTTAGGCTGCGAACAAAGGCTGTGTTTGAAATGGCATACTACATACTACTCGTGTACTAAGTCTACCTGAAATTAGCATGTAGTATGTAGTATGCAACCACATTGAACATCTGTAGTGCACTGAAGATACCTGGATGGTGTAATACTCCAGAGTAGACTAGCTCTAAATAGACCAGTTAGCTCTAAACAGTGGATACAGTAATAATGGTAAATGTGAGGTAACTGGTCGTGTGACTGCATTAGTATACTACACTGTAGGTCAGAACTTGTTACTGTACTGTACAGTACATACATGGGGCAGTATGCAGTATGCAGTACATACTACTGTAGTATGCAGTATGCAGTATAGTAGTGAGTCCACCTCAAAAAGCTCCCTCACCGACAGTTCTGATAGTTTTGTAATAATGTTTTGATTTAAAATGCTTTTTAATCCATTTATTTTAACCCATTAATGGCAGAGGATTACGTGTGGGGTGTTAAAAATTTATAATTGACATTACATATTTTAGCATTTAAACGCTATGGAGGAAGATATACAACTTCCTGCCTGATTTGTGTGCTTAAATAAAGGCTGTATGGGCCACAGCCATACAAACACGCAAGTCTTTACACTAGCGGCTAAGCTCAGATCTAGAATATTTCACATCCTAGTCCCAATTGACTAGCTCTTCTTGTGTACATGCATTAACACTGGGTAGACCGGTGGCTAGACCGCCTTCATAATAAGAGTCCCAATCAAAGCAGACTTCCCAGACTAACCAAGAATTAAACATGCAGAACATTTCTCAACCCGGTACAATATAGAAACTCAGAAATCGTGTGTAGGCTTACCAGTGGTTCTGAGTAGTAAATAAATAGGCTGTATTTGTTCTGTAGACAGTGTGACCCCTGGTTCCAATCACCTTTGATCTAAAGAGATTTGAGCCTGTAAGTTTATCTACAATAAACCACTTTACATCAAACCCCTCTGAATTACACCTCAAGAATGGAATTATTCTGAAATTCTGAAACATTCAAAATGAAGTGACTTCCCATTTAACAGGTTCAAAAATGACTAAACCCACATGTTCTAATAATGTGATGTAATTGCCCAAAAGGGTCTTTCTTCAGCACATGCACAGCCAGCTTTTGGAATTGTCCATACAGTACTTGTATAAAATACATTATTATTGGTTTAGCTTAGTCCACAGTCTTTCAGCTCGCTCTCTTCACATCCCTTAGAGGTGTCAAGGAGCAGACAGTCGGTGTCAGTGAGCAGTCAGTGAGGAATTAGGGTAATATTGGATATAGATCATGAATGATGAATTTTGTAAATGAGCCTATTTAAAATGACATTTGAATAAACACCAGGTTCTTGTACACTGTGACCTTACAGCCCAGCATACCTGAATCCACCATAGTGGTCTTGACCTTCAAACATTCCAACTCAATTTTGACCACCAAATCTGACGCACTGATAAGGCAGCACCAATGCCAATACGCATTATATTAAATGATATTTCCAATATCATTCTGAATCCCTTATTTTGATCTATATGTACTAATATATACATTTGCATTATATTTTAGAAGAAGGCTGGTTTGTATGTGAGTATCTTTCCTCTGTAAAGATGAATAAATAGGGGATATTGAAGAGCATTTCAAGAATTACATCTAACATAACAGATTGCATTTGTAGCTGGGGACAGTTCAGCCTTTAGAGCGGCATTAGCAGCCCTGCTGACGACACAGGCGCCTCTCACCAGAAAGCTATGTATCTTTTTCAGCTGAGGAGACGGATCTACTTAATCTTCCCCCAGATTACAGAACCAACGTTAGGGCAAGCCACGGTCAGCCATGCTGAGCAAATCTCATGTCCCTGATATCAGGATCTGAACTACAGGGGTTCCTGTAACACAAGAGCGAGCAAGGACATGTGAGATAAGAGTGCAGTGCTCAGAGCATTCTAGCGGTAAGTGAGTGCCTGTGTCTAAAATCAAATAATTCTGTAGGGCACTAGCACTAGTCCTTTTAGTGCATGTAGTCTTCACAATGGGACATGTAAATCTTATGTACACAGATTTACACAGATAAACTGGTGGGGACTTTAGAGTAAAATCCTTTTTGAAGGACCTTATGCATTAGTTATGTCTTTTCAATTAAATTAAACGATTAAACATTCCATTTTGTCAGTACCAGCATAAAAATAACACCTCAGAAACCTTACCAAATAATTTTGTAGTGACAGTTTTAATTTTAATCGTACCATATAAAACACTACTCAGTATATTACTAATAATACAAATAAAATCACAATAATCATCACATTTTTCATTGACACACAAAAAGTTTACTTGATTGCAGAAAGTATGGGTTTCAGCAATGACAATTCTTAATGTTGCACACTGATTTTCAGACACATAGGCTGTATTTGAAATGGCACACTGCTGTACTGCACACTGCATACTGTATACGCCCCCTGTGTGTAGTATACAGTACCGTAACAAGTTCTGACCTACAGTGTAGTATATTAATACAGTCACATGACCAGTTACCTCACATTTACCTCAAAGCTGTTATTACTGTATCGACTGTTCAGAGCTAGCTGCTGCTAACGCTGCTCAGTTCACCTGAAATACGGTTAACCTAACTGTTAGTTACCCTTGACCATTTCACTCTAAACTGAACCTCTAAAGCGAGTTCATCTTTTATTAATCTTCAGACCTGTATATTTTAACTTTCTGAGGCTCATTCTGATGAAAACATACCCCACTACAATCACTACACCCACATTTATACTCGGAGTTGGCTGCGTTTTGCTCCCCAGTGTTACCCACCGCCATTTTCTCTGGCTGAAGCAGGCTGAGCTGGTGAGGCCTCGGTGCATGATGGGATGTAGTATACCATGAAGATAGCTCCCCCTGTATACTAGAAACCCTGACTGGAGTAGTACACCATCCGGGTATCTCCAGTAGACCATAAAGATAGCTTCCCCTGTACACTAGAACATCTGACTGGAGTAGTACACCATCCGGATATCTTTGGTGCACTACAGATCTTCAGTTTGGTCACATACTGCATACTAGAAACTACTTCTAGGTAGATTTAGTACACAAGTAGTATGTAGTATGCCATTTCGAATACAGCCATGTACTTGGGATACAATGGGATCTAGCTGTTAACAATGTGGCCATGAGGGACAAGGATGCAGTCTCATTTCCTGCTCTAAAATGCAGGGGCGTGGCTAAAATAAGGCTCCACCTACAGACAAAAAGTTGTTTCTGTAGAGACATAAAAACATGAAACAGCATTTTATATTTTTATTATTATTATTATTATTATTTAATTAAAATATTTGATTCATGATAAACCTAAATCTGTCCAATTAGCTTCAACAATATTTTCATATGTGTAAATTCAGGGGCCAGCCACCTCCCAATAGAAAGAACTCTATAAATGATGATGATGTATGTATTTAGCTTATTGCTATTCCATTTAATGCCTTGGGTTTAAAAAGATCATAAAATAAAATTAATTTCAAGCTGTTTCATGATGAATACATATGAAATGACTGTGATAATCAGGGATGTAGATTAGATATAGATCAAATATAAAATATAGATTAAATATGAATTCAAATTTAGGCCTTTGATAAATATCCTACATAACCATCAGAAACGAGCTTTTGTGACCACTTTGACAGATTTTTAGCCCTGGTTCAAGCATGACATGAATGAATTTGAATCAATTCAGCATCACCGTGGAGACACAATAGGTGATGTCAAATAGTGCCCATCCAATCAAATGTAGGGACTTCTCCTTGATACGCTTGGCCCCGCCCTCTTTAGTTTTAACCAGGCTCCTGTTTCTGAAGTGACATGAAAACATGAGACAGCATCTTTTATTTTTACTATTATTATTATATTTAAATACAATATTTAATTCATGACAAACCTAAATCTGTCCAGTTAGCTGCAACAATATTTTAGGGTTAGGGTTTGGGCCAGCCACCTCCCAGTAGAAAGAACCCTATAAATGATGATGATGTTGTATGTATTTAGTTTATTGCAATCTCAGTTAAAGCCTTGGGTTTAAAAAGATCGTAAATAAGCCTTGTAAATATGTAAGGTCTGAACCTTTTTTACTGTGAGATGGTGGTTTAGTTACAGAACAGATTCGGTAGAATGGTCCATGTGGTGTAAGAAAGAGACCTAGCCTGATTTCTCAAAGCTACTTCTATTTTTCATTTATTTTTAATTTTTTGCATGCATGTTTTGAGGGAACCCATGCAAGTTCAGTGGAATAAGGACATCATCGCTAATTCTACACACAAATTTCGCTGTGGCATTCAGATCAATAACAAACTAGAACGGTGAGTCACTCCAGTTGAAGAAGAATCTCTTTTTTAGTTGCGCTGTACAGTGTAACAGAGGACACTTGACAATTTACAAAAGGAATTAGATTATTCAAAAGAGCTTTTTTTTTCTCACTGAGAAGGCTGGTGCGGCCTCTAGTAGTGCATTTAGAGCCTTTATTAGGCTGAAATAGAGCACTTTGATTTCCCTCACGCTGACAGTGCTATGCTGCCGGTAAGCCCTGCTTTGGTTTCCTTATTGGGAGCAGGGAGAGGTGGAGAGACCCTTATAAGGTAAAGACCCTCTTCATTTACGTATGAGGCACTGACCAATCTCTCGCCCGCCCACACACCAAAACACACACGTCTGTGAAGCTGCAGTCAGGAGCATCGGTGATTTAATGTAATGTTTTTCCTATTGTTACGCTCTCATCCTTTTCATGTTGCTAGAGAGATTGGGGGAGGAGGGCACATATGCTTAGAATTCAGCTTGGAGCATCCCGTGTGTCCAGGTTGCTTTTTCGCAGGCTTTGATAAGACCTGTTCATTGATGGCAGTCCGTATTGTTCTCCACAGAGGGGCCAAAGTTCACGGCAGGGTAACCATAGTGAGTGTGGGTAGCCTGATGTAGTATATGTGCATGCAGTCACAAGCACGCTAATAATAGAGCCTCACAGCACCTGATTAAACACTGCTACTCACTTACACTGCACCTCCTATAGGGTTTTGTTATTATTAATATATATGGTAGGTATGTAAGCTCAATTGGCCAGTTGCAGTAAAGGGGTAATAATTATTTAATTATTTCAAGACATTTCAAGATGAACACACATGAAATGACAAGTGACAAGCAGGGATGTAAATTAGATATAGATCAAATATAAAATATAGATTAAATATGAATTCGAATTTAGGCCTTTGATAAATATCCTACATAAGCATCAGAAACGGGCTTTTGTGGCCACTTTCACAGATTTTTTGGTCCTGATTCAAGCATGACATGAATGAATTTGAATCAATTCAGCATCACCGTGGAGACACAATAGGTGATGTCAAATAGTGCCCATCCAATCAAACGTAGGGACCTTTTCTCCTTGGTATGCTTGGCCCCTCCCTCTTTAGTTTAACCAAGCACCTGTTTATGCAGGTCGATGATTAAACGGCAGCGCCGCTCTTTTATGACATCGTCGCAGGACGTGCTATGTCACAGCAGTGTTGTTCTGGTGACCTCCAGCAAGGTATGAATAATTCATAAAAAGCATCTGAATATGCAGATGTGTGTTCTATTACAGAATGATGAGGTATAAATCAGGAGCCACGTAAAGTGTGTTTAATAAGGATGACATTGTGTTGAGGTGCGTGTTGAAGTCTGCAAGGAAGAAATAGAGAGGTGAATGCGCCCAGGCCGTAAGAGAACTACTTTATGAGCGTCTTTACATAACAGTAATGACGTACGCATGCACAAACCTATTTTTGAAATGTCAGTGTGGCACAATTTACATATACTTTAGAGCAGTTGCACACACACACCACACACATCCAAATAATAGCCAATGCCAGCCAAGATTGTGCTATCACCCTATAACCCCTATAATCCTATAAGGTAGCACATAAAAAAGGTCTGATGAGTGACCCCAATCTTAATATAAGAGTGATCAGTGATGTATTAACAGCATGTATAGTGTAAAAGTCAGCAAGCATCCCTTAATTGTTTTTCATTTCCAGCCAATATTTAATTTATAATATAATGGAAAAATGAAATGAAAAATATAATGGAATACAGCTCTGGAAAAAAATAAGAGACCACCTCAAATTGATCAGTTTCTCTAGTTCTACAGTTTATGGGTTTGTGCTTGACCAGAATAAGCAGAGCTGTTTTATTCTATAAACTACTGGAAACATTTCTCCCAGATTCCAGATATAAATATTGTATTTTAGATCTGTTTATTTAGAAAACAACTAATGGTCAAAATAACAGAAACGCCTCCAGAAGCCTGTTTCGAACCGCCCTCGCTGTGCATTTCACCCAAGCTGCTGCTCACCATTGTTTCTGTAGGTCACTTGAGGTCATCTTATGGTGGTTAAGTGACATTCGAATGAGGTGCTGGTCATCACGGGGAGTAGAGAGTGGTTTGTTGTTCTTATGAGGTGCTGTTTCTGAAATGTTCAGGATGGAAGGAACCTGACGCTCACTGTACCTGCGAGTAGAGCTACAACTTTCTGTTCCTCGCTAAGAACCTTTCTCTTCAGCTCTGTTGGTCTGTAGTTGTATTTTGACTTCACTAAATGTTTGGGTAGTACTAGCACTGCTTCTGCCACCCAGCTTGTTCTATAACGAGAGGACAGTGATGACAGCAGCAGTGGTGTTCATACTATAGCTAATTAGGATGGGATCTGGTTCAGGTGATCACCTAATCAGCATCTCGTTAAGTAGAATGAGGTGTGTCTGTGAACGAGTTTTCTTCAGAACGGCTGCTGTACATGTGGAGATGCTAATTTAAGAACAGAATGTATATATAAAATATATACATACAGCTGTATATACAATATAAGGAAAATATCATTTTAACAGAAGCTACAGGCTTAAACAACTAAAACAGTATCAACTGTTTAGTATAGCCCCCATTCTTTTTGGGAGACCCAATTTCATTTTTGCAGCCAAAAATGAAATTGGCTGCATTTTCTGTCACTCACGATCCAAGTAATTTCAACCACCTTCAACAAAAAATCGAAAGCGTTTTTTTTTTTCAAATCTAAAGCAATGAGTGGAGTTTTCTTGTGTCTCTCAAATAAACTGATCGGAGGCAAAGTAATACCAAAGCTCAAATACCTATGCCAATACCAATACATTGTGCATATTGAAATGCAGTGAAACTGTGAAAAAAACAATAAATAAGCATTTCAAAAATGATTTGTATTAGTACTAAGTGCATAGTACATGGCCACATTAATTGACTTGTGAACTGAACTCATGCCACATCATATGATGTGCTATTACAGAGCATTTACTCCATCTCATGATGCTTTGTGTGCCTGTGTGTGAACCAGAGATAGAGGTCAAGTCAAGTATAACAGATGTTGTCACAATGCAGCTTTACAGAAATTCCAGGTCCAAGCCCCCAATGAGCAAGCCAGAAGTGACAGTGGCAAGCAGAAACTCCCTCAGAGCAAGAGGAAGAACCCTCGAGAGGAACCAAGACTCAAAAGAGGAACCCATCCTCTTCAGGCCGACCCCGGATAGAACAAACGCAGAAAGATCCATTATGATCAGAAATATAAATTAAGTACTGTTTATTTGATGGTGACGGTTTTGGTGGTTTATAGGGCTACATGAACTACGGAGAGGAATTTGTGCCAAATTGAAATACAAATCATTACAATTGAAAAACATAAAACACAATTACTTTTCCATGATGACATGCAGAATACCTGGCAAAACTGAAAAGCAAAATCTATTTTGCATTGTTTTCCCATCGCTTCACCTCTTAAAAACTGCATTTAGTTTTGCATTTAAAAATGAGTCAGAATTCAGAATGAAATACAATCTACCTTGCAATGTCATAAAGGCATGTCTATATTACTTTCCAGGACTTTAAACAATGCTAAATCAGTGTAATGGTTGTTTGGATACTTGGGTACTTTGCATGTTAACGTTGAAACACAATCTTGTGTGTGCAATGCATTGCAGAAACCGATGCCCCATTAAAATCATAACAGTGAAAACAGGGAAATACAGTGCATGCATTCCATTACATATCCATATCCATTAGGTCATGAGATGCGAAATAAGTGGCTAAATGAAAAGCAAAACCTGCACTACAGTGTTTTTTTACACTGCTTGATCTCTGTTTCGTACTTCACACGTATTGAAATGCATCCAAACCGTGAAACCCAAGGATCTCCCCTGAGATATCCCCAGAAAGACTTACTTAATGGCTGTTTTCACTGGAACTTAAGTAAATGAAACGTGGTCTCAGACTTAAAAGCACTGACATTGTAACCCGCATACAATTAGGAAAAGTAAGGTGTCCTTGGTTCTCTTGTGTAGCATCTGAGTGCACGTGGCTTGTGTCTGTTCTGAGTGATCTACAATAAATAACAAGTAAACAGAAGAGTCACTGGCTGGCGGGAGGTGACCTGAGCGGCAGACTGAAATAGAGTTATCTCCGCAGCCAAATGATAAAAGATATCTGTAATATGACCTGAAGTTTCTCTTACACTATTCTATAAAAATGTCCCCTAGGCACCAATGGCACTCTTTCATGATACTGCCACAAGGCCTCGGATGTCATAATGAACATAACAACATATAAACAAACTGATCCAACATGCTCCTCCCACAAATGTGCTCTGTCATAGTAACTGACAATATGAAAAATAGAAATTAATCATAATTATTAGGCGAAGAAATAAAAATGGGGTACTGGACAATGTGTCATTCAGACACACGCTCGGAAAAAGGTTTGAAATTAAAGTTGCTAGAAGATTCCGTGTACACTATATTGCCAAAAATATTCACTCACCCATCCAAATCATTGAATTCAGGTGTTCCCATCACTTCCATGATCACAGGTGTATAAAACCAAGCACCTAGGCATGCAGACTACACACTTTAGTGAAAGAAGGGGTCGCTCTCAGGATTTCCTCCCTACTAAATATTCCACAGTCAACTGTCTGACCTCAACCCGATAGAACACCTTTGGGATGAATTAGAGCAGAGACTGCAAGCGGGGCCTTCTCATCCAACATCAGTGTCTGACCTCACAAATGTGTTTCTGGAAGAATGGTCAAAAATTCCCATAAACACATTCCTAAACCTTGTGGAAAGCCTTCCCAGAAGAGTTGAAGCTGTTATAGCTGCAAAGAGTGGGCCAACATTATATTAAACCCTATGGATTAAGAATGGGATGTCGCTCAAGTTCATATGTGTGTGAAGGCAGACGAGCAAATACTTTTGGCAGTATAGTGTATTTTGTTCATGGTCTTTTAACAGCTGCTTTGGAAATGATAACAGCACCATGTGGGGGGAGGGGGGATGGATAAACAGAGAGTGAGAAAAAGAGAGAATAATCAACAGTGATATGCTGCCCATCAATAGCCCTCAAGAGTCGCTTTCAGTCTTCCTCACACCCCCACAAACACTTAGCAAAAACACACACAGCTCTGGACTCTCAGAGGGATGGACACATGGTGTAAGGGAGGAGCAGAGGTGAGAGCTTAGAGGCCAGCTGTGTAAGACAGTGAGGGGTTTGGAACTGTAACCTTGATGCATGAAAGAAAACATAATGACCTTCACAATGTGACCTTCTCTAACTGCCTCTTAACCATCACATCTGGTCCTCATCAGCAGATACCTTTATCACTTCCTTAGACAATATTTATTGAGCTACACATACAGAAGTAGTGTATCTCAGTATGGAGTCGGGCCGCCATGTTTGCTAACACAACATCCCAGACGTCTCGGCATGGAGTTGTAGAGGTTCCTAATTGTGTCCTGTGATAATCCATCCCGTGCAGCTTGAATATTCTCACACAGTTCCTGCAGATGGTGCAGTAGGGGTGGAGGTGGAGTGACACCAGGTCTTCTAGATGTGTGTGACAACAAACCGTTCGTCTTGGTGCTGACCGTGGTGCCTCCACAAACGGATTCGTTGGTCGTCTCCATCAAGACAAAAGCGGGACCCGTCACTGAAGATGACCTGCTGGCATTCTGAGTCACTCCATGACAGTCTGGCACGACTGGCACTAACAGGATGACTCATGGAGGGCATCACTGCTTGTTGAATGTCGGCAGTCTTGGCTATTGGGTCCGTCAGGTACAGTGATAAGAAATTTACATTAAGTACATTCTCAGGTACATTATTTCAGTTTAGTAAATTTTAGGGTGAAAACTCTATGGGAAAAGCGCATCTTTCAAAAATTTGGGCACCCCAAAAGTTTTGCACTCTTTTGCCAATGTAACAGACCCTAATTTGCTTGTTAGAGCTATGGCTTTAGAGAAGACCAGACCATGCAGATTTCGAAGCTTTATAAATACTCCAACAATTAGCAGTCATGGACTTCTCTAGCAGCTGGCTAGCACACTGAAAACTAAAATACAGTAAGTGATGCCTATAAAGCAGAAGAATGATATAAGAGGATAGTGTTATATAAGTAAAGTGTTTTTTTTAAGGCAGCTCAGTTTCAAATGTAAATAAAAAATGCCAGGTAACAAAAACAAAACCAAGAAAAATATCTGCTCATAACTGCTGCTCAACTGCTCGTAACTGCTCATAAGATTGCTAGAAAGGCAAATCAAAAGCACCATTTGACTGCAAAACACATTCAGGAAAATTCAACAGACTCTGGAGCGGAAATGGACTCCGAAAAAAGCATGTTGGAGAAAAAAAAAGGCTCATCAAATGTTAAGCACAGGGATGGATGTGTCCTGCTTTGAGCCCATNAGATTAAGCACAGGGGTGGATGGGTCCTGCTTTGAGCCCATGTTCTGCCCTCTGATTTAAGTTAGTAAGAAAGGGCTGATTTACATTGTCTGTAGTAATTGGTTTGTTTTGAACGCATGACTGGCTTTTATTTTGACACATCGTAAGAGTGGTAGAGAGACCACATGAAGAGCAGATGTGTGCATAGAGAGAGCTTCTAAGACTTTTCTCGTAAACCTTCTAGTGTCATGCACTAAGACTGTTAATAAAGGAGCAAGGCGCTCCCTTACTGGCTCATGATAAATCGAATTTGGCTGACTGTTAAACTGCATTAACTTACTGGCTGTGTTGAACACGTAGCGAGAATTGTACAGCCTGTGAAATCAGGTCATCTTTTACTCACAGTAACAGAAACTTTAACCAGGGGTCCCAAACTTTTGCATGCCACTGTATGTCCACCTATTTGATTCAGCTTGGGCTACTTCTTGAATAAGGCATGATACAGGGCAGCGAATCAGAACAGAGATTATTTAAATATATCTGTCTTAAAGGGACAGCAACAACAACTACAGTAAGGGGCCTGAAAGAAAGAACAGCTGTTTTTAGTATTAAGTCACTCATTTTTTTCTCTAATAATGTATACATTTATTTAAAAATTATTAGAAATGTATAAAAAAAAATAAATGATAAAAGGGCTTGGACATATCTTCAGCCTTCAAAACAACGTTAAATGCACATTCGCCTGGCATACATTTAATTTTGGACCCTCAGAAAGGAAGCATCTCTATTTAGGTAACAGTCCATTAGCCGTAATCAAGTGCTAGAATACTATATTGACAGTTTTGTGTAAATTGTTATACTGATTAGTATTTGTTTTCAGAGTAAAGAGCATGAAATCTTAAAGGGTCTCATATTACTCTGTTGGCTTTATAAAAATAGTGTTCATCTAGTCTTTTCAGGATCTTAAGTGTGTACTTGTATTGCCGTCTCTAAGAGACTAAGATAAGCATGTATCTTGTGAAGAGTAATAATGGTGAGTCTGACGGCGGCCTGTATTCATCTTTGAAGAGACTCAAATGTGAGAGAGTTTGATTGAGAGCTCACTGAAGTATACTGAGTTGCTGCTGGTAATGAGTTTAGTTCACTAGTGGAGTTCTGTATTGGTAACCTGAGTAGTGTCTGACTCCAGTACAAAATAAAAACCACTTGGGAAGCAAATGTGTTTAACAGGCACCAATTGCAGTTTCATCAAAACTAAGATACTTGTGTCTAATTTGACTGGTGTGAATATGCAGCGAGCCATTCGTCCAGCCACCTGTCTATGAGTGTACTGATCTATATTCAGTTGTGAATCCCAACTTCACTTTGAGCCGACTGGGTTGAGTAGAGGAGGCTTTGGAAGTTTGAGCCTGAAATGATCTCATTATAATGCACTGTACTAGTTTGCTCATACAGAATACAATCAATGACATGCTAACAAATATCCATAAGGCCTCTTGCTGTATTGTCTGCAGGCACCTGTCGGGTATATCAAGGAAGCAGAAGCAGCATTGCTAAAGCATAATACTCAGGGTTTAGTCTGCTGTACTATCAAGATACAGCATTCGGCCTACAGAATGGTCTGACCATGGTGTTAAAGTATCGCATATCAGCTTTAATTCTAAGATCTATACTGGGTGAACCATATACGATTCACAATATCAACATAAATCAACATAAATTACATCAGATATGAGGATAAATCCCTTGTAACTGAAATCCGGGAACCACAGATATGTCATATCTTCCCCTACGATGCGTGTAATACGTCCAGTTCCTGCTTTTTTCTGAGGCTTTTTGCCTTCAGAATGTAAAATTCAAGCTCAGTGAGGTTCAGGTCGGGTGACCAGACGAAAACATTCCACTTTTTGGCCCTGAAAAACTCCACAGATGTTTTAACAGTGTCCTGTTGCAAAGTGAAGCACTGTCCACTGAGATTTGAGGCACTGGGTTTGATGTGAGTAGTTAAGAATTTATCCTGCTGCTGCAGTCAACAGTCACATAATAACTAAATAAATAAATAAATAAACAAAAAACAAACAAACAAACACATAGATAAATAAATACATAAATAAACAAATAGATAGATAAATAAATAAATAGCTAAATCAATGGATTAATAAATAGATAAATAAACAAACAAATAAACACATAGATAAATAAATAAATAAATAAATAAATAAATGAGCCAGTGTTACTGGCAGCCATTTGTACTGTACAAAAGCTGGACAGGTTGTTTTGTTTTCTCCATAATTTCATCTTTCTAATATTTTGCTGCAGATTAGTCTTCCTTGTTATATGACTTTGTAACAGACCTCTGTAGAGCTGCAGTACTTTTTTACTAAAGTCTTATTCCACCTTTCCTTACTTGAGGTCTTATCAGTGGGTTGCATCCTCTGGTAAGACATCTGGTGTCTTCCTGAGTTAGTGATACAGTCAACTCCAGAAATATTGCCACCCGTCATGAAAAAAATGAGTTAAAATTAATATAATAAAAAGAACCACTTGTGCAATGAGTGGTATTTTGGGCTTAAACAAATAACCTCATGCTTTTAATGTCAAAAACAACAAAATAAAAGTTTCTTTTAGCAACACAAATTTTACTAAAAAAATCCATTCCAAAAATACTGGCAGCCCAGATTTCAGTGGAGCCTCCCCTGGCAAGAATGACAGTACTAGCCTCTTGCTGTAGTGTTTAACAAGGGTGCAGAACACTTGTGGAGAGGTCTTGGACCACTCTTCCATGCAGAACACTTCCAATTAATTCTTGGGTTTTCTCATCTTCAACTGAGACCACAGATTTACAATGGGGTTCAAGTCTGGAGACTGAGAGAGCCATTGCAAAACCTTGATTATGCGTTGCAGCATCCATGTCTTTGTCAGTTTGGGTCATTGTATTGTTGGAAGACCCAAGCACGGCTCAGTTACAGCCTTCCAGCAGAGGCAACCAGATTTTCAGCTGAAATGTTCTGGTATTGAATGGTTTTCATTGCTTACCTTAACAACAGCCCATGGACCACCAGCAGCAAAACAGTCCCAAAGCATTGAAGAGCCACCACCATATGTTGCCTAAGGCATGACGTCCTGTTCTTTGTATTTAGTCCTCTTTCCCCAAAAATGGTGATGGTGCACATGGCCAAAAATTTAAATTTTTGTCTCATCTAACACACAATTCAAGTTATAATTCCAGTGTTGGTTGGCACAGTTTCCTGGCAAATTCCCTGTCTCTAAAACATCTTTACAGACCCTGATTGTGCTTACAGGTAATTTCAACTGCTGACCTATTTTTGTAGCAATTCCCCAATCTATGCAGCTTAACAGCTTTATTTCTCATTTGAGCTGAGAGCCGTTGGGTTTTACCCATGTTGATGGATGACAAAGGGATTTTACTTGTGTGTTACCTCATATTTATACCCCAGTAAAAGGCTTACACACACAACACAGTCAGAAAGCAATTTTCCTTAAAGACTCTAATTCGTTTGATTTACTGTTTGTTTCGAGGGAGCCAATAATTTTGCCACATAACTATTTTACAGAATTAACTGTTCCAAAGACACAACAAAACTAGAATACACACCATAATCCCCCCTCCACCAAAGTTACACTTGGTACAATGCAGTCAGACAAGTACTGTTCTCCTGGCAACCACCAAACCCAGACTCATCCATCGGATTGCCAGACGGAGAACCATGATGATTTGGATGGGTGAGTGAATACTTATATAGACAATTTTACTTTTTTTTTTTTTTTTACCATTTATAGGCAAATGTACTTTTATGCATGAACTAGTGATGCAACAATATGTAGCTGGCTAAGAAACATCCAAGCAGTTAATTAGGCAGCCAACCACTTATCGTTCTCTGAAATAGGAGGACTGTGTATGAAGGCCTGCTATTTCTGAGGGGTCCAGTCGATACATATGTAAATAAATAGATTGAAACATATTTGCATTGCTTGCATTATTTACGCACTGACTGCTGTATTAATAAAGCTCAGCAGTATTAGGAACCTTGTTACTCAAACCCAGTGCTGAAAAAAAGAGCTGAATTTGTTCCATTAGAGCAAAATACATAAAAGCGTATGTGGGAAAGGAAGTGGACTTTCACCTTTGCACATGTCTTCACGGTGTTTGATCACCCTGAAGCACAGACGTCAATCAGTCAGTCTAAAGGGAGTGACAGCTCATGACTTTCTATGGGCTGTCTGAGGGGCAGATGTGGTACAGGGTCAAACACAAAGTCCTGTCTGTCAAACTCTGAGCCAATCACTGGGAGCAAGGACACAGGAGACTGCGGACGCTAAAAGAATATATAAGCACTTCACACATGGCACGTACCTAAACTTCCAGTCGTGAGCAAAACACATGGATTCCTGCCTTAAGATCTTGCAAGAAACTTTCATCCAGAGTAGATTAGGCTTGATATTTGCAGATACACATTCACACAAAGTACCCTACACTTGTCTACTATTAGTGGAAAGCTCCGATGTCACAATGCCACAAAGTACAAGCCTACAAGGTGATTATATATGCAAGCTTTCAGTTTTTCAAAGAATCTGCAGCCACTCAAGTTCAGTTGTAGATGTTGAGGTCTGAGGTGCTCTGGGAACACCAGCAGCTTCTTAGTTGGATGTGTCTACATTACGACGACAGTCCTTAACACCACATCAACATTGCCAAAGACCGCAATGGTGTCACGTCAGACTGTCATGGAGTGACTCAGAATGGCAGCGGGTCATCTTCAGTGACGAGTCCCCACCATGAACGGTTTGTTGTCACAGTCACACGTCCAGAAGGTGTCACTCCACCTTCACCCCTACCGCACCATCTGCAAGAACTGTGTGAGAATATTCAAGCTGCATGGGATGGATTATCACAGGACACCATTAGGAACCTCTAGAACTCCAGGCCGAGACGTCTGGCATGTTAGGTTAGCAAATACGGCGGCCCGACGCCATACTGAGAGACACTACTTCTGTATGTGTGGCTCAATAAATATTTGTCCATATCAGTCTAAATTTATCACCATTTATTGTTCCTGGTAAACCTTACCTTCCTTCCCAATAGCTTTGCATTCTGATGCTTCCTTCTGGGTGCAGATATTGTTTTCATGATAAGTGTATATACATTAACTGTAAATAAATATAAATAAATATATAAATATATTAAACATATAAATATATTACACCATTTCTTGTGCAAGCCGCTTGCCTTAAGTAATTTTACACAGTACTGAATGAGCATCGAGTCTCTGCAACTGTTCTTTATCGCTTTCAAAAGAGAGCTACGCAAGAAGAACCACAAACAAACACGCGCACAAACAAAGCCTGAGTTTGCATTGTTGTCCTGGCAGGTGGCAGGTGTAGGGCCATTGTGTTTACCACACAGGCAAGCATGAGAGAACAAGTGAAGAAATTGATGACAGAATGAATAAATGAATTAAATGAATAACTGGCCAGGTATGATGCAGATGCAATTAAATCTATTCTCTCTCTCTTTCTCTCTCTCTCTCCCTCCATAGCATGTGTCCTAGGCAACCACTGACTCAACACTTACGAAGACACTGCACTAATATTATGTGAGTGCGTTTGCAAGCGTCAGAGTTTGTGGACTCCATTCTATTTGCCACAAATTTAGCTAAATACTCAGAGACCACTCTGCTTAAGTCAGAGACCACTATTCCGTTCATTCATTCATTATCCAAACCTCCTGTGTCTCGGGGTGGGTGGGCTAGAGCCTATCACAGTGCTCATTGGGCAGAAGGCAGGCCAGAACACCCTGGACAGGTTCATTCATTTCAATCCACTTGCATTAGGAAGGGGAAGGTCTGAGGAAATGCAGCCAACATCTACGACAGAACTCTTGAGGAGTGGAAAACCACCCCTGCACACTTCTCTGGAAAAATTAAAGGACTGAACCAAAAAGAATGGAAGCCAAACTAAAAGCAAAGGGTAGACACCCAATGCTGACATACGCTGTTGTTGATACTTTTGTGCATTTGTCTGTTAAAGCAGCAAGTAGGTAAGGCTTGGCCTTTTTCTGCTTTTGGTCTCCCACTATGGTTGCGGAGTGTAATGCACTTTAGCACCTCTGCACCATACAAATCACACTTTAAGGCCTCCCCATGGACAGCGGTACACATGCATTCGTTGACAAGCTGTAGGACACTGAACCACCAAAGACAACATCAGAACTCAAGGAACCATGTTGACTGACAGGGCGGAGTAATATCTTTTACACAAATATGACTCTGAATAGTTTTCTTTGCTGTGACATCAGAGATGAACACTAAGACAACAAAAAAGAATAATGAAAAAAGAGAGAGCGTTCTCGTTTTGCTGAAATACTACTTGCCTTTTTAACCTTACGTTGTTTGCTATTCACCTGAATATGGAAAATGTGTGCAAACGAATGAAATGTTGAATTATGGGCTATACTGCATGTGATATACAGCACACTAGACAGTGTAGTTTATTAGAAGTAAGCTAAGATTGGTTTGCAGGGTTTCAAGGCTTATATGGCATAAGACTGGCGAAGACATCTACACTATATAGCCAAAGTATTCACTCACCCATCCAAATCATTGAATTCAGGTGTTCCCGTCACTTCCATGGCCACAGGTGTATAAAACCAAGCACCTAGGCATGCAGACTGCTTCTACACACATCAGTGAAAGAATGGGTCGCTCTCAGGAGCTCAGTGAATTCCATTCAAGGAACTCTTAATGCTTCAGCAGACCAAGATATTCTGGACAATTTCATGCTCCCAACTTTGTGGGAACAGTTTGCGGACGGCCCCTTCCTGTTCCAACATGACTGCACACCAGTGCACAAAGCAAGGTCTATAAAGACATGGATGAGCAAGTTTGGTGTGGAAGGACTTGACTGGCCTGCACAGAGTCCTGACCTCAACCCGATAGAACACCTTTGAGATGAATTAGAGCGGAGACTGCGTGAGCCAGTCCTTCTCATCCAACATCAGTATCTGACATCACAAATGTGCTTCTGGAACAATGGTCAAAAATTCCCATAAACACATTCCTAAACCTTGTGGAAAGCCTTCCCAGAAGAGGTGAAGCTGTTTTGCTGCAACGGGTGAACCAACATCATATTAAACCCTATGGATTAAGAATGGAATGTCACTCAAGTTCATATGTGTATGAAGGCAGACGAGCAAATACTTTTGGCAATATAGTGTGTCTCGTATGCTTTTACGTCTTTTAGCTCTCACCTGCCAGTAAAAGGCAGTACGAGATTTACTGGTCTAGTCTTATGTTCCGTCACTCTCTTTTTCTCTTCCTCCAACAACATCTTTTCGTTCTCTTCTGTCCTCCTCTTATGACCACTGCCATGATGTGTGATGTGGTGCTGTAAAGCGTTCTACATTTCTCAGGCCATTCTCTCCTTTATAAGTCAGTGTACCACAAACATGATTTTGAAGCTGTTGGTTTACGGCAAAATTGTTACATAATGTTGCTTTAAATGTATGCTTTCTAAGTGAAGGGCAACCTCTGACTTTTGCACAGTACTATATGTGATGTTGGGGCATGTTTCGAGAAGTGGGCCCAAGCCAAGACGCTGACATCTTAAGTAGCCTCACTAATGTTTTATGTGCGTGTACGTGTGTGTGCTCACCACGGCTTAGCGATTAGCTTTCTCATGCGGATAGCAGAGAAATAAGGCTTACTTCGGGTGGATATGAACTGACAGGCCGCATCCCCAAGAGTTTACAAAGTAGAGGATGCACACAACCACATGCGCGCACCCAAACGCACACACCTGACCTTAAGCCACTCCAGAGGTCCCTCCAGAGCACAATTCACACCCTTTGCAGTGACTCATTCTTCACTGTCAGAGTTAAAAACACTTCAAGTGCGCTACAAAACTGGAAGACAGAGAGAGAGGAAGAAAGAGTTAGAGAAAGAGAGAGAGAGAGAGAGAGAGAGAGAAATCTAGACCCAATTACCATCATCAGCAGAGACATTTTAGCAGTGGATGCAAGTGTTCTCACTGCCCACTGGAACGAAAAAAACAAATTCATGGAAATGAGCGTCTGAGAAACAAATCAAGCTCTCAAAAAGCAGAGGTAATCTGAGAACTTCCATCGCTTCCGGGCAGCTCCTGTTGTCAAAACGAGGAAGAAAATGTAATTTTGCACATATTTTTTTTTACCTGAAAAATCCAAAAACAAATAAATGCATCATTCTGCTGTAAAAAGAAGAAAACAAATCAGACATCTGGACTATTTATGGTTTACTAAAACCCTTTTCGGTCCCGACAACACAAGACAGTTTTGGATAGACCAACACAGACACTTATTAGCACATTTCATGGAGATTTGTATCTATTTAGAGATGTTCAAGCTTCAGGAGCTCTGTGCTAACAAGAAGCACCAGTAGGTGGCACCATTGGAAGTGGTTGAATGTAGATCCAAGTGAGAGGACAGTGAATATGAGAGTCTCTTTTGGCAAGTGTTCAGAAAGGGTCTGTTCACTCAAATACCTGGCAACACAG
This sequence comes from Semaprochilodus insignis, assembly GCA_034552555.1. Lineage (NCBI taxonomy): Eukaryota > Metazoa > Chordata > Actinopteri > Characiformes > Prochilodontidae > Semaprochilodus > Semaprochilodus insignis. Next base: position 8,747,212 of record CM067481.1, on the reverse strand, counting down.
GCACTAAATAGGCTATTCACATTTGTATTTGCAGTAGATTGTGAAGTAAAGTTAAACTGAAGTGCAGGTGCCGAGAGGCACTCGGCTCAACTGATACTAATGATTAGATGACTGGTGTCAGGCTTGCTATTTCTGGAGTACAGCCTCATTAATGTGGCAGGTTTTGTTCTTTGCTTGATCGGAAGTTGGGGGCGGTATGTGCGAGCTTGCTGAGGAAGTTTATGTAAATGTCTCCTTTCTGTTCATTTCCATGCCTTTTTTTTTTTTTGTTATTCACATTTAGAAATTATTCAGACGGATGGTGGAGGGGGCAGATGTCTGCCTCGGTGTCTGCTGAGCTTCCTGAGTTTTTTACGAGTAATACTGTGAGATGGGAAATCTGCCTTTTTTTGGTCCAAACTGAAGGTTTTTAGCTTTTATTGATTTCAGTTAAGAATCAGGTCTTGCTGTCTCTCTCAGCTTGCCTGATACACTGACCTTGATCCAGCTGTCAGATGCGACAACGTTGAGATCTTCCTGAAAGTTAGAGCGATGAGGCTGGGCCACCGGAGCCTCCCTCGACATTTCCACTGGGCAGAGAGAATCAATCAGCCGCTGAGTCACTGCTGATCTGGACAACCCAAGCAACACCATAATCGCGGGCTGGAAATTACTTTGAGCAGCTGACCTGACAGATAGAGGATGCTTACAGGACTAAATCTGGATTAAATGTGGTTCTAGGTTATCTAAATGTTAACAGTTTATACTTTTTATACCATTTAAAAGGCATTTAATGACACTTTTCATTACTACAACAAGACAATCAGATTACAGTACAGGCTTTTCCTATGCTCTAACAGATGCTCTAATGTGATGGTTACCCTATTAAAGAGGAATGGCACTATTTTTGCACAATGTAATAATATAGTCCTTGAAAGAGGTTTGATGCGAATTGGTTCATTGTAGGGAAACTTACAGACTCTGGTTTATTTACAGTGGTGGTCTTAGGAACCAGGGGTCACGATGTCCACAGCACAAATGTAAAAACAACCTGAAATGTTTTCTTTGGGGACTATTTACCTTGCACTTACCCCTCCGCCACAAATGGATGAAAATATGTAGACTGTAATACATTTTAAGATGAAACTTTATGAACAGACTATTGTTAAACGATGAGTCAGACATTAGCTAGCACCATTTATCTAACCATTACATCTAATAATTTCCTAAGAGGGAGATTACAGAGGGGGACATTTCATTCCAGTCACCACCACCAGTTTATCCAGAAAGATGCATTTCACATCAAACAACTCTGAACAACTCTGTTAACATCTCAGCCATTTAATTATGTAGAATTTTTAAAACAAATGGACTCCCCATTGAATTCGACTAAAAGTTTACTATTTAAATATCTGTAATATTTGTCCTTGAACCCCATTCACTAAATATGAATATTTCCAATTTGGCAATATTCTGAAACTTGAGCACTTTGCAACACGGCTAAATTCTACATCAAAATTTTACAACGAAATATTACCACCACCTCAATGTATCTACACTCTTTATCCATCTTATCTGCTCTACTCACCATATAGGAGCACTCTGCAGTTCTACAGTTCCAGACTGTAGTCCATCTGTTTCTCTGTATACTTTATTACCCTGTTCTTCAGTGGTCAGGACCCCCACAGGACCACCACAGAGCAGGTATTATGTGGGTGTTGGATCATTCTCAGCACTGCAGTGACACTGACGTGATGGTGGTGTGTTAGTGTGTGTTGTGCTGGTGTGAGTGGATCAGACACAGCAGTGCTGCTGGAGTGTTTAAACACTGTGTCCACTCACTGTTCACTCTATTAGACACTCCTACCTTGCTGCTCCACCTTGTAGATGTACAGTCAGAGACGGTAGCTCACTCTGCTGCTGCAGAGTGCAGTGTTGGTCATCCTCTTGTCCTTCATCAGTGTTCATGGGGTGCTACCCACAGAACGCTCCCCACAGGAAGCTGCCCACAGGAAGCTGTTGGTCGGATAGTTTTAGTTGGTGGACGATTCTCAGTCCAGCAGTGACACTGAGGTGTTTAAACACTCCAGCAGCACTGCTGTGTCTGATCCACTCACTCCAGCACAACACACACTAACACACCACCACCATGTCAGTGTCACTGCAGTGCTGAGAATGATCCACCACCCACATAATACATGCTCTGTGGTGGTCCTGTGGGGGTCCTGACCACTGAATAACAGGGTAATAAAGTATACAGCGAAACAGATGGACTACAGTCTGTAACTGCAGAACTACAGAGTGCTATTATATGGTCAGTGGAGCTGATACAATGGATAAAGAGTGTAGATAAATTGAGGTGGTTTTATTGTTATGGCTGATGGGTGTATGATAAAGAATGCTTGTTGCAAACAATTATTTTGATTTTAATTTAACTGATGCATTAAATTAGTATGATCTACCACATTCATTGTCATATTTGGGGTTAATGTGCTGCCAATCAGTTCACTTCTTCCTGCCTCCACTCTTGCGTGCTGTTGCCGGGGTTTGCTGCGGTTGACTTTTCTCCACTTCGGCCTGTCGGGGTGTCTCCAAAGCTAACTTCACTTCTCTCCTCCAAGATTCCTCCTCCAGGACACGGGACCGAAATGCCTCTCGGGCCTGCAGGAACTTCTGCCTCTGCTCCGCTAAAACCACCTACAGCAGTCAATACATTTTTTAAGCCAAGATCAATATCAACTTGCTGATTAAAGGTTAAAATAACAAATAAAAAAGTGGTTTTAAATCTTGAAAGCTGAGAAATTCTGTCAAAAATGCTGATAATTTGTAATCTCATGTAGAAAAACATTTGCAGATATAAATGCAAAGGTAATTGATTATGTAAGCAGACATCTTAAGTGATAAGCACATTAATGTAATGAATATGGCTAGCCTACTGACCTGAAGGCCATCATAGGTCTCCAGCTGTCTCCTCATCAGCTCCCTGCGAGAGATCAGCTCCAGTTTGCGGTGTTCTAGCACCGTGTCCCGGAGCAGACGGAAACTCTGGATTCGCTCTGAACGTTCCCTTCTCTGTTCCTCCTCGATCTGTGCATCCTTCAGACGAACTGGCTTGCCAGTCCTTCTACACATGCCATAAGAGGTACATAGCAAACTCATTATATCCTGTCTTTAGCCTCAAAGGTGCAAGGTGGAGACTTCAATCTGGCACCGCTGCTGTAACAAGCATCTTCTTCCTCTTTTTGGCTGGATCTGTTACTAAGCTCTGATGAATTATCAGGTAGTTTGCTTGATCTTGACACAGATATCAGAACATTAGTTTATCATGAGATGAAAGTTCGGTGGAATTCCCTCTCAACTAGAAGAAGTAACAATGCTGGTGATTTAAACTGTGCAAAGCAGTAAGATACAGGTGTTTATGTGTGCATGTGTGTGTATGTGTGCTGCATGATAAGGATCACGGTATGCAGTGTTTGATAAAGCTGTTGGATATTTGTTTGATGGGGAAATGTGAAGCAAAAAAATTATAATTCAACCAGTGTATGATAGTGTGTGACTGGGTGTGCCATAAGTAGGCTTTTTACTGTATAAAATGAAATCTCACCAACCTTTCTTTAAGAACACAGCTAAATAATACTGTAATTGTAAAAGCATGTTTCACTATTGTACAAAATAAAATTTATAAAATACTAATACCTAAATACTACAAGCACATTTTGTACAGTTTTATGTTTTTTTCCTTTAATAAAGGGTCCAAAGACAAATAGATAAATTAATTTTTATTTTCTATGTAGGCCAACAAAACAAGCAGTTTGTTTAATTCCTTTAAGAAATAGTTTTCAAGAAATTAAAACTTTCCTGTTTTCCGCTGACCCTAGATGGAGTCAATTAAGACAAATTTGGAGTCCAAATTCCATTTTTTGGTTTAGAACTGGAGCTATGAGACTAACATTGCTAACAAACTGTCAATCGTCGGGACTCCTCCTCTGCCTCCACCGAATCCGGGGACTACACCCCCCATGATTCCCTGCTTCATGATGCCAGTACGGGTGCTGTTTCCCCCAATCAGGAGCAGCCTCTCTGCTCTGCTTCTCCAGAGTTCTGATTAACCTCACCTGTCTTCCATTTACTATGTTGTGTGTATATATACCTGCCCCTATCAATAACACTTTGCAAAGAACTTTGCCAACTTTGCTTACTAAGCATTTCTTCATTGTCTGTTTTCCTGCATTCCAATGTATAACCCTCTGCTGCCCTTTGGTTTTCGTCTTTTGTCTCTTCCTCTTGTTCTGATTGCCTGGTTTCTGATTGTCCTGGTATTGACCCTAGCCTGTACCTGGATTTATGCCCTTTTTATAGATAATTGTATACTAATAAATCTGTGCAAGTAGTTTTTGATCTTTTCAGATGTGACAAAAGTCGTATAATAGGAGGAAGTTATTCGCTCTCCACTTTTCAAGGCCAGTGCAGGGAGCACTTTTTGGTACTAAAGATAATTTAATTACGTCACTCTAGGATCAATTAAGATTATGTAACCTGTCAAATTCATACACAAAACAACAGAACGCAACATATCACAAGAATATGGTGGCACAGTCCCATTGCGAAAGTCAGCATCAAACTTCATCCCTTTACTCGCCAATAGGGCTGGCAGGTTAGCATGCTAACTTGATTTCTGCAACACGATACACTGATGTCTTTGATGTGTGTGTGTGTGTGTGTGTGTGTGTGTGTGTGTGTGTGTGTGTGCATGCATGTGTGTAAATCATACCTGACGAAAGGTGTCCAGTCGTAATTGTATTTGCGGTTAGCAGTCACACTGTCTTCATGGCTGGAGGCACCGGAAGGGGGCTGAGACTGAACACCTATAGAGACAACATGCATACACCCACACACACACACACACACACACACACGCACACACACACACACACACACATACATCACACATATACATCACACACACTCAACACTAAGGGCAAGAGCAGTTTCCACTCATCTTAATATATCATGTCAAGTGTTTTTAGCGAGTGTGGGTGTGTAACCTCTCTCAGCAATAATGGTCTCGGCCTCCTCCACTGCACCTCCACTAAGCGTCTTCTGATGTTTGTCAAGGAACTTGAGGCGGATCTGAGAAGCCTGCACCACAGATCAATCAAAATGAATAGCAGGCCAGGGACACTTAGTTCAGTACACAGTCTTTGCTTATTTGAGTGTGTGTGGGTGGGTGTGCGTGTGTGTGTGTGAGTGAGTGTGTGCATGTTCAAAGGGACTGAAAATCACCAAATCAAATGCAAACTATTTTTCCCTGTCCCACATACATTTAGTCAGCTAAGAAATGTTTTTTTTATTGTAATGTAGTATTGAGAATAATAAGTAACAGAACTACAGACATGACTTGTTTATGCTGTTTCTGACACCTTTTGACACTGTTATCTATAAATACAGACAGATGTAGTGTCTTACAGCCTGAATTTGGTCTGTACATTTCTCAATTTTTATAGATAACAGTTAAATCTTTGATGCAGTCTGTACAATGCGAACCAGGGGAGTATAAGCTACCCTCACATAGTAGCTGGAGAATAATGATACACAGCATATGATTCATTTCAAAGCACGATACTGGATTCAGAATTTGATCGAACAATATTTTGGACAAACATTATTTGCACAACTTCCTAAAGGCATAGGACTAATAGACTATAGGTATAATTGTAGATTTAAATGTTGCAATCTTTCATATTGTGATTTCAATCTAAAAATAGCCTTAGCTGGAACGTCCATTCTCTTTGAGGCACACAATGTCACAATTTTACAGTGCTACAAGCTAGACATTAGTCATATAAGCAAGAACTTCAGTATGACATTAGAATTGTCTATCCAGTACAAAACTAAAGAAGACTACGCTTGAGTTAAGAGGGGAAACTGTGTAATTAGATTCTTTCCAACTTTGATTTTGAGGCCTTCAGCCAAAAGTATAATGGTGGACCTTAGCTGCTCTCCCTGGCTCGGCAGCCTCCCAGGCTAGTTTGATGGCTCGGATTTGTTCCAGTCTCTCTGTGTCCTTTCTCACTTCCATCCCCTCTGCTTCCGAGTGCTCGGTCACCACACGCAGCATCCAGTGCGGCTTACTCATGTCCAGAGTCTACATACACACAGCCACAGGCACGTTTACACATGGTGCAGTCATACATGTTCACCACCCCCGCACGTGGACACACAAACACATACCGTATCTGCACAAGCAAACGTTAATTACCAAGCCTGCACGCTTTCACATACATGCATACACAGCAGAGATAGGAGACCGTATCCTAGATCTTCAGTTCTTTTTATTATAATGCAGTGACTCATAATATTAGATGAGCTGTCTGACTCACAGTCTGAAGATACTCTATAATCACAGTCTGTTAAAAATAAAACTCATATATTCAATCCTGTTTTATACAACCCAACACAACTCCTTCTGGAGAGAAAAATCTAAGAGGTGGATTACACTTCTCTGAGCAGCTCCGTATGTAGCCAGAGAAGAAATTAACCTGATGAAGAAATGTTTCATTGTGCTCTAGGACATGGGCGTGAGTCAATAAGAAGCAATATGAGGCTTCTCTATGACATTTGCACAAACATGAGTTAAAAAAAAAAACCAACAAACCAAATACACTGACTTGTTCCATCCTTGAGCCTGGCTTGGATGTAGGTTTGTCCTTCTCCTTCTCTTTGGCCTTGCGGGTGCTTTTGGCCAGGGCTGATTTCTGCCGTTCGTTGCCGGGGTGGTCCACACTGGCAGGTGCGGCTAGATCCTCTAACATATCTCCGAACACTGCACACATAAAAAACACCAGACAAAACATCAGTATAAAAACAATCAAATACATGTATTAATATCATATAAAGTAAGAGTACATCGTGATTTTGTTATTTAATAATGCTGACATAGTGACTGTACAATCTTTGCCGTCCATTTCTGCTGACCCTGTGTAATTATATGTGGACAAAGAGCATGCTAGATGGCAGTGTTGCTCCATTCGGCACCTACTTTCATGCCCACTAAAGCAGACCCTTTTTTCTCTTTGGCCTTCCTACGAAAAAACACCACTGACACCAACGTCCTGCTGGACAGGCTGACAAGTTCATATGGCGTCCATAAGGATGATTTGGTGACAGGCTCTGATCCAATCTGAAGTCTTAGCCTCCGTTCTGACAGCTATGTGTCAGTAGCAATCTACCACATGAACATGACCATCTTCTGAGACTATGCTACACAAGGTCTGGTCTGACACTGAAAGCTTCAAGTTGAAAAAATGTCGACTTCTTATTCATAGCTAATTGATCACTAATTAGGGGAAATGCAAAGATTATTATACAGTGTAAACTGTGAATGTAATAGATTTAGCCAGTTTATATAGAAAAGAAATTAGCATAAACATAATCAGATGTTACTGTGTGAATTGTCCTCTTATTACTGTGGAATTAACAAAGAAAAAACAGTATAAAGACCCACGAATATCTATATAATGGACGAAAGTGCACTAATGAAGGTCTAGAGAGGGAGGTTAAAGCAGGGGGAGTTTGGTGTGCTAGTCTAGGTCAATCCAGGCTAGGCTAGATTGGGTTTAGCTGTGCTCAGCTGGGCTCAGACTGCCACCCGTGTGGGTATATTGATTGGTGCGTGGTAAGTGTGTATGGGGCAGCGTAAGGCTGCTCCTGTTCCGCTGGGACACACTTTAACTGGGTTAATTCAATTCTTTCTCCTCCAGAAATACTTCCCAGGGCACCGGAGGCCAAGAGCCAACTTCATTTGACTTCCCATTGACCCATTTCCACAGGCTTCCTGGGAAATGAAACAGGAGGCACGTGCAGCCGGAAAGACATACATGCCCCATGTGCTCTCAAAGCACTATAGGCACTGACTGTTCCCACACTTGTATAGTGAAAGGAACAAGTATTCAGAGACTTGTTTTTTTTTTTTATTTCATGTATTTCCAAGAGTTTGCTGTGTTCCAAATGTACACCCATAATGTATTTTGCTTTTGTACTTATAAATAGGAGCAAAAATTACATCTTTGAGACATCCACTGTAAGAAGTAATTAGCTTTTTGCATCATTGTGCTTCAATCTTGGCCCATTCCTCTAGGCAAGAAATCTTCAACTCCCCAAGGCTCCCTCTGAGGGAATAGCAAATTCAGAATCCTTCATAAATTTTCAGTAGGATTTAAGCATGGAGATCAGCTTCACCGTCTTTTTGAAACCAGTTTTAAGAAATGAACTTTAGGCAGCTTATTCACCATGATTGCCTAAAATCTTCCCAACCAAATGGCACCATAATTAAAAATGACATTAGATACAATTAGCAACAGAATGTTTGATATTTTATAGCATTAATATTGATTATCTTGTATACATACAGTTTGCATATTTTAGTAGTAGATCAAAAGACATCAAAAAACGCCTCAATTTGAAATAGATACAACTACACTATACTGCAGCTGTAACAGCTTCAACTCTTCTGGGAAGGCTTTCCACAAGGTTTAGGAATGTGGTTATGGGAATTTTTTGACCATTCTTCCAGAAGCACATTTGTGAGGTCAGACACTGATGTTGGACGAGAAGGCCTGGCTTGCAGTCTGCGCTCTAATTCTTGCCAAAGGTGTTCTATCGGGTTGAGGTCAGGACTCTGTGCAGGCCAGTCAAGTTCTTCCACAACAAACTCGCTCTTCCATGTCTTCATGGACCTTGCTTTGTGCACTGGTGCGCAGTCATGTTGGAACAGGAAGGGGCCATCCCCAACCTGTTCCCACAAAGTTGGGAGCATGAAATTGTCCAGAATCTCTTGGTCTGCTGAAGCATTAAGAGTTCCAACTCCGAGCCCAACTCCTGAAAAAAACCCCACACCATAATCCCCCCTCCACCAAACTTTACACAATGCACAATGCAGTCAGACAAGTACCATTTTCCTGGCAACAGCCAAACCCAGACTCATCCATTGGCTTGCCAGACAGAGAAGCATGATTGGTCACTCCAGAGAACATGTCTCCAGAGTCCAGTGGCGGCGTGCTTTACACCACTGCATTCGAAGCTTTCCATTGCGCTTGGTGATGCTTGGATGCAGCTGCTCGGCCATGGAAACCCATTCCATGAAGCTCTCTACGCACTGTTCTTGAGCTAATCTGAAGGTCACATGAAGTTTGGAGGTCTGTAGCGATTGACTCAAGCAGAAAGTTGGCGACCTCTGCGAACTATGCCCCTCAGCATCCGCTGACCCTGCTCTGTCATTTTACGTGGCCTACCACTTCGTGGCTGAGTTGCTGTCTTTCCCAATCACTTCCACTTTCTTATAATCCCACTGACAGTTGACTGTGGAATATTTAGTAGTGAGGAAATCTCACGACTGGACTTGTTGCACAGGTGTCATCCTATCACAGTACCACGCTGGAATTCACTGAGCTCCTGAGAGCGACCCATTCTTTCACTAATGTCTGTAGAAGCAGTCTGCAGGCCTAGGTGTTTGGTTTTATACACCTGTGGCCATGGAAGTGATTGGAACACCTGCATTCAATGATTGGGATGGTTGAGTGAATACTTTTGGTAATAAAGTGTATCTCTGCCTAGGGGGATGGTATCACTTTTGTATAAAAACTTGTCTTCTCGGATTCCAGAGAAACCCCCAATCTCTGCAGTGTGGGAGAAAGAGCTACAATCAGATAATCCTTTAAACTGAAATAGGATTTGGGATAATAGCTTTTCCTCATCAAGTAATTTGGCACATCAGCTGATTCATTTCAAACTCATCCACAGAGCCTGTACTGCTCCTTTGAAGAGATACCAAATGAAGCTCACCACTAATCCCTATTGCCACCTCTGCTCCAATAACACGATATGTACAGTTTTGCTAGGTATGTGTTTTGGGATTGTTCTGTTAATCACAAGTTATGGTGCAAGTTAACCTCTGTGCTGTCTGAAGCACTAGAGCTCTCTATCCAACCCTCGTCGTCTCTATGTCTTCTAAATGATGATTCCTTATTGAAGTTCTCTCCGCCCCACCGAAGACCAATCAGCAGCAAAAAAGTCAGTTCTTCAGGTTTGCTTTAATCCCACCATTCCCCTTCTGAATACATGGTTATATAATTTCTTGTACATCACTATCCATTAAAGATTTTGTGCTAGATTTCAGGGTGCCTCTTGCCAAACTGCTAAAACTTGGTCTTTTATTATTGGCTTCACTAGGAATATTTTATAATGTATGATTTTTCTCTGTATGTATATTGTATCTTCCCCCCAGGTAAATAAAATGAATAAAAAGTTGTTCACAAAAAATAAATAAATGAATAAATGCAACTATACAGTGTAAATGCATGAGGTATAATAATGTTAAGTACCGCATAAATTAGCTATTCTGTGTGAGAGGCTGCACACCGAAAAGCGAGGGTTTAGAAAGACAAAGGAACTCTAATAATATTACTCATATGATCTTCTAGCATTCATTTCTTACCACACGCTACTTATACCAAGCCAAGTAGGCCTACATGCTAAAAAAAAAGTTATATGTTTCCTGACTGACTACTCAGCCAAAACGAACTGTGTTTGTGGCTCCCCTAGTTTCAACTCATGTCAACTAAGCTGACCTAAAGCTAGCAAGCGATTAGTCCTTATCCCACCCGCCTCGGATCATGGCAAAATCACATTTCCAGCTGAATTTATTTAGGTTTCATTATCATTTTGATGGCAAGCTGGTGACTAATCAAAGAGGCGAGCGAGATACGCCATGCTTCTCTTCTGCCTCCTTTAGCTCTAATGAGAAAACATGAACCCAGATTCAAATCAGATGAGGCCAGATGAGGCCTGACAATTTCACTTCACTTTATTATGTTTATTTAGTGGGGACGGCTCACATTAATATACACGTTGAATGTGCCAGATTTAGCCGAAAGGCTCACTTTCATCTGTTGTCCCTGGGCAGATGTGTGAAATCGTAAGAAACAACATGAAAAAGGAGGAAAAACAGCTGCACATAGAATCACACATGAAAGGCTGAATCAACAAATTCATAAACCAACTACCGCAATAAGTCAGAAATCTGAAAGCATAAAAAACAGACCTTATAAAGTTGGTTATTTTATGCACCGATATCTAACATGTTCCCAGTGTTCCATCTCTCTAGATTACTAACACCTGTTCCATTTACAGTGCTTCCAGGTTTGTCTTGTTCATTGTGTCTTGTCGCTTGTTAGGCATCTGAGGCTTCAAGCCATGTTGTTCAAGATCCTACCTCTTTGTTTTATCTGCACTGTGTTGTCATGTGAAAGTCATAAGCAATTATGTTCAGCATATCATGTTCTGTTTGAATCCTTGACAGAAGACTTCAATAGACATTACGCATACAACTGAGAGGACCTTCACAAGCAGCACTCCATGAGAGGTGACTGTGAGCTAGATTTATTAACAACAGATTCAATTCGTCAATTAACAGCTTAGTTACTGTCAAGAGCAAAGAATTTGACTTGACGTGCGCAGAGCTGAAAGTCAGATGAGTTTTACTAAACAGATAAATATTTGAGCACAACAGCAAAAGATAAGCGAGCATAGCAAAAGGGCAATGCGGGGTCATAAATGGAGAGACAGGCAAGGATCGAAAACCAGGGAGTCAGATAGACCAGCGAACAAATCCAAAGGGGCAATCCAAGAGAGTAAACAGGTGAACAAAAGGAGAGTCGAAAACCAGAGAGGCAAACAATCAGGCAACCAAAACAAGGGGAGAGAGAAAGAGAGTAAGTCAAAGTCAAAGGGAGTCAGGACCAGAGACAACTATAGAGCAAGGCAGCAGAAAACACTTGGTAATGCAAACTGGGTTTGGCAAAACTTCGCAATGAGTATGTGTTTGTGTGGGGTTTAAATGTAGCAAGGGGAATGAGCAGCAGGTGTGTGTAATTCAGGAGAGCTGGAAGAGAATTTTCCTCACTACTAAATATTCCACAGTCAACTGTCTGACTTCAACCCAACAGAACACTTTTGGGATGAATTAGAGCGGAGACTGCGAGCCAGGCCTCCTCGTCCAACATCAGTGTCTGACCTCACAAATGCGCTTCTGGAAGAATGGTCAGAAATTCCCATTACCACATTCCCAAACCTTGCGGAAATCCTTCCCAGAAGAGTTGAAGCTGTTATAGCTGCAAAGCATGGGCCGACATCATATTAAGGCCTATGGAATAAGAATGGGATGTCACTCAAGTTCATATGAGTGTGAAGGCAGATGAGCGAATACTTTTGGCAATATAGTGAACTTAGCCAGCAGTTAAGCTCTCCCAGTACCATCAACTCTACTCCTTCAGGAGGCTGAGCCTGTTATAACTATTATAAACATTACCCATGTTTATGCTCCCTAATAAAAATGGCATAACCTTGAGAGCTTGCAGACAATTCCTCTTGCAGTATTACCTGTATTGTGTCCAGAATACAGCAACTAACCTTTAAGGTTGCATTTAGTATCATTCAATGGCAATCAAAGTGGCATCAACTGCTATCTGGGAGCAGCAAAGTGAGAAGAACTAGTTCTACAACCACTTTACAGTACAGTATATTCCCATGGAGAGCACCAAGTCTGGAGAAAAACGTCACTGGCCTACACTGGCAAAAGACAACATGCAGAGTTGTCTTTCACATCCTGGCTATTAGTAATTTGTCCTGGCCTCTATTTCCTGACAGGAAGGCAAAATAAAGTAACATAACCTGGTAACCATTTCAGTCCCATTTCACATCCAGTTAGATTGTATTGGGGTAAAAATCACACAGATGTCACACAGATGCTGATTCACTAAGCACAGCAAGCAGTTTCACTGAGCTACACCTGTGAGCCCTTGTCAGCCACTCTTTCTGCCTTAAGTCCTGGACAAAAGCCCCTCAGTCTCAGGAAGGGTTTGGGAATAGACAATACCCATCATCTTCACACAGGAGCATAACAGACTTCCACACATATCTCCAGGACGCACAGGGAGACAGCACACAGCAGACCACGCCCCCACCTACTTCTTGTATAGAGCATTATATTCCATAGGCACTGAACCTTTACTGCCTTTGGTGGTGGTGGTGGTGCTGTGCTGCTGGTGCTGTGAACATCCAAGATTAGGCAATCCAAAATGAACAATTCACATTAGAAACAGATCAATGTACAAGTTGGCACCCTATGTAAAATGTAAAGAAATGTAAATAAAAACAGAATGCAATCATTTGCAAATCTCATTGACCCATAATTTATTCACAGTGGGACATAAAACACTTATCAGATGTTGAAAGTGAGAGATTTCATGAAAATATTAACTCATTTAGAATTTGACGGCAGCAACACAACTAAAAAAAAAGGAGAGGGTAAACAAAAGGCTGGAAAAGTAAGTAGTACTAATAAAAAACAACTGGAGGAGCAATTTGCAACTAAGTCACATGAGTGAGTCTCTCAGAAGCAAAGATGGGCAGAGGTTCACCGATCTGTGAAAAACTACATCTAAAAATTGTGGAACAATTTCAGAAAAATGTTCCTCAAGGTAACATTGCAAATACTTTGGATTGCCTACCATCTACAGTACATAATATTATCAACAGATTCAGAGAATCTGGTGAAATTCCTTTGTGCAAGAGACAAGGTCGATGGTCAATACTGGATGCCCGTTATCTTCAGGCTCTCAGACGACACTGCGTTAAAAACAGGCCTGATTCTGTACTGGAAATCATGGGCTCAGGAACACCTTCAGAAATCATTGTCTATAAACACAGTTCACCATGCATTCCAAAAAAAAAAAGTTATAGCTCTATCAAACAAAAAAACAGCCATATATCAACACGATCCAGAAACTCCGCCATCTTCTCTGGGCCAAAGCTCATTTAAAATGGACGGAGGCAAAATGGCAAACTGTTCTATGGTCAGATTAATCAAAACTTTAAATTATTTTTAGAGACCACGGATGCCGTGTCTTGTGGACTAAAGAGGAGAGGGGCCATCCAGCTTGTTATCAAAAATCCAGCAAAGAAGACCCAGAACTGTTGGGCAGCTAGAATCCTACATCAGACTAGAATGGGACAACATTCCACTCTCCAGGAATTGATCTCATCACTTCCCAGATGTTTACAGACTGTTGTTAAAGAAGAGGGGATGCTACGGTGGCCGAGAAAGCCCAACGCACTGCGAGTTAAAAACGCGCTGCAAAGTCTCAAAACACAAGCATCAAAATGGCACGACTTGCACAACATTAGCCAAACGCGCTGCAAGATCTGAAAACACAAGCATCAAAATGAGACCGCTTGCAAACCATTAACCGAACGCGCTGCAAAGTCTCAAACGCGCAGCAAACACTGAAAACACATGCAACTTCCAAAACACATGCAGAAAGCCTCAAAACACAACGGAAGTGTTTCCGAGGGACGCTGAAAGTGGACGGACCCGGGAATATTCAGTCGGGTTATTGGCCAGGTTTTTGTGTTTATATTTCGTTCCACCTTAAACAATGCACACCGAGTGACTGAAAGAAAAGTTTATCTGTTTATTAATGAATATTCATTCGGTTTATTAGCCAGTGTCTCGTGTTTACATTTCGTTCCACCTTAAACAATGCACACCGAGTGGCTAAAATTAAGGTTTAACTGTTTATTAAGTTAACACAAGAACCTGGCCAATAACCCGACTGAATATTCATTAATAAACAGATAAAACTTACTTTTGCTGGAACTGGGGCTGTCTCGGCTCTACGTCCAGGTCCGGGTCCGTCCACTTTCAGTGTCCCTCGGAAACACTTCCGTTGTGTTTTGAGGCTTTCTGCATGTGTTTTGGAAGTTGCATGTGTTTTTAGTGTTTGCTGCGCGTTTGAGACTTTGCAGCGCGTTCGGTTAATGGTTTGCAAGCGGTCTCATTTTGATGCTTGTGTTTTCAGATCTTGCAGCGCGTTTGGCTAATGTTGTGCAAGTCGTGTCATTTTGATGCTTGTGTTTTGAGACTTTGCAGCGCGTTTTTAACTTGCAGTGCGTTGGGCGTTCTCGGCCACCGTAGGATGCTACACAATGGTAGACATGGCCCTGACACAACTTTTTTGAGATGTGTTGCTGTCATCAAGTTCTAAATGAGTTATTAATGCTCATGAAACAACAGAATATGTCACTTTCAACATGTAATATGTGTTCTATATTCTATTGTGAATAATATATAAGTCTATGTGATTCGGAAATCATTGCATTCTGTTTTTGTTTACAATTATTTACATTTTACATAGCTTCACAATTTTCTTGGAATTGGGGTTGTATTACAATTTAATTTAGAAAGCCCTATAGAAAAAAAAAAACAGACAAGTGCTGGTTACCTTCTTCTGGAACGGTATTTATGAATCAGACCTACCCCAGCATCACTTCTGCAAACCCCTGTTTACTACTTTTAGAGGAAATAGTGATCCATCTAGTTATGGTGAACTCCAAGCAATGAGACTTAGGCAAATGGTTTTCGAGACCTGGCATCAGTTGGTGAAAAGAGCTCTCCATTCATTCACTTTCTATACAAGCTGCACAACTTGACACTCTTGCTCTAGGACACTGACAAGAAAATAAAGGTTATAAAGTACCAGCCAAGACCCCAGTTCTGCTGCCAACCCCACCAAGAAGATTGGTGTTCCAGCTTCTCTGTGTTGGGCAAGATGGTTTCAATATCTCTGCCCTGGAACTGGTGACTCTACGAACTGTGATGGTGGACCGGTTCCCTAGGGCATCTCACTTCTATTGTTTCTTGCTCTGTTCCTGATGAAAGTGGAACTGTTCCACCTTGTGTTCTGCTGGTGTGTCACCATGACTCTGGACATCCAAGGACTAGTTGAAGACACTGACATGGGAGTTATGCCTGCCTGATTGTGGAGATCAATAGAACATGCATAAAAAATCTGATGTGCCCAGCATGCCGAGAATTCCACTTCTGTTTAGGCACTGTTCAAGAATGCCTGATATTTCCTTTCGTTCCAATGCAGTGAGGAAACCTGGTCCTCTGTTCATCATCACTTGGAGAATCTGGAAGCAAAAGTCCCAAGCTGATCACCATCACAGATGGGTCTGTCTGGCAGAGAGTACAGCTTTGCACTAAGAACCAAAGTCTCAATCTTCCAGCCGCAAAGCCTGGAAGTTCCATGTTTACTGGACTCTTCAGGATCCTTAGAAACCTATTTCCACATCTCTCCCCTCACGCCCTGCACCTTTGCAGAGTGTCAAATCCCTGGACTCACCACTTCTATCCATCACTGTCAGCAGGTCTTTGGCATACGTGACTTGGGCTTTCCTAGACACATAGGTAGACTGGGAAGGACACAGATGATAGGTCCTAGGTGCATGCTAATAGAGTTTTGGTTTCTATGCTGGAAGAAAACTTGAAAAAAAAAAAAATTGACCCTATCAGTACTAAAATGAGTGAAACTCTAATTACACATCGATGCATAGAAATGTGGAACTTTCTTGACAAAAGTAGTGCAGCTATCTTGGTTTCCATGTGACACCTTCCTATAAATCAAAAGTACCGAATTACAATAGCTACAGCATTATTTTAGCACAAAATGTTCATCTC
Organism: Semaprochilodus insignis; assembly: GCA_034552555.1. Classification (NCBI taxonomy): domain Eukaryota; kingdom Metazoa; phylum Chordata; class Actinopteri; order Characiformes; family Prochilodontidae; genus Semaprochilodus; species Semaprochilodus insignis. The sequence goes on along the minus strand of CM067481.1, from coordinate 8,730,657 downwards.
TTAGAATCCACTTCTTCAGTTCTCAATTTAAACATTTTTAGTATTTAACAGCTAAATCTTCTGCCAAAAAATGTAAACGTAGAATACGGCATCTACATGTAGGGTTGGCTTAACGGAGAGGGCTGTGGGAAGCCAACAGCGTATTGGTTAAACAGTCCTGTATGGTGGCAACAGGGAGCACATGACTATGGTACTCACCTCTCATCTCATTTTGCTCCTTATCTCTGAGGGCCTGGATAAAGCCTGACAGTGAGTCATCCAGAGGCCAGCTCTTGTGAAGCACCTCAGCCTGAACAATGTACTTATGACCCTGAAACAGAACCAGAAAAACACAAACAGACACATATAATGAGACAGGGCTATAAAAAACAACCATGTATGTGTTGTCACATAAAAACAAAAGACCCAGACACCACATTCCTTCCCTGTGAACTCAGAGACAGACAGACACACGCAGGGCACAGTATCAGTGACAGTGATGAACAAGAGTTTGTCTGTTTTGATGGATACCCGTTCGGCAGGAAGCTGCTTAGAGGCAGGGGGTGGACAGTCCTCACTCCCCAACGCCTTTCCTTCTGCTCCTCCTTCTCTCGGACCCCCGTCAGGGCCGTCCTGAGACCACTGCACCCCCGCATGCTCCTCTGTGCTGCCGGAAGAGCCTGGAACATGAACAAATATACAAATAAACACTCTATAAATACACACAAGAGCTGCTAGCATTGGACAGTAGCTAAGAAACTAAGAGAGTGATTGTCTGTTTGAATAGGATGTCAAATGAGAAGTTTTAAAAACAAAGAGAGCCAGTGAGGGCCATAAACCATGCAGCATCAACTTATGAACAACAAGAGCTATAAGTTTGCTTTAGTTTTAATGGAGCAATATGTAAGGTTCTTGGTTTAAAACACTGAATAATGAGCTAAAACTAAAAACAGAATCTGAGGGGGCTCACAGTATGCCAAAGGTGTCTACGTATCGCGTGGCAGAGATACCTACAAACTAGGGTGGCCAATTTCATAACCCCCAAAAGAAGGACATCATCAAGGGGGAAGGGGTCGGACACTGTACTAGAATAGAATTAAGATCATAACTTGTCTTGTAATACTACACTGTGCCGAGAGTGAGTCACTGTAGTGTTGTGTCTGCCATCAGTCTAACAAGAGAGGATAAAGAAGCAGCACTGTCCCAACAACGTTTTCTAATCTTTTGTCAATCATGTTGAAGGTCTTGCTCCTGGTTAGATCATTTAAGGACAGGTAGCCAAAGAAAGGAACAATGAGCAGAAGGGACTGTGGGTTTCTTACAATGGTGGGGCATCACATCTTTCTGGTGATACAGTATGTCACCCCCTATGGTTTGGAGTATGAATTAAGGTGTCATCTTGCTCCTTTAAGTTTTACATTGTCATGAACGTGTACCATGTATGAAGGTGTGTTTAACTGACCGTTGCTTGCTGAAAAGGAGAAGACAGGAATGATGACGTGACCTTTGCCCTGCTTGCTTGTCACCTCTTTCTCATGGTCCAGAACGCTGAGCTTAACATAGACATCTGCCTTTGATGTCTGGAACTGCACTGTGGCTACGCAATCAGACGCCACCTTAACTGCATGCCTGACAGACGGATAACAGGATAACAGGCACGTCATACACATCTATCATCAGGTAATCAAACACAAACAAACAAAACAATCTATATGGAAGCTGTTTTGATGTGTTGATCATTAACACAAGCAGCACATAAAGTATACAGTGCTGTGCAAACATCAGAGGCTACTCCAGGTATTTAGTTTTCAATTAAGCCGGCTATTAAGTTAATCATTGATCAGGAGATAGAACACAAGACCTGTAAAACTGAACAAGCCTCGTAAAAAGAATGGAAGGTGTAAAGAAGGCAAAGGTTTGACACGCTAGGAGATTTCTTTTATAATTATACTTAATAAACATAATTTTCCTGACAAAAAAATGAATAACTTGTACCTAACTGTTGTTTTGACTGGACATTAAATAAATGAAGGGTATTCTCTCTAACTTTTGTACAGGGCTGTATAAATCCTTTGTCACAGAGTAGATCTGGTTGCCTTGCCATCAGATTCTGCACACCACCATATGCTTTTAAATACAAATTACACCAAACCTTCATTACAGACTATTAGACCTCTATCTTTTATAGAGGTATCTGAGTCACAGTCAATCGCTACAGACTTCATGTGGCTTTCAGATTAGCTCAGGAACAGTGCGTAGAGAGCTTCATGGAATGGGTTTCCATGGCCGAGCAGCTGCCTCCAAGCCTTACATCACCAAGTGCAATGCAAAGCATAGAATGCAGTGGTGTAAAGCGCGGCCACTAGACTCTAGAGCAGTGAAGACGTGTTCTCTGGAGTGACCAATCATGCTTCTCCGTCAGGTAATCCAATGGACGAGTCTGGGTTTGGCGGTTGCCAGGAGAACGGTACTTGTCTGACTGCACTGTGCCGAGTGTAAAGTTCGGTGCAGGGGGGATTATGGTGTGGGGTTGTTTTCAGGAGTTGGGCTCAGCTCCTTAGTTCCAGTGAAAGGAATACTTAATGCTTTACAATTTCATGCTCCCAACTTTGTGGGAACAGTTTGGGGATGGCCTCCAACATGACTGTGCACCAGTGCACAAAGCAAGGTCCATAAAGACATGGATGAACGAGTTTGGTGTGGAAGAACCTGACTGGCCTGCACCTTTGGGATGCATTAGAACGAAGACTGTGAGCCAGGCCTTCTCGTCCAACATCAGTGTCTGACCTTACAAATGTGCTTCAGGAAGAATGGTCAAAAATTCCCATAAACACATTCCTAAACCTTGTGGAAAGCCTTCCCAGAAGAGTTGAAGCTGTTATAGCTGCAAAGGGTGGGCTGATATCATATTAAACCCTACGGATTAAGAATGGGATGTCACGCAAGTTCATATGCGTGTGAAGGCAGACTAGCGAATACTTTTGGCAAGATAATGTATATACTCATTCAGTAAAAAATGATGCCTGCAACAAGATCCCATAAGCAAGTTTACCACTAAGTTATATACCCTTTCCCTTTCAAAAGACACCTAATAATTGTTTGGTGCCTGTAGACACTTCCAGTTTGGAAGACGTCAGACGTCATGAGGATTCAGCTTTTTATGGTTTCCATATGGTTATGGTTATCTCTTTTATGGAGATGGTTCTGGATTTCCTGTATCTTATGATGTTATTATGCACCAAAGAGTGTGAAATACCTAACATCCTTGCAATCTCTCACTGAGTAGTGATGCATTTTTTGGCAAAGTGGTGAGTCTTACTCATGAAGGACTAGGCCTTTCCTGTATGATGTTTTCATATCCCAACTTGATTACAACATTTAACAATTGAGACACTTTATAGTCTTAAATTAGAGCATACATTTAGAAAACACAATGAAATTAAAATGCAGCTAAATTAAATATAATTCAAAGTGGGTCGATGCTTACTGGTTTTATTTGCATTTCATACACTTTTTTGGAAGTAGGTTTGTAAATATTGAACACCAGTACCAAACTTCACTAATTCTTTTGTGGCACAATGCAATCAAATCTTTCCATCAATATTTCTAGCGTAATATCCAGCGTAAAGCCTTCCCATAGCACTGGAGGCTGTCACTGCAGCTTCAGGGGGATGAGCAAGTGTCTACAAACTTTGGAGTATAGTGTATGCTTGTGTGCGCAGACCTGCAAATAATGTTCTTCTCGTTAGGTAGGTAGTAATCTTTGAACTCCTTCACAGTGAAGTTAATGGCTGGTCCTTCTCTGGCCAGTTGGGGTAGTGGCTCTCGAGAACCAATCAGTCGCATTCGCCACTTCCCACCTACTAGCGGTGTGTCCCCAGTGTACGCCTCTGCCAAAAATGTGTAGCCAGCCTAGAAACAATATGCAACAAATAAATATCTGTACAGTATGTATACATTCACACATATATGTGAGTAAATACACATACCTTATTTGGGGTGTATACGTATGGCTCCACTCTGTGGAAGACTGTAGGTATTTCTTCTCCAGTGTCATTATTAATGACATGCAGAAGGCAGGCATGGAGTGGAGAGTACATCTTAGGTGCCAGCAGCATGGCTTTAGAAACATGGAAGACTTCCCTGTAAGCCGACGCAAGTAACCCAATATAAACACAGCATGTAATATGATACTGACATTCAATTAAGCAATGATGTGGGTACTTTAGTTGGTCACCTGAAGAGCAGGATCCAGGAGTTGGTTATCTCAGGGACGGGAACAGAATAATCAACAAAGGTTATTCTAGTCCACTCATCTTCTCTACAAGGGAATAACTCCATTGTTTGCTCATTATTAGTCACCATATACCTAACAAAAGAACAGATACATACAGCTGCCCATTTATAAGATACACTCAGCTTGAATCTACAGTCATTAGCCATTTTATCAGGTACACCTGTCATACACATCAAGGGTGTCCAATCTTATCCTCAAAGGGCTTGTGTGACAGCAGGTATCCATTCCAAACAAGACTACCCCAAGGAATACCCCAAGGAATACCCCAAATTCCACTTGTTTCAGGCTTTGTTGTAATGTAACCTGTAGCCACACTGGCCCATGGCAGATAAGACACCCTAGTGCAGACACACAGTACAGTACAGTACAGATAAAGGTATACAGTTATGGACTACAGCCCATTTTTTGCTATGAACAATTTGTCAGCCACCCTCTACCCCATCTATCAAGGGGACCAAATTAGGACCATTACTGGCCAGATATTTGAGTGGTGTACCATTCTCAGCCCAGCACTGATACCAACATGCTAATGCCAAGTGTAGCCAACAATGTTCTGATGGTCAGAAACTGACTACTAATGAAGAATTAGAGGATAAAACAAAACAGATGGTCTCCAGCTGCACACTTACAAGATATACAGTACCAACAAAGTGGCTAGTATGTGTCCAGGGTCAAAAACCCACATCACACAGCTGTGACTGATACACTTGTACCACGACAACACATAATAACATGCTATCATGAATAGTCCATCAACAAATATACTTGTTAACAAACAACAAATAGCTTGTTAACAATGACTTTGTTGCATATCCTGTTTCAAAATGGCCTGGAAAACAGGGATAAACTATGTCTTACAGTTAGTAACGGTAAACCAACAAACTACAACTATATGGCAGATTTACTTGATAAAATCGCTAACGAGTTGTACCTGTTAAAAATTAACAGGTTTGTAGCGTATGACTACAAACATACGCAACAGGATTCCTGTCAGTACCGTCAAACAGCTGCCAATACTTTAACTTCAACCATTACCAACGAAATCTAAAGCTCTGTCAGAATAAAAAAATAAAAATAAAAAAAAAATCAGATGCTAGGGCTGAATTAGTCACAGCCCCAGATGCTCCATCAAACACTTCGGACGTCTGGTACCCATCATTGTTGTTGTAAAGATTCAGTTTCGATATATTTTCGATAATATTCACCTCAAACCTCTCTGAATGATTCTCTTCTCTGAAAGATTTTGTAACTCCTAATGATTTAATTATGCAAGATTTTAAACGGTGGATATCCCCTTTCATGTTTCACGGATACGTCTTCTCTGATTTATGACAAACAATCTTCTGTTAAATTGCTTTAAAAATGGCAGCTGTGTTGTCTGACTCATGTGTTGCAGTAAGTTTAACCCGTCAGTAGAGAACAAAGCTGAAACTGGAATCTTTGGTACTGGACTGATTGCCGATGGAAAAAGCACAGTTCAGTTTTTTTTTTTTTTTTGGTGCCAAAGTGTTCCGGTGCTTTGTGCAGTAAGAAAAAACGCACAGGATATGGCAGATGGTTCCACCCTAAGAAAGAACATGTGAAAGATGGGGGGAAAGAAAGAAACACAACATTCATTAAATGAGCAATTTACCTCAATAAAGACATAGCATGTTTCTCCACATCCAATTCCACAGAAGCCCACATTTCCTGCAGAGTCTGAGCAACTTTCAGATTCTCCTCAGAGCCTGAATGAATGCACACACACACACACACACACACACACATGCACACCCACACACACACACACACACACACACACACACACACACATATAAATACAAAAACAGCATCATGTATTCATAAAAAAATCTATTTACCTTGAAGTTGTAAACAGCCTGAGATACATCAAGCTGTGAATTAATATCTCTCCCTAATCAAATTCACAGAACTTATGAAAAAGAGCTGCCTATTTTGTTGGTCTGCACTGCAAAAAAATGCACACTGTTTTTTTTTTTTTTTTTTAGTGTACTTCTCAGGTTCCCTCTCTAAGCCACTTTACCTCTCTGAAAAATCTGATTTTGAGAAATAGAGTTTCCCAGAGGAACATTCACAGGATCATAACTGAGGCATGGAGTTCCTGCTGTCAGTTCTGTTGTAGTGAACGTGTACTTTTACCTTGGCAAATTTGAGGATGTGTGACAATGGGATTTCTACCAAAACTACTGGTGTTCTACTATTATTTCTACTGTTATTATTATTATCCCTCATTACTGATGTCAACTGTCTGTAAAGCACTTTAAGTTGCCAACAGTATGAAAGGTGCTCTATAAATAAACATTATTATTATTATTTTTTATTTATTATTGTTTTTATTATCAAAACTCTCTTGTTGTCTACAAGAAACAACAAAGATATGAACAAGATCTGTTTTTGGATTTTCTGTATGTCACTCTTAACTTCATTTTGATATATATTTTTCAAAGCTCTTTTAGCTCTCTTCCCTTTACTCATTTGTTTCTTCACTTTCTGCTTGCTGTTCATTCTTTTGCTTAATTTTGCTAATTGCTTTTTTTGTTTATCATCTGTGAACCATCTGTGTTTTAATTTTCTTTTATCTTATTACCTTCTGTTCTTTATATCCATTATTCCTAATACCCCTGAATCTTTCTTTCAAAAACATCTGGATATTACTGTATTTGTAAAAATCCAGTCTTTTTATCTGTATTTATCAAAGATATTCATAACCTAGTTTCTACATTTCAGTTTTTTGAGATGTAAAAACCTCATTCAGGCTGTTTTGATGTGAAGTCATTGTTTATGATGTCTATAAAGCAAATACAGCCATTTTATCTACTGAAAACGATCTGTAAATCTACCAGTAAATTATATGTTTTGTATGTAATACTGATAATTGTAAAGTAGTGGTAAATATAAAGAAAGAAATTTATTTCAGTATTAATTCGCCTTAGAATGCCCTGCGTCTACATGTCGGGCCGGATAAACCTAATCTCAAAAATATCGCAAAAACAATGCCTCAGCTTTCATCACATCACCACTCTCCCATTCATTCTCCCTTTATTAATAATATTTGAGCCAGTGCGTCTGACACAGTGGTTTTCAGAAACAATCCGGACCATAATATCAGCAATGGTGAAGTTGCAGTGTCACTGTCTACTTGACTCAGGTTGTGTGCCTTGAAAGCAAAACCTCTGGAAAAGACACTGACATCTTTGCTCTGCGTGTGAGCTTATGAAATGAGTCATGCTGCCACTCGAATGACACGTTTGAAGCCTTCATTCCAACAGCCCCATTCAACTATACAAGAAGGATGGATTCAGACTGATGAATGTTGAATCCTGTAAAATGGGTATTTCGGTTGAACTGGATTTTACTTGGTTGTTAGTTCTGTACTGAAATGTCTCGGTTGTAGTGCTTGGTAAAGTTTCCACATGTATTGAGCTCAAACTGTGGTTTCTGGATGACAAGTCTGCCTATGGCAGTCTGAAATTAATAGACCCTGTTGCATGCTCCCTCTCTTTCTTTCTCTCTCTCTCTCTGTCACTTCCCTCTAATTTGTCAATGCTATCTGTTCCTATTTTTAAATAGGTTTTTTCCTCTCCTTCCCCTATCTGTTTTGATTCTCCCTCTCTCGTTCCATCCATCAGCTTGTCAGTGAGGGGAAGGAGAGATGCTGGGAGGGATAGATCCAGATGGATGGGGAGATGAAGATGGAGAAGGAGACGCGTGTTATTCTCTGGCCTGTCATGCTCACTTAGAGTGATTGGCAGCTTCATTGATAAGTGTGAGCTGGAGGGCTCGAGCGCACGCATGCTCACGTATACACACACACACACAGAAGCACACACTGCAGGAGAAACCAAGAAGACCCTCCGCAGTCTCTGATCAAATTAACCATTAACCCTGACGTCAGGGTTAGTTGAGTTACAAGAGAAACATTTAGACATCTGAAAGCCTGAAATAGAAGGTCTGGAAAAGTAAATGCCCTAAGGGCTAATGGGGTTCCTATTTGGCAGCCTGTGACGGGAATGACAGAAATTACAGTTAGTGGAGCCTCATTTTCTGGCGGAACCTTAAACTGCCCTGATCTCGTAATCATTAACCACTGAGTGCCATTGGTCTTGCCACGACACTCTCTGTTCTCTTTACTGTTCTCTATCTATCTACTACTAATAATAAGTTTATTCATATAGCACCTTGCAGACATGGAAGAAAGTAACTCAACGTACTTCAATGTGTATGTATTAAACTGTTTGAATCAGTATCTTCAGTAATATAACAACATTTTTTTTGCCTAAAATGCAGAAAATTATTCTACGTTCTCCATAATTTCTGGGAAGCTGTAAAAATGCTGACATTTCCACAAATAAACAGCCCCAGTATATGATTTCTTAATGACTGAGAATGTTGAAAAGCATAAATAAATTACTGATGTCGAGACAAAACCTTAATTTTTGTAGTTGTTAATGTTTTGACATACTTTGTAAATGTCATCTAACCTTTACATTGTGTATAAATTTCATGATGAATGGATCAACACAAACTTACTATGTCGGTGCACTTCTACAGTTCCAGACTGTAGTCCATCTGTTGCTCTGTATACTTTATTACCCTGTTCTTCAGTGGTCAAGACCACCACAGGACCACCACCGAGCATGTATTATGTGGGTGGTGGTTCATTCTCAGCACTGCAGTGACACTGACATGGTGGTGGTGTGTTAGTGTGTGTTGTGCTGGTGTGAGTGGATCAGACACAGCAGTGCTGCCGGAGTGTTTAAACACTGTGTCCACTCCCTGTCCACTCTATTAGACACTCCTACCTTGCTGGTCCACCTTGTAGATGTACAGTCAGAGACGAAAGCTCATCTGCTGCTGCACAGTGCAGTGTTGGTCATCCTCTTGTCCTTCATCAGTGGTCGCAGGACACTGCCCACAGGATGCCGCCCACAGGACGCTTTTGACTGAATTGTTTTGGTTGGTGGACAATTCTCAGTCCAGCAGTGACACTGAGGTGTCCAGCAGCACTGCTGTGTCTGATCCACTCACACCAGCACAACACACACTACCATACCACCATGTTAGTATCACTGCAGTGCTGAGAATGATCCACCAAAACAGATAAACTACAGTCTCTATCTATCTATCTATCTATCTATCTATCTATCTATCTATCTATCTATCTATCTATCTATCTATCTATTTATCTATCTATCTATCTCAGAACACAGTGTATTCTCTTTTACAAAAAGCTTGCATTTGTAACATCTCAGGATGTCTTGCTAAATGTGCAGGTTAGGTTAAGTCTCTGGGGGCTGGTTAAAGGGGGCGACCATGTGTTACCTGGTCTGGCGGCACTGAGGATTTCTCTGACCAGGTACGCCTTCCAGCCGGCCTGCAGGACAGTGGCCGCCTGCTTCTCCTGCTCTGTGGCCTGCCTACCGCTCCAGCCCTTTGGAGCACCATCTGCTACAGACACACACACACACACACACACACACACACACACACAGACAGTACACACATAGATGCTTGTACACTAGTACACATGCACACACAGTCATTTGCTAGGAAAGCGGGATGATACTAAATTCCTCAGGGATGTCCACATACACGCACACATAAAAACATACCTGATAGTGTGTCTTGTATGTTCTTTGTGCTGCTGCAGTTGAGAGCGGGGTCTCTAGTCAGGGCCTGCACTGCAAACATCTCTTCAGAGGTTAACTTGCGCCCCAGCACCGAGCAGAACATATGATAAACTGCTTCATTAAAAACCTGCAGAGGAACACAAACAACCATAAACCCTCCTGACACACAGTGTATTTGAGTGTGTGTGAATGTGTGTGCGCGCATGCTTCTGGGAGCAAGTACGTTTATCTAAAAACAACTACCCAGCAATAAGTATTTTTGCTCAGGGAAACACTATTTAACATTAGATCAAATGCAAACATTACTAAGACACAACAAAATGTTTCTTGCTTTTTAAAAAGTATTTCATTTCATTTAATGAAACACTGATTGAGCCGAACCTGGTATTGGATGATAGCTACAAATAATACTGCCTGTCAACAAGAAGAGGTTTGGAAATGGCAGAGCTTATATACTTACACACACAAAACCACATTTTTATAAACTTCATGTATTTCATCCAATATTAATGTTTTTCAGAGCTGCATGGTCATTTGGTTGTTCTGGGTGTCCTAGTACAGGCAGATTTGCAGATCTGCCATTCTGTTTCCAGTTCTTGACCGTTGATATTACTGCACTACAAGGAAATATTCAGTGTCTTGGACCTGTTATTTTTCCCCTTCCCTGACTTGTGCTTTCCTGACTTACCTTGTTATGTACATATCAGAGAATTTCTACACAGAACACTCCTGTATCTGTATATTCTGTATTTTGTGTATATTTTGTATTTATTTCATAAATCGCTTTTATATCTCTTTTTATGTCCTGACATATTGTGCAAATGACAAAACTGAAACTTGAACTTGGAACTAGCTTATGCCATGACACTGGCTTGTCAGAGGTTGGACCTGCCAGTTAAAGGTATATTTATACCACACTTACTCTGAACCCTCTGACAGCACACTGATCTCCAACTAATAACCTGCCATTTAACCCTAATTTCCTGCACCAGTGATGATTAAACAAAGTCAATTTAAGAAACTTTTGTTTCACTTTTAAATAGCGAAATGAACACATTTCACTCATATACTACATTGGGTTCACTGATTAATGTGTGTGAGCTCACCCACAGATGGTGCATAGAAAGAGGGCAAAGTCAGAGCTGGAAAAAAAACTCACACTGGACATGTAGGGTCAAGTACCAAACCGCCGCTATAGTGTGCATGGACTAAGAGTGCTGCTAAATGTTAAGTTCATATTTAATTGCAGAATTGTAATTTAATGACATAAAATATTCACCATCATTAATCATGCTTGGCATCACTTTACTACCTTGCAAACAGCTCTCCATTAGCAAGCTGGAAAAGACTAGGCTGTAACATGATCTGAGGTCTGTTAATCTAAAAGACAGACTGCCTTTCCCTGTGTACATTTTAAGCCACATGTTATATACCGTAGCTTTCTGTGGTATCGATGTGGCTTTAACAAAACGTAGTAATGTCAAAATTAGTGGATTGCTGTGACACTGTGAACACTGCACACCTTAAAAACAATAGTGTGGAATGTGTGGATGTTGCTGGACTGGTGTGCAGTGGTCTTATGCATGATAGTAGCTCAGTGATGGCTACACACTCCGCAATACATGACTTTGGCTTTTACCGGGCTAAACAAATTTACCCTCAATATTCTCTAAATAGCATCAATTAGCTGAAACTACAGCTGTGCTGTGTTGCATGTTTGGCCAACTTTTGCTTAGTCAGAATCAAACCTGCACTGTAATGCATGACATTGTTTTGGTCTGTAGCCTGCTTGCTAAGCTAATGCTAAGGTAGCCAATCAAGCCCACAGATCCAAATCCCAAACTCAGGTTTAACATCAGCCTTTTTATCTCCGCGGGTTTTACATATTTTCTACAGGTCTACAGTTATATTTGTATTTTTTGTAGACAGACTTTCTTGTATATATTTCTTGCCTCATCGTAAGAAGTGAGCTATATTTATCCACAGCGAACTGTACTATTTATAGTTTATAGTTTAATATTTAATAATATTGCTGAGCTGGTACCTACCCCATTAGCTTGACTTCACTCCCTCAGAACTGACTATCAATAAAATACCACTATCATTTAAACTTGTGTCTCTACTTTAACCAAACATGTTCAGTGGTGAGCAGAACTGTTATTATGCTACCTAAGCTAATGGCTAATGCTAACCAGAGGTTTCCTAGTTATCGGCACTGTTTAGCATGGTTTGAAAGTCATGTAGTGTGCTTGCTGATTTGGAAGTAAACTTTGATTTTTTAAGACCCCATCAAAGGGGATACCACCAAACACTAATACACTGACACACACATATTGCTTCTGATGAAACAAAACCTCTTATCTCCAAAAAGACTTTTTCTTTTTACTTATTTTGGGCCATTTTTTTTTCCATCATGAAATTTACACACAATGTAAAAAAAAGGGAACAGGCCTTTTGAAATCCAGTCAAAACTGAAGAATGTTAAAAAATAAATAAATAAATAAATGAGGTTTGAGAGATATGAGCTTTGTGTGTGTGTCTCTCTGTGTGTTTATGTGGGTGGGTATGTCACTTTAGGCCTGAGACAGATTAATTTTTCTCAGTCTCTTTTTCAGCTCACTAACAGACAGTTGTTCGGAAAGTAGTAAACTTGCCAAGCATGATTAATAACGTTGACACAACTTTCATCAGCAAAAACATCAAATCAGCATTATCATATGACCACGGCATTGCAAGAAAATGTGGTTATGGCCCTATGTCACACACACCCTCCAGTGCTCTCTGTTTGCCACTTTGCTATGTGATGGAGGACAGATGGCCTCCTCCAGTGCCCTGGTGGCTGACGGGAGTTCCTGTTCGTCAGAGAAAGAGCTAACCACTCCACGTAGAGCTTTAAGAATTAACAGGGCCTGCTCACAGAATCTCAGACTCTCCTACAAAGAGGAAGAGAGAAAACAGAAAGAGAGATAGTGAGTGAATGAGCAACAATCTAAGTGTCAATATATGAAGTTATAAGTCTTAATCAATTCTGTTTGTAGCTAAGTAATGTATTGATTACACTGATTTTCACAAAAAGTCCCAAACCGCGCATAGATACACTAAACACGAACACCACGGGTTTAAAACAGGGCTAAACTTATCAGAAGTGTTACTTGGTAGGTAGGTAGGGTACATTGTGTGGTTTGAATTAGATCAGCCAATCAGAGGGAGCATGATCTGCTGCACCATTTAAGTTAGGGCAGACAATTTGAGTACAAAGCGGGTGAATACTGAAATGAAGTTCAGCTTCACATAAAAGTAAGTTCTTAATATTTACCAGGTTTGGCAGTGTGTGTGGTCATGAGATTAATATAACCTGTAACATCACCTAATGTTTTATCCATTAGTAAATTGGTCCATTTGTCCATTGATGGTTGGGAAATTATGAACTGTTCCTCGCCTAATATGACTGAAGGGCAGAAACTGATGATGTTGTTTTAGCAGCAGGGTGCCTGATAGAATGGAACTATTGATATATAAAATCATTTTTCTGTCCTCTTTATCTTAAAATCTAGCAATAAACAGTAATAACTGTGGTATAATCACAATAATAGACCAGAGGTTTGTGCTATGACGTGAGATATTGCCACTCACAGACAGACAGTGCCAATATCTCACATTATAGCACAAACCTTGAATGCATTATTACATAACACCATGTGATTTGTCATTGCAGCTGATTCCTAAATTCATAATTTCCAAAAAATGAATTGAGTAATTTTAAGTGAAATTAAGTAATCCTATAGGTCCATATGAGCACAACTCTAAGGGAACAGAAGTGAGGCAACAGTCGCACGGGAGGTAGAAAATTATTTAGAAACTGTAATATCTCCCAACTAGAGCACATACGGATACCTTATCGAGGTGGGGCATCACTACCTCCTCCTCTCCAAACACGAAAGAGGTCATGCTGTATAGCTGCAGGTGGAAACCTAACCGTGCCCTCGTGTTGATACAAAAAACATGTCGTCTAGAATAGAGAGGAAGAGAGGGTTTAATATTACTTCACATTGTTTCAGATTGTTTACATTGTTTACACACATTATAATAAATTGAACTATAATCAACCATTCGAATGTCATGACAAGTTACGTATGAGACTCTTGCATGACATGCAGATAACGCACATGAATGAGCTCAATAATTCCCAATTACTTAATTACTTTGTTTCATCCTATTTAGTCATGAAACACTAACCACCATCCACCCATGCCACTCTCTGTTCTTGCTACTGCCAAACACCAGGCAGTATAGAAGCATAAAGTCCAGAACCAGATGATTCCAGTACAGCTTCTTTCCCCAGGCCATTAGGTTGCTGAACAGCCTGTAGCTACGCAGTGAACTTCTCATATAGCCTGCAAACACCTGAACTCATGGACTCACATAAACAATCCCCATCTCACCCTTAGCTGTATACGGACCGTAAGTCACCCCACACCTATTTTACACTAACAACAGCTCACTGTAGACTGCATACCCTCAACAGACTGCCAGGTACTCTCCTACCATGCATCATGTACAGCATAGTGCCTTTTCAGGGTCACGTATATTAGACAGGTTAATAAAATATTCAGAACCTGCCTGTATTGTATGGCCCAACACACACAACAATGGGCTTGTAAAATATGTCACTAACTCATGACAAAAAAATCTATACAGTTTGTTTTTGATCCCTTTAAGCAACGTACACTCCTTCTCCTATCTTTGTTACTGACCAAAAATAAGCTTAAAGGCCAAAGATAACAGTTTCAACAGATTCCCTCGTCCCCAACATTCTTCATACTGAAAGGTAGGCTTGTATTCATAGTATTAGGCAACATTAATCCAAAACAGAAAAGACCTGATGTTTGACGATGTTGGCACTAGAAATTTAACTATTACTACAGATAGAGCTGTACTATAGAAAATAGTTCAGGACTATTTTGCATATTTGTTCTGCAGATGAACTGCTTAAACTACAGCTGTAGCTCACCCAGTGTGAAACTACAGCAAAGAAAATGAAGAAAGAGGTTCATAATGTTGGCTGAGGTTGCCAGATCAGCAGAGAAGATGTACTAGAACAGAGTGAACACATAGCTAAGATTAGTTAATACAAAAGCAGCATTCTGTTTTTCCTTGTCCACACACAGGGAGACAAAAGTCAGGTCAGCAGTCAACGTTTCTCTTTCTCTATCTCTCTTTCTCTCCCCCCTCGCTCAACATTATATCGCCCTTCTGATAAATCTGCCTCTTCTCAGCATGTGACCTCTGAATGTAGGCCCCCTGCTTTTAGGCCACTACAGTGCTAGAAATAGCAGACTAGGTCATCTATCTATCTCTCCCTCTATCTTTTTCTCTCTCACTGAGGGGTTCTTCAGAAATTCCTGGTTTCGTTATCAGGAGCAGAACCTACGTCAAGCTGTCCTTTATTTAAATGTGGGCATCATTTCTCTTTGAATAAAATGTATCAATACCAGTTTTTGGAAACGTAAGTAAACACATTCGGAATAAAATCAATCTTTTTGTCAGTGTAAAATAGGTGGTTCAATAGAGAAGTGCCAATTTCTAGGTAGCGATCAGTGCGAATACGGCATTGGCTACTGACGGTGGTGGGACAGCTTCTGTTATAATTATGGTTACTGCTTTAATCATGGTCACAAATATTTTTGGGCTGGGATCATAGTTAGAATTCTAGATATAGATAAAGTTTTGGTTATGATCATTTTCTTTGTTATGGGTGCACCGTTATTGTAACGGGTTATGGAAAGGGTATGGTTATGTGGTTTTTATCATTTTTATCATGATCTGACTGTTATAGTTATAGCCATGACCATACTTAGGGTTCTAAATATAGATATGGTTCTCATTATGATTTCATTATGATTTTTATGGTTATGGACTTGAATATGGCAATATGGTTAAGGGCTGTCTTACCCCATTGATGGGAAGAGTGGTTGAAGTGTGCTTGCAGTTATTTAATGATTATGACTGTGAATGTTATGGTTATCATAATGATCATGACCACAGAAATGGTTATGGTTATGGTGATGGGTTATATTACCCTGGTGGCAGGGAAAGAAATGCTGCTTTGCAGGCAGTGGTTTTGATGAGAATCTGGGGGAGCTGAGCTTCAGTGCTCTTCCAGGAAAATGGTGCAGCCGTCAGAACACCAGGCCTGGATACACACTCCTTGTCTGTATACAGAAAACACACAGTGGTTTTGAGAATGTTTTAAATGTGATCAACAGCATGCTTTTCGAAATACGCAGTGGATATTGACAGTACTGAAATATCACTGGACAACTGCATGTTTCATTGTAAATCCAAATTCCATTCTAGTAGCCCATCTCTAACTTTTGACAGATTTCACCAGGCATTTCCCCCATTTCAAAACACATTTATGACGGTATGCTGGAGTCATCCACTCGTGCTGTTTTTAGCACTAAGGATGCACTGTAAGTATAACACTAATAAATTCAGGACAGTAGAGTTGAGTGCAATCAAGGGTGGTAGAATTGCAGTTGTTTGGTCTAATATTATTTATGTAAAATACATTCCATGTGCAAAAAGATTTTTAGGATTTGACAGGTGACAGCTACACTATATTGCCAAAAGTATTCTCTCAACCATCCAAATCACTGAATTCAGGTGTTCCAATCACTTCCATGGCCACAGGTGTATAAAACCAACCACTTAGGCATGCAGACTGCTCCTACAGACATTAGAGAAAGAATGGGTCGCTCTCAGGAGTTCAGTGAATTCCAGCTAGATAGGTCCAGTCGTGAAATTCCCTCACTACTAAATATTCCAAAGTCAACTGTCAGTGGTATTATAACACAGTGGAAGTGATTGGGAACGACAGCAACTTAAAGTGACAGAGCAGGGTCAGCGGATGCTGAGGCACATAGTGCACAGAGGTCACCAACTTTCTGCAGAGTCGATCACTACAGACCTCCAAACTTCATGTGGCCTTCAGATTAGCTCAAGAACTGTGTTGAGAGCATCATGGAATGGGTATGCATGGCCGAGCAGCTGCATCCAAGCCCTACATCACCAAGCCTCTAGAGTCTAGAGCAATGGAGATGTGTTTTCGGGAGTGATCAATCACACTTCTCCATCTGGCAATCCGATGGAC